>BSAI01000101.1:23440216-23725144 GCA_036245035.1 Adrianichthys oophorus
CATGCCTTCAGATCTGTCAGTTTCCTGTTTCCATGCGGGCCTCTGCATTTGACAATAACCTGCTTAAAATAACGAAAGCTCAGCTTGTCAGATCTGACGGCTGAAACAGGCTGCTATCATTTCCCCCACCTGCTTTCTGTAGAAACTGACACTCACAATTATGGATGGTGTAAATAAGATGCAAATATGAAAAGAGGAGTGCGCTAATCTTGACGAGGAAAAGCTGCAACCCAATGTTATCTTAGTGGGTGACAGTGGAGGCCACTTGGCCGTGCAGCAGGTGCAGGTACCTGTAGGTAGGTGATTCGGTTCTGCACCAGGTCCGACAGGTCTTTAGCCTCCTTTGTTCTCCATTCACCAACTCCGTCGGCCTGGCTGAGGTAGTACAAATCTGTCATAATGGACCTGCAGACACAAACGTTAATTTCTGTTAGATTTCCATTAAAAAATGTCTTTAAAAATAGCAAAAGTGTAATTTTGAGACGTGTGTTCTTTATAACTTTACAGCAAACGATCCATTCAGACTGGAATGTCTACTGGATGAAAGATGACTTCTCATCCTAGTTGATTATCAGAGAGACACTGCTTTAAATATAATCTCAGTTGACAATTTATCTCTCTATATTCTATATTCATTTATTTTATCGCTTCATTATCAGCTTGCCAGCAAGATTATTACTTTGTTTTTTCCGTTGTTGTGTGAACTTTCTTGAGGCATTCTCCTGAAAAGGCAAATTTTATGAATGATGAATGAAGAAGGCATTATGGGAAGAAAAAAAAATTAAAACGTTTTTTTCCAAGATAACAGTTGAGCCAACTCGGCTTTAAGCTCATGAAATACTTCATCTGTTCAGCAATACGTTCTTTTCATGAGGATAAAACAGGGATATAGACAGGTGCGCTCCACTTCAGTTTAATACAAACCATCATTTGTGCATTTTTTCTTTTCAATATTCAGTAGAAATAACCGTTTCCACTTATAATCAAAGGAACTTTAAGAATATTTCGACATTAATGATTTAAATGTGGTACTTTTTCAGCAGTTGCTATACAAGTGCGTAAAATAAGACTGTAAGAACTCTACAAACAGCTTTCTGTTATGGGAGAAATTAGCAAAAAAGTGAGGGTAATGAAGCGGCGGCAAACAAACTGAGGCATCAATGCTGTGATCTATTCCATCGAGTGCAGATTTACCAAAGCTTTAGAAGTTCACGCTGAGCTCCAAATTCTCTTGGAAAATTTTCTTAGGAAAAAACTAATAAATGTTACATTTTCTGCATGTAATAGGTAACATGTAAAATTTTAAAATTCTTTTTTTTCCATCTTATTTTTGGTAAAAATGTAAAAATTCATATTTTTAATAATGAAATTACTATACAAACAAAAACAAAAATAAACAAACTTGGTCTTTGGACAAAAAAAATATTTTCTTTGAATTGGGTTGAACTGGGAATTGTCTAAATGTGCGCTTGTGAATGGATTCTGTAGTTGGGCAAAGATACTAGTTCAAGCACTGCAAAAATTCTCAATAAAAACACTTTTTCACGCAAGAGCAACATTTATTGCCCCAAAAAACTAAATAAACAACAACAAAAAAAGCCTACATATTTTCCTTAGATGCAATTTTTCCTCAACATTTTTAAGAAAATACTTTTTTAAAACTTCATTTACAACCGTATTTTACCAATATTTAGAGAAAAAGAATGTTACCAAGCTTTATAGTGACATGAATATCTATTAAGGGTTGATTTGTACAGAGAACTTGGAAACAATATTTGCACAAACATTAAGATTGATTTTACTACAAATTCATAGACAAAAAAGTTTTTTTTTTCCCATTCACAAACACCAAATGTAATGCTTTTTACAAATGTTTAACCAAATGCCTTCTAAAATCAAATAATATATTCAGCCACAAATTAGGTAAATATGAAAATGAAGTTTTTCATAAGACTGATGGAGGCCATCTCCAAAAGTGAACTTTAACTGCTGTTTATTAACTTTACTTCATTTTTAGGTGAGCAGAGTCTTCAATTTGACTAATATTTAGACAAAGGCATAAAGCCGATTTTTATAGCGAAGGTTTTTGCGGTTCTGACTGACAACTGTGGATTCTTCTTGCAAGTGAAACACTATTTTGGATTAAATCTGCCATTTACATCCCGCTGACAGCAAATCTGTGTACATGTCACACACAGCCTAATGTTGGGACCATTCACTCGTAAACACGCCCCAGAGTTCTGATATAAGCAGCTGAGGGCAGATGCAAGCACACCCCACACTCACTTATGCAAGCTTAATTTATTACTCACTTCTCAACCCAAATCAGTCACATCCTGTGTGACTGAGAGCTCTTATACATGTATTCAGTAGCCCATGTAAGAGCGCGCACACACATACGCGACAGAGAATAGTGCTTTTCTAAGCTAACTTGGACAGTATCATTACTCTTTGTCACATTTTGACGAAAGAACCTGAGTGTGTGAATGAATCCCAGTTTCTCTTTACAGGCGGGCCATCACCAGCCCCTCTGCAGGACAGAAAATCCCACAAAAGGTAACAAGGCGGACTCAACAGCCCTGCAGGGATTCAGCAGCCAGACAGGGGAAGACCGCGCAGGACTCAAATCCCGCCTGTCTTTTAGTTGCATACATATCTGCGAGAATCTGTTTTCTTTTTTTTGCATTATGAGAAGCTCTTGGGCACATCAGCAGCTTCTGACAGGCTCAGTCTTTCGCTGTCAAAGCTTCGTAATCATTCTGAGAGAGAAATGACAGTATTGTAAGTTCAGATTCAGCATATGAAAAACTGTTTTGTTAACCAGTATGGAGGTGAGCATGGTTGAGCAATACCGTGTGGTTATGCTCATCTGATGTTGAGTTTCAACCAAAAAAAAATTCTGTAGAGAGCTTTGAAAGAAAGATGCTTTACACATAAAGCTTATAAAAGAAACAAACAAAAAATTCACAGGTCTAAGGTTTTTAATCACAAATGTAATTTTGAATAATACAGTTGTTGTTTTTTTTAAGCTTTGATTTAATATTTGAATAGAATCAAACACTGACATCTGCTTTGTGTCCGATTCAGGACACCTGAGCTGCTTCATTTAGCATCCCTCTTATAACTTCCTCAAATCCGAAACTTGAATCTCTTATAATGCCGTGATCATTTCTCCTGGCAGAACACGTACGTAACTGTATCCTGTCTCTATGACTTCTATTTTTACTCCACCCCCTTAGCACGCATCCTCCTCTGCAGCACAGAATAAATAGAGATGCTGCATGTTTTCAAATACTCACTGTGATAAGAATTGTGTTTTGGGTGTTTTTAACATATTCTTGTGGCATTTTTGTCAGGGTAGAGGACAGATGTTAAGAAAAATAAGGTCAAATTTAATACCTGAGTATTCAAATCGTTGTGAATCAAGAGCAGACCCCAAAAAAAGGCCATTTGAAAAAGAGTGTTTTGTGTTGTAGAAAACATCCTGGGAGTGCCACAAGCTCCCTGCTCAGAGCTCTCAGCAACAAGGAGGGGAAGAGGAGATGGGGTTGCTTCATGCTCTACAACTCAGAGATGAATTTCTAATGAACAATGTCAAATAAAAAAAAAAATTTTTTTGGTTAAAAAACAGCATAATTCTAACAAAAAAAACACACAGGTGTTTTCCCAAAAGATGCTTGGAGTGGGTTTAAAGCCAAACATTTCACTGCATCTTCCTCCTCTGCCCCCGTTTGTCCGGGGCAGCTTTGCTGGTGTCCGCAGCATGCACAGATTAATCTGGGGAGAAGAGACAGAGCTGAATCCAAGCCAGAACTGTCTGTGTTTCTGCATGCGCATGTACAGGGGGAAGCAGAAGTCTCTGGAAAGCTACTAAAGCGGCAATGACTGAGACAATAGGTCCTGTAAGCCACCTCAGGAGGATTACAATGGAAGCACTTGGCGAAGAGACACCAGGCTTTTCTTCGTTCAGCCGAGCAGAAAGCTGCCATCCAGATGACAGAGAGTCTATGATCTTTGGCCTGTGTTACTCAGCAACCGGCATGAGTGCTGCTTTAAAGTGCTGGCTTTGGAGCCATGTTCAACACAGAAGACAATTAGCACTAATGTGATCTTGTGTCAACTGACAATACTTTATATTACGTATATTTAGTCTGCTAATTTTAAATTAGGATTCATTTAGTTCCTTTCTGGAACAAATTAGTAGTGGTCACAATATAATCCAAAGAGATGATGCTCTTTTTGGCATTTATTTACTGATTTATTGACAAAATAAGAACACAAACCATGTACTAGTGCTGAAATGTTTGGCTGAGTATGGGCTAAAAGCAAAAAAAGTAAAAACTGCAAATATTAGTTATTTGGCAAGCTGAACATCATATTCAACAGTCATTTTTCTGAGAAACAGAAATACACACCCACCGTTTTTACTGTCGAGTGCCTCTAATGTTTTCTGAAGACTTTGAAGTTAGTCTTTTAGATTGATCTTGACATTTTTGACAGGCGGTGCTGGGCTTTCAATGAGCTTCCCCAAATAGGGAGAAGCTGTATCATGTTTCAACAGCTTTGGCCACTGCACTCTTTGTGAAAAAAGAAGATATTGAGCTTTTTGTTCTGTTGATTTTTGATCAGACGAAATTACTAAATTACTGAAACATTTACTAAGGTACTTTCAAATGTACAGGTTTTGCTGAAAATGCTCAATAGCAGCTATTCAAACTGCTGGATGATGTATATTATTCGGTCATTTTTGCTAAATCTGGTGCTAATTTAACCGAAATGGTGACAGTGGGTACATTGTCGCCTTGAGGAGATGATGTGTCTTAATTTAGCTTCCACATGAGCACCAGCATTCAAGGTTTAAACATAAAACTGCAGCACAATGATCTAGCTGCTGACTTCACCGCTCACTGGTTCTAATGAGTGACCTTTATGACCACCTTCTCCTGAGTAATGCATCTGTATGGAGATCCTTCAATGACTTTGCCCTCTGACTTGGGTTTTGCAGCAGTCATTGACAATTAATGAACCAACCGTATGAGGTGAGACCCTAACAAGTGTCAGACACAAAGACAAGAGCCAGTACAGGTCAAAGCTTTAAAACTGGACCAAAGGGAAAACAAGGACTTTTGACTGAGCAATACATTTCTGGGGGTAAATAAATGTGTTTTTAAATATATTATCTTCTTTTCCTTATGGCAGTATCGTTGACGACAGAGAAAATCTTTGTGTTTTCAACATCTTATTTAGGTTTTTATTTAAATTGGAAGGAAAAAATCCAAACGTTTACTCTTTGTCTTACTCTACGTAAGACCATTTTTCTTGCCCCGTTGGTAGATTTTTTTTTTTTGCTCATTTAAAGAAAACGGGGTGATAATTTTTGACTTATTTTAAAGGCCCGTTTTTGCAGTGGACTTCTTGTGCGGGTCTTGAGAGTATTCTTATAGATATTCAATAATGAATTATTATATATTAATTAGTCTAAACCAATATAAATGTAGGCACACTATGTTCTGAAATCTACTCTGACAAATTGAAGCCTATATGCCTATAGATATGTGAAAGTCTCAGAGTTTCGCGTTGTATTTGTAGTTATGTTTTCTGTAAAATATTAAAAAAGAATGTAAAAAGAATGTAAGGGGGGTCAATTAGTTAAAAAAAGTACTTAACAATGAAATAAATAAATATTTATAAAGCATAAAGCTAGTTTTATACTGCTGCTTGTCTCTGTGAGGAATGTATTTGCAAATGCAGAGGATACTTCCCTGAACAGATATAGAGAAAAACCATGCCAACTGTATTTAAACGATGAGATTGCCATAACAACAAATTCCTGACTTATTTGCATGCTTTTTTATTGCTCACCTCTCCTGGTGGCCCAAGTCCTGCAGGAGTGTGTCGGCATACTTCTGCCTCTCGCTGAGCTCAGTGTTAGCCAGTTTCTTCACTTCGTTGCGTACAAAATACCAGAACTCCTTAACGCCGTTTTCTGCTTTTCTCCGCAGCTCCTCCTGAGTGGGTCCAGGGCCTAAAAAATTGGGGAAAAAAATGAACTGCTTAATACCATGAAACACAGAAACCTGGAGAATTATTTCACTTTGGATTGTTTGCAAAAGCAATATCATGCAAGCTTCATATTAAGGGTATTTTCAAGCACTCCCTTCTACTTTGACCCAATTGTGATATGCGTAAACAGCGACTTTCTGCACAAATGTTCTAGTTTTTCAAACACTGGAGCTCATGTGTAGATAAAACATGCGGTCTGCATTTGCTAAAGGAAAAAGACAAACAAATCCATAGAAGTGGACAGCTTCTAGCAGAAGGAGAAAGAAAACTTTTTTTTACTTCCAATTTCTCCTCTCTTTACCACCGCCCTTGTGGAAAAAAAGCTGCAGGGTATTTTTAGCCTTTTCTTTCTCTGCGGCAAGATGAAAAAGCTGACCTTACCCTGCCCTCCTCGCTCACACGTCTTTTTTTATTTTCTCTTTGTGTCTTTTCATCCTTTCCCGCCCCCCCCCAATTCACCAATGGGGCATTCGCACTGCTTCCATTTCATTCACACATTTACCTGCTTACCTGACAGCTTCCCTGCACCTCTGACCACTGCATGGAGTAGCAACCACTCGCATAACCCTTCCTAGCTGATGATGTTGCGCCGCAGTTAAAACACAGAACTACGCAGCGATGCTCGCTCCAGGCAAACACTCAGAGGAGCAGCAGAAAGGTTTCATGTCACGAACAGTCAACCCACACACTTCCAGAATGCTACATATTATCCTATCTCCCAACTCTTTCCAGAAGCCCTCAGGAAGACCCTACTTACCATCTCCAGTGAGTTTTTGGAAGCTGTGGATCTTCTGCTTGGCTCGGGTTAGCTGGTCCTCCAGGGAGCGCAGCCTTCCTGCTGCCAAGGACCCCACTTCTGCCTGGCCCTCTGGTATCCTGAGGCATGGAGAAACAGAATCCCATGGTTGAACAAGGTGGCATGAGCTTTTCAAAAGAGAAGAGCGTGCCAAAATGATTTATCTTTGATCTTGCAGTTGAGTAAAATCTACAGGGCTTTTTCATTATTGTTTCAACAGTTAAAAATGAAATCCAACATGAAAAAAGACAAGAATGGAAATCCAAAGTAGGACACATTTTTGATTTTTCTTTTTTTCATTTTGTTAAATATCTGTTGATTTTCTACTGTTTTTGTAAACTACTTTGGCTTGAAAACCATATTTACAACAATCATGAATACTTTTAAGTTACAAACAGTTACAGACACTCTCATTACACACAATATATATGTATGTTTTAGTCAGTTTTGTATCGGTATTAGTATCATATCTGTACAAACAAATATATTAAATTATTTAGGTAACAAAGAAAGTACATTAAAACATCCTTATCGTTGTCAGAGCAGTGGCATTATTGAGCTGGATCTTCTGAGTTTTCTTTTTGGTATTTCCAATGTATACAGAAATGCAAAACATGCAAAAATGTTTAAGAAAAAGTAAAAAGGAACTTTAAAGCTAAAGTCATTTTCAAACATTACAGTGGCAAAAACAGATCCGTTTCAAGAGGACTGGCACTTTTTTAGATGGTCTGATTCACAAAAGCATGTCAGATATGAAAAGATAATGACCTGGGCATACTTTTGCTTGAGGTTAAATTCTAACGTTGTCATAAAAATGTCTTTAATGGATTTTTCATTGCTTTATACTAAATATTTATAAAGTTGTGCCAAGTGTGAAGTGATGACACTAAACTGGTAAATGTGGAGAGAAGCAGCTGAACACATTAAAATATGCATCCAAACAAAGTGAAAAGTTGTAATTGGTATCATCCGCTGTGAATCAGTCCTTTAATTTGACAGCTACAGTTCAGATATATGTATTGAAGTGTGTACTTAATAGTTAAACACAACCTTTTGGTTTAAATAGCTCCTCGAGTCTTTTTATGATAACTGCGAGAACACAAAACCAAGGGCATTGGATTCATTTCAGAATGGTTTTGATCAGAGATGCAACTGCTAAAGTTTCCAGATGAAGGACAAGAGCTCTTTGGTCTGAGGTTTTTTCTTTTCTTTTTTTGTCTTTTTTTTGCAAAAATCCCTAACTTATATATTCTTTTTGAAACAAGCATGAAATGTCTTTAAAAAACAGTGTGCGATGCTTTAACTCCAAAATGTCATAACTTAAAAGTTTTACTTTTTTTTTTGCATGTATGAGGCAATCTTTTCAGTCCTGGCCCTTTTCTGTCACCCAAGCAAGAAATGAAGGGCTCTCCTAAGTGTCTAAATACCAAAATAGATCTAAAAAGCATCACTCATTCAGTTATTGATAAAAAGTACTGAGGGTTATTTTCGTTTGCAGCTACTCACTTTAATTTTCTCCATTTGTATTTCATGTGTTAACTGATCTGTGCACCAACTGTAGCGCAAATGTTTAGATGAATCACGTCTTGCCCATGAAAACAAGAGAAAAAAAACAAAACACTGGTGTTCTTCAAAGTTTTGAGTCAATGAACCATTAAAAACTGCATCATGCAAACTCGGAAAGAGGACTCTGACATGTTTGAGTTCATATTAATGGAGAAAAAAAATAAACAAATATGTTCCCAACTAAAAAAAGATTATGTCCACATGCCCCTGTGCATTCACCATATTAAGTTATCAAAGCATGCAAACTCAATTTGTTCCTCGAGTGAGAAACATCAGTTGCTTGGAGGCCTAAAGATGTGACTTTTAAAGCAGTGACAACCCTCTTACACTTAAGTTCTCCTACTTTGAGAGAGCCTTGACCCACAAGATGCTTTTTCCTGTTAAGAGATCTTTAAAAGTCCTTAAAAATATGTGAAAAAGTGCTGTTCATTTCCACTATAAAAAACATGATGATGCGCTGGACAAAGGCAAACGTGCGTCCTGATTTCTGGTCTACTTTCTCATTGTTTGTTCATTATAGCTATGTGACACAGATATTTTGAAATAAAACCTAGTGGCGTTCTCTTTCTGCACGTCAGCTTTATTGTCTTTTCTAAAAGCGTGTTTGATGACCTTTCACCTCCGGCCACACCTTTTCCTGCTAGTTACACCATTGAATGAAGGTAAAACTATTTATTAGGTTGCAAGAACTCCCAGGGGGTTGAAAGTTCTAAACCCGTGACACAAAATAAATTGATATCTCCCAGAACAAGGCAGAAGAAAAAGGCCAAATCAGGTCAGACTAATGAGAGGGAGCCTGGTATTGAAGTCGATGAACACAAACTGATAGTGTAACTATTAAAGTCAGAGATAACCCAATAACCCTGACAATAGCGAAACGGCATTTTCTAACAATAAGCTGTATCAAAACCCACAGACACACCCACAGTGGAAATACAACACCACTTAGAAGCACAAATTATCTCTGATGGAATCTCTGGAGACGAGGCAAGGCAGCTGGAGTCAACAGTATCTTAATCAAGCAATACATCAGAAATCAGAAAACTTTCAAAGGGTAAATCAGGAACTCAGATAACATTGCCAGAGCAGTATACTGATCTGAATAGCTGACCTACAAATAGGTGAGGTTTGGCACAGCATCTGGGAAGTACAATCTGTTGTAGATCCTCAAAAGACCACTGGAGGCAGGCTCAAGTTTCAGCATTGTAAGTCGGGCTGTGGATCCTTACTTAGGTGGTGATCCGACTCGATTCACGAATCAAGACCAACAATTCACAGATCAAACTCTTACTATTTAGTATCTTATGTTAGAATGGTTGCTATACGTGTGTCTTTTTACTGGATGAAAAAAAAAATTAAAATAACATGTATTTTATCATCATCATTTATACCTTTATTTAGAACACAATATCAGAATCAATAAACTTAACAGATAAAAACACAAAGATTTTAAAAGAAGGAAATTACGTTTGTCACACTCAAAGGTTTTTTGGTCAACTTCCTGGTTAACTTCCGCAGTAAACAAATAGCTTTGTATTCTTTTAGAAACAAATCCTGAAAATGCTTTCCACAGTTTTTCCATTCTCAACGCTTTTCTGACTAAAGTTCCAGTAGATCGATGACAAAACCTCAATAAAAATGTAACTAGAGGATGGATGGATGGATGGATGGATGGATGGATGGATGGATGGATGGATGGATTATTTACTTCTGGTCACAGTAGCCCATGCAGTTTTTTTTATTTTTTATTTAATGTAAATAAATTCCAACATAATTTTGCATTTTCGAGCCATAATTCCGCCTGAAGCGAAGCTTTAGCACAACTTCAATAAGGAAGATTTACGTCATCACATGCAGCTGGGTGTTTAATCCTCACTCCTTACGTCACCAATTGGTCAAATATCTGAGTACTTGGATACTCATTACAGTCCTATTTGTAAGAGATGTGTCTTTTTGATTGGGAGTTGGGTTGACCATTTGGTGGATGGGGTAAAGCTCTCTATTACTTTGTCATCCCCCATTAGTCATTTCTGGTTATCTGTTGTACATATATTGACTAAAGCCAATACATAGGCCGGCATTGACAGCAATACATATAAAGACTTGAGGCATTGTCTGAATTTAGGAAAAGAGAAGACGCATTTTGCTTCTGCGGTAGTATTGATCACGTTCTTAGACATTTGTATCAATGCATCATCATAATGAATCAACTGAATGATACTGGTTGGCTCAAGTCAAACCAATGCTAATGCAGCAGGAGGTGAAAAATGGAGAAAAAAAAATCTCATGCAACCGTAAAAACCTTAAATTGTTACTTAGACCAGTCTGGCATAAAAAGACTAGAGCTTATTGTACTATTCTGTTTTTATGTGTACCATTGTGTTTGTACAAATGTCATTACTCATGACAAATCAGTTTCTTTCACAATGTCCTTGTTGAATCCACTGACACAAACAGTATTATTCCAAGTAAACTGATTTTGAGTATCACATTCATGCTCTGCACGCTTCATTGCACTTACAGTGAGCCAACTCTGCTTAGAGACATCTCGACCACAGACAGCTCAGACAATGAGGCTTGTGTTTGTGGGTGAACCGCCACTTTCCCGACCCAATTGAAGGACAAGTTCAAAAGGGGCATTAACTGGTTAGGGCAATGGCAGACTTAAAGCATTGCTAACCCTTTGCAGACAATGTCACCACAGACCTCGTCACACTAAACTACACAGAGAAGCTCTTATAGACTGCATTTACATACCATTTGACTTGGAAAAAGAAGTGCCCCATTAAGGCAAATATATGCAAAAAGAGTTAACATAAAGTAAGACCGAAGCAAACTGAGAAATGCACAAAGCCACAGAACGTGAGTAATTGAGGTCTAATGGTCGGTGGCCTATACCATTATGAGACAATTTCACCATAGCATTCAAAAGCAATTCGTCTCAATGTTGCTCTCATCTGTATCTCCCCTAAGCCTGAGTCCGGGGGGGGGGGTCTGTATCTGCAAAGAAATCCTTGCATCTGTTTAAAGTGGCAGAACACATCACATAGATTAATAACACTGGATCCACCAAAACAGCACTAAGCAATAGATGAATGTCTTTTATTTACTGTTTGTGATGGTACTGTGCAACAGCAAACACCCCGTTGGCACTGAGGTAGGAGGGAAATAACATGAAGCAAATTTGGGCAATGACTATTCTCAGCTCTCATTTTTTATTTCCTTCTTACTGCTCTTTACACAGTGCAGCCAGTCCTGCCATCCGTCATGTTCCCCTTCTCCTCTGATTCGTCCCCTGGTGGGTACAGCGTCGTGGTAGGGGTGCAGATCGGGTCTTCATCGCTCAGCCCAGCTGTCACTCTCACCCTTCTCTCCCTCTGGAGTTGCATCATCACACAGCCGTGTGTCATTGTCTCCAACAGGGCAGCGGCTTTGCGCCTGAGGTGACTGACAGCAGCGGTGAGGGCGGAGCCAGGCAGAGAAAGGAACACGACCTCATGCTCACCTCACATTAATGCTGCTGGATGACTGTTTGGTTGGCAGACATGCTGTCACTCAAATTGCTAAAGAAGGACTGACTTGCTGGACTGCATCTGCAGACCAGCCAGGTGACATTAAGTGACGGATATTCTGCTTAATTAAACATGACAATTCCATAATAAAGTGTTCAAAACCAAGTACTCATCAGACCAAGGATAGTTTTTTTTCCTCTTCTAAGCACTTTTGCGAATTTTTGATCAACAAAAGTCAATGTTCTGTGGAAAATTACTTTAATAATGTAAATAAACTAAACTACAGAAAATCCAACCAGATATATAAGGCACCACACGGCACCAAAATGCACAGCACATCTATCTAGTGTTGCTCTGGGGTAATGACACTAACTGCGTTAAATGGGACTCTGATCTATAAATCAGCCTGAAATGCAGAATTTCCTTTGACACTCAACATGATGTGCTATAATTTTTTGGCTTGAAATCTCTGAGGCCACTCATAAAAAAATGAATGCAACAACATCACGGTTAGGTGCGTTGGGTGAAGTTTTCTCCATTTATCTAACGCTAGCAGAATTCTTACAAGCAATATAGTCCAAATCTTCACAACATGTGAGTTGGTGAACTAAGCAAGGCATGTGCTGAACTAGTCAATCAGTAATGAGTTGTTACACCGTCAGTCATTCTGCGGCAATCTGGAGTCTGGCTCTATGCCATGTCTCTGTCAGCACTAGGGTAGTAGAGCGAGGCAGAGGAGGATCAGAGGAGGGGAGGTAGAAGAGGGACCTATGTAGGGAAAAAGGAGGAGCTGTGGCAGGAATGATGGGCAGCTCACTATCAGGCTCTTTGCGTCTATTAAGGTCTAATTTAAGAATAAGGAACCCTACAGAATGAGGCACCGGAGTTGTCTCGGGGGATTTGAGCCAACCAATTTGCACACACGCACACAAACGGGAAGATACAGAATTGAAAAGAAAACAAGCTGAGGCTGTCGCCGTCTAAAGCTCACAAGGCTTAACCTTAGCTAGTCAGTTGTCTGCCTTGGGTTTGTGATGCTGAGGCTTAGAAGGACTTGAGAGGCCACTACAACTACACAAGTCCGGAGGGCTCAGTCCCAGATCAACAACCAAACTCAGTAACAACCAACAAGCATGTAGCATGTCAGAGACCCATCTGGACACAGACTGAACACCGACTGCAAAGCCCCGTGCTTATTTATTTATCTATTTATTTTCCAACCACGAACCCCGGCTTTGTTTTTGAGCCAATTTTGAATAATTACAAAAGCAAGGGATTTAATCGGGGAACAGCTGTCATAAGCAATGCATGCGTGCGTTTTTAATGTTTGTTTGCACTGATGAGGGCCCAGCATCAAAGTGAATCAGAATATCACAGAGGAGCCGCAGTGGCAGCATCTGAAGTTTCCTGTTATAAAAAGAAAGAAGCTTTTCTGCAAACCCCTGTAAGAAGGTAAGGGTTTGAGTGCAAATTAAAAAAAAAAAAAATGTGAGCATGAGGAGATAAGAGCAATCATCTGTCTCCATACAATGAGTTTAAAGACCCACTCTGATAAAAATCGTGTTGTTGATGTTTTTAAAGTCCCACTCCAATCATATTTTGATCAGTTATAAAAACATCAACATCTTTTGATTATGATTAAGCAGCTTTTAAGGAAAAACAAAACAAAAAAAAGGACAAAGTTTTTGCAGTGCTGCAGGAGTTCATTCAAAATTCGCCTCAAAGTTGCGGGCAGTACTGAAGTATGCTAGCGCTGATATCCCAGCAGCCCCTCACAACCCCAAGTTAACATTAGCGGTGCAAGAAAAAGAAAAAAAAAAAAACGAGAAATTTTAGAGCTGCACAGTTTTGAGCCAGATACCAGCTCAAATTAGGAAAATGAAGATGTTAATGTATATATGTGTCTGCAAGCGGATGAATGGAGAAGAGCAGTGAGACTTGTTTCACTTGATGCATCACAACTAGGGCTGGGCGATAGTGAATTTTTTATATCACAATATTGTTTTTTTTCATATCAGGTGATAACGATGTATATCACAATATAAACCAAATACCTATATGTGTCAGATTTGGACACTCTGTGGCTCATCAGTGAAATGTGTAATTATCAGCAGCTTGTTTAGATTTAAATATTTATTTCCTATCACACTTTGAACATAATAGATGCACTGAATCAACATGATGCAACAGTTATTTTCCCCCAGAAAACTATAAAAAGGCCTAAATATTACAAGCTAAACTGCACATTAAAGCAAAAGCATTCAAGTTTCAGAGGAGAACATAAACAGAACACTAAACTGTTTGATCAGTTCCAATTAAAAACAAAGCAATAAATTCTAATGTATTCAAGTTTTACAGAACAAACATAAAACTGACAAACATCTTTGTCAACATCCTGTGAATAAGCTAGGAACTAAAAGCAAATTCTTTGAATTTTTCTGGTAGTTTAGACGGTTGCTGCTGCGAAAGGTCTTTACATTGTAGTTTTTGCTGGAAAATTACTGTTTATTTCAGCCTGAGACTGAGCATGCTCGGTAGCACTGCTTCAGGTGATAAAGGTTGCTGGTATTTCCAGTTTTAGAAGGAACATGCCTTCTGCACAATTTGTAGTGCACCAAACTCTGTTTTTTGCTGGATTTTAAATAACAGCTATCTATGATCAGATCATCTTTGATTTTGATTCATGTCTAACACAACGTACACACATGGTCGAGTTTGCTAATACTGGCGCCGACTGTATCAATTTGTGCTGCTGTTTCACATACATACAGAGCTTTCTTCACTCCAACCCTCCTAACAAACAGGAGGGCCTCTAGCCGTGGAAATTCATGGATTTAATTTGGTTGTGGTGAATCTTCATGCAGTAAAAAAAAAAACTAATGGGATAAATTTAACAGTAAGTCAGCTGACATGAAGTTTTTTTCCGCTGCATTGTGCTTCTCATAAAAGATCAGAAACAATGCAGTAACCAATTTAAACCGCATTCTGTTTGTTACACAGTCATAAATGAAAATGTCTATTTTTTTTTTTCTCATTGAGAAGTTTAACAAATATACATTTAAAAACATATATAAGTTGTGAATTTTACACATAAATTCAATTTAAACATTTTAGGCTATGTCAAAGTAAGCAGATGTTTTTTTGTTTTTTTTTAATATATTAAAAACTTGCAATAATGGCCCGCCTCTAGAAAAGCGTGGTACTCAGAGGACTGCATCCCACAGGGCTGAAGCTGTTGGTGATAAATTGGGAACGATAAGCCCACGTGAGCTTCCAAAATGTCTCACAATGATTGGGGGTAATCAGTTCTCGCTTGTGCACTACAGGGGAATGCTCTTGTGTTGTTAGAATTTCAATCACATTACAAAACTTTGCGTGACACTATTTGAAAATAGACACAGACTTCTCTCTGTGTGGAACTTTTTGGGAATAGCTTTTTTTTAAAGTCAGAAATGGTAAAACACAACTTCTTTTAGGGAACATAGGCAACAATTAAAAAACATAAAAAATATATTGACACATTTTCAGTACGGTTTCATTATATTTCACTGAAGTCTTTAAATCCAATTTCAAATTTTTACCAATTCGTCTATATTCTTGCATTACTGACAACAAAGAATAGCAAACTGTCAAAGCTAATCAGTAAGATACAGTCTAAAAAAGTGTAAATGTTACCTTAGAGATTCGGCCATGCGCCGCAGATCTTCATTCTGCTGTTTGAGCCGCTCTAGTTTGGCTAAGATCTTGGAGAGCTCCCGACTGGAGCGCTCTGGATGCTCACTGTCCCTCACCAAGTGACCACCGATGTAGAAGAGGAGTGTGCCCCAGGCCAGCAGCACCAGGGTAATCCAACGCCATGAACCTGCCCAGGGGCGCATGCTTCGACAACACTTTCCCAAAAATTCCTTGTGGTCTTTCTGCACACCCGCCGTCCCAGCTGCCGGATGTGGACACTTTGGGTCCGGTCACCACACACACCCCAGCTCTAACATTGGTACTGGCATTGTTGCATGGAGGAAAAACGACAGATAAAAGGGAGGTGTTCACCTGTGGCTTGGGAGTGTTTATTAAAAGGCGAAGGGTGCTTCTCCTGCAATAAATCAGTCTTTCCTGTATGCTAGACCATTGTTAACACATTGAAAAGTCACTATCTTGATGGCTTGATTGATGTCCTCACCGACCACCCAGCTTCTGCTAGACCAGTTTATCCTACTCAACTGCGAAAGGTCCCTCCAATCCAACTCGATGATCCTATTGAAGTTACATCCTGCAGAAAAGCAAAAGATGAGATAGTTAGGTGTGCTGCTAATGCCATTTTTTGCAATAAACCCAATCTGATTGATTGGTTATGTGTCAAAGATCTTAGTCATCACTGTCGTTACGGGTGGTTACGGGCTGTCTGAAGCCAAAAAAAGTACAAAAACACCCATTTGGCCTATGGAGTTTCCAACTAACCTGTTTACCTGATGTCAGCTCATGTTCGCCACCTACAGTTTGAAGAGGCTTAGTGTAAAATGTCGAAGCGGTGCAAATCTCGCAAATCTTGTTTCAGGCTTTTTCTTTCACAGCTCTGTTACAATATACGAAAGACTTGGTGTCAAATAAGTCAGTTTGGGCACAAACCGCAATTCATTTTTCCTCCATGATCAAATTTCAAACGGTTGGCACTTCTGGTTCAAAGGGACGCCATCCATACGTCACAACCAAATCAGAGTCCCTGATTGGTCAAACTTCAACTAATTGAACTTTCAACATGCGTTCAATGGCCGCACGTTTTGTACAATGATCCCAAAAACAGTTGAAAAACCTTCTGTAGTAAAGAGTGAATGTGAGAGTTTTGATCACAAAAGGCCGAAACGCATATGCGCGTTTGCATAGACTTTTCATTGAAAGTGTTTGCCTGAACTAACTTGGTGTGAATGCAGCATTAGGGTAGTTGTGACCAAGGGGTATGAACCTTACATAAGAAGAGGGTGGTAGGCCCTTCCATATTAAAACAGTGCAGAGAACAACCAATGTGCTTCTTGATGGAATGTACATGAACAACCTTGTCTCAGCAGCCTTTGAAATTGATCAGCATGACACAGTAATTTGCATTATTAAAGCAACTTTCAGTCCCCGAGCTGCACTGTGCTCACTGGAATCTACACTTTCAGTGTCCTGCTTGATTGCTCCTTACATACTCGCTTCTATTCAAACACAATGAAGTCCTTTGAAAGTCTGGACACTTAGCCCACACATAGAAAGTCAGACCAAAAAGAATACATCTTTATTTCGTCTAAGTCAGACGATGCTGCCACACCTATCAGTTTACAAACCCAAGCCTGCTTTCAACTTCTTCACTCTTAAAATGATACAATTAAGGGTTTCCTCCAATTGAGTACATTTTTAAAGTATTTCCCTCCTCTCTGAACTCCCACTGTCTTCTCAAAAAAGTTTAGAACAGATGCAACATTGTCAAGGTGATACAGTGCACTATTAGATCACAGAGAACAAAAAAAAATTCCCTAGGTCATCATTTTCTACATCCCAAAGCAGCAGTGGAGATGTTGATAGATGCGTGCGGGGTTTACGAAGCAACCTTCACTGTCAGCTCCGCCAACAAAGCTCCGCTATACAACTGAGGGTGGACCTGTGATGGAATGAAGACTGGCAGGTGTGTGTTTGTATTTAGGAGCACGCCATTGTCTCCCAGCGTCACAGCATGCGGGAATAAAGCCAAACTTCTCAGACTGAGTGGCAGTGTTGGGATGGGTTTGACTGGCAGGATGCTTTGCTTCTGGTGCTACAGTTTGTGAGCAGTAAAATATTTCTGCCCAGATTTCACTTACAGGATCTACAGGGGTTAACAAAACCTCAAGTTTTCTACTGGCAGATGAGTGTGACACGGATGATGCCATGTAGTAATACTTTGGATTACAAGCCTGCATGAAGTCCAAACTGTCCAGAATGAAGCAGCTAAAGCCTCTATAAAAAATGTTTTCAGGTCCTCTTGTTGTGACAAACCATGGCTGACAAAAATGGATGCTAAATTTAGCCACTGTGTTTGAGGAACCACAACAAACTAAGACTGTAAGTTTAAAAAAAAAAAAAAAAAAAACTTTAATGTTTATTCTGCTTCTAGGAAAGAAAAAAAAAAAGATAAATTGTAGCCATTGGGTTACTGCCAAGCTGAATATCTAATGACTCTCCCTCAAACCATTTGCGAGTCTCCAGATTTAACAGAAGTCAATCAAGTTAAATGTTAACCTCTGCCTGGAAGCCTTCAGGCCTGTTATCCGTTTCTATGGTGAATTATGTTGCCATAGTTTCTCACACTTTAGTTTATTTTCATCAATGTTTTCGTCTTTGCTTCTGTTTGCTGTTTTGAGCTTTACATCAGGGTTTTCACAGGTATTTTGTTCACTTTTCTTTTGTTCAGTTGTCATACTTTGTCTTTTTACTCATTGGACATTGTATACATTTAATAATAACTGTACCTTGTAAAGCACAAAGATTAAAATAAATCAAGTGCATGTGCATTCTGCAACAATTCCAAACTTCTTTGACATAACAGCAACATTTGTTAGTTAGTGAATTTATTAGCTCCCGCGTTTTCAATTTAAACATGTGTTCTCCAATACTAAAGGATTTAAAGCAGAATATATTGAAGTAATATTAAAAGCACATTTAAATGGGAGGCAGATAACCACCCTGCTGCCACTGGTCTCAGTTTTGGAAGCAACAAAAACTGTCTTTCTCTGTCCTCCGTCAACATTTTCACTTTCAAATGACTATTTATTTTTGCATTGATGCTGAATTATTCAAGTCTGAATCTTGATGTGACTGAGGATTATGCATTTTCCTGCCCATTATGGTCACCTAAACAGGCACAAAGCTGCAGGCGTAAATGTCAATTCCCTCCCATAATGAAGGCCATCATCTCTAACTGCAAATCATGACAAATATCAAATTCAGAGAATAGCTCTGGAAAATGAGCAAAGTGGGTTTAACTTTCCCTTTTCATCATGTCTTTGAGCAAACTTTGGCTTTGATGAAGTGGCACAGGAAAGAAGAAACACATTACATAGTTTCTGATAGCTGGGTTTTATAATTAAAAGTATTAATAGACGTCTATTCTGACTGGTGACTGCAGAATGTGGCCTGACTAAAAAGAAAACGTTGCTCTGCTATGATACTCCAACACAATTTGTTCCACTGATGCAGATCTGTCAGCATAATATTCCGTCAGGCCCAGGCACTGAAGATTTTTGCTTTTTCTAAAACCTTTAAAATCTGCGACAGAGTCGAGCAGGGAGGGAGGAGGGAGTGAAAGTCATAAAAATTATAATAATGTCAGTTAAAGGAGTAGGAGTTCCCGGCAATTATTTCTTCGTCGGAATAAGTGGCACAAATGCTGACAGTGGGATTTTAGAGGACTTGGCTTTCCTACACATCTCCTTTCTTCTGCATTTTTCCTCGAGCCTATCCTCCCTTCTTTCTAAAAGCAAAGTGGAAACAAGATTGCCATGTTTTAAAGCGCCCCGGACAAGATGAAATATGTGACAGTGTGCAGCTCTGCTGCTCCATAAATGAATGAAAGATAGCTTTACTGAGATCCACTTGTCTGCTGCACCTGCGTTCTCGTGCCAAACCGTCTTTATGACCTTGCGCTTTCAAACTAAATCTGCACGGCCCTGTGGGGTAAAGGCTGGTGTGGTGTGCGGCTGTGCGCAGCTCGGTGGGGAAGACTGTCAGCGCTGTCACAGAACATCCCTGTGCTGCAGCAACATGCATGAGCCTGAGAGGTCAGCGAGGGTGAGTAGTTTTCAGCACCGTTGGTGATTTTTCATGGTGACTGAGGCTGCAGTTCGGGTCATCTTTCAGAAGCCTCTGGTCTCCAGACAATAAGCACAACAATGAGGTTTGCTGCTGAATTATGCATACAGGTCAGCTACAGACAACTTCTATTACTCCAACACAACAGCTGATATTCAAGGCCGAATGAAAGACATATCTATATTACATGGATGAACCTGTTCGAACTAACACTGCACTGTACAACAGCTGGGCTCCTGGTTCTACTTTGAGATAGTTAGAATCCCTGGTTAGAATCAAAAGAGAATCTGTAGATGAGCGTTAGTGCCTAAACAATTTGATACTTGGATAGATTCAAAACCTTGTATATTTTTGTATATATTTTATCAGGTTTTATGTTATTTAAACTTCTCTTTGCTATATACACCTTATTATTAAAATGAGTCAAAATACTTTTACTTCATTCTCTTGATAATAGAAAGATTCTATTTAAGACAAAAACAAACAAATTGTTTGATTTGAAAAATATAACATTTCTAAATGCCTTTCATTAAAACGGAATTACTTCATAACAAGAAGAAGCCACAGTAATGGTGTATTCAGACTGGAAAAGTCTGTTGGTCCAGACCAAGTCTGCTTAATTTGGTCATGATCAATTCCTGAAGCTTGCGTTTTGTCTGTAGACTGCCGTAAACCAGACTTTTGTGTTTTGAACTAAAGCCTGTAAACAAAAACGTTAGGCTAAAGATCTCTTCAGCCATTGGCCAGGAAATACAAGGGCGGGGGCAAAGCAACGATAGAAAGAATAATGGAAATTCTAACCTTTGCACTCCTTGCCAGGATAGTTCGCTTTTTCAAACTTTGCATTTTGCTGACAAATTTTGACCAATGTCTGTATGAACGTCAGGTAGAACACTTTTTTTACTGCTACTTTGGTACGGTGGAGGCCTGCTGCAAGGCAGTTACTGATGAAACGACGGCTAAGAAGGTACGCTAAGTGTTTATGACATATAGATTGTCAGGATAACAGCGTGAGAAGCAATGTGGATCAGATTAAAAGTTAGATTCACACACACACAAAAAATTATTTGCTTAAAACTAGCAAAAAGTACCTAATGGGATATATAACTTTGAACTTTTTTTAGCTTATTATTCCCTTTTTTATGCTTGTATAGAACTCCTTGTTGCTAGATTTTTTTATCTTAAAAGATGTCTCGTGAAGAAAAAAACTACTTTGTGCATGGACAGATCATTTTACTGCTTTCAAGCGATTTTCTTCTTAACATTAAGTGTTCTTTTCATATTTTAGGCTAATTCTTTTGCAGTATATTTCATTCATTGCATTTCGGTTCAGTCTAAAATTCCATTTTGTGTTCCATAAAGTTTAGATGAATGAGATTTGAAAAAAAAAAGAAACATTCATTTCAAAAGCCCATTTTGTTGGTTTAAAAATAAACAAAAAAAATTCCTGAAAAAAAAGATGAAAAAGAGAATTGATAGTTTTGATAAATCTATGTTAGGTTTTTTAAATAAAGTTTGATTCATTCTTTTTTTCAATACAACCCTATTAGAAAACACTTGCGAATGTTGTGTAATTTGTCTATTGCATTACAACTGTGTGTCAAGCTCCCTTTCAAAGTGTACACATTAAAATTTACTGCATTTATTCGTCCATCAACCCGTTTACTCCAACAGCATCCCATCTATTTTCCTCCCTTCCAACACATTTCCTCACACATGGCTTTCTCTCAGCCTTTTAGCCTAACTTAATGGACTCGTGCACATTCGGCTTAGAAAAGTTGTGAGATAAGCAGCAGTTCATGAAATATTTACCACCCCCCCATATGTGTGAGTCTGCGGATGCAGTCAGCTGTGCCGAGCCGTGCGAGTCTCACACACCCACTCGCATGCATATGAAACACCGGGGGCACCCCAAAAGACCCGTCTCCACGCAGAGGAAGCAGAATGCTGAAAGTGAACTCTGGGAGTGGGAGAAGTCAGCAGCTGAGTGAGTCAGACATTTGCTGGTTTTCATTTTGTTGGAGAAAAGCATGAGTCATTTTCAAGATTTTATTTGTCTCAGCTGCATTCAATAAAAAGTCAGGGTAGGTAAGTAAGTTAGAAAAATATTTGGTCGTTTTCAATTTTTATTTTTTAATTGTATTTATTTATTTTGGTTTAGAAAATTTAACACACCTTTTTATATAAGAAGCTTACAGATTCCTGTGTGTGGCGCTGAGGTATTTTGCCAAAGGACATACATGGCTATCAAGCCTGGGCAATAAAAAGATGGCAGAAGCTGCTCAACCCTCAGAGCTACAGCCATCCTTAAGAGCCCTCTACCACATACTGTCTGGGTATCAGCTGAGTCAAAGTCATACAGAAGAGTCTAAATCAAGTGTGATCCATCCCTGAAGCACCTTAAAGGATGTCTGGCTGGAAAACGACTGAGCCTTTTTATACTTTTTATGAATTAATGCAGTTATATTAAAGGAAAGCTGTTTCCAAACAGACCTAATGAACATGTTTGATTTACTGTGGTTTGGTTGTGGGACACGACAACAGCACATATTTTTGTCAAGAGTCACTTCAATTTTTTTTTGGGCAAGGTTTGTATAGATGACAGGGATGTCAAATGTGAACCCATTCTTGCACATTGTTTAGGATCTAAAATTTAAAGAGGATAGGCTCTGGAGTATTGAGACGAATTCATAGTTTGAATCAAATGGAACAATGCAGTTTCATTTTAGAAAATATTTTGCACAAACAGAAAAATAACTGCATCAATAAAATTGGGTTTTTATTTAGTATGTTTATGTAGTCACACAATAATATATCATAATGTTAATCATAATGTTTTATCAATATTTTATCAAAACACATGATGTTTACAATTGAGTTCAAGTACAACTTGAAAAGATTAGAATGAATATCAAAACATTTTGTTTCATTTCCATCCAAAAACTAGTGATTTAAACTGAAAAAAGCTGGACCCCCTTAGGGAGAACAATTAAGAATTCTCAGATAAAAAAAAAAAAATGATGCATTTAATGAATCAAAATTGTGCTAATGTATGATGAAATGTTTTTACCTAATTTCTGAAATGCAGCTTTAGTACTTACCGTCTCCATGTAAAACTGATACTACTTTAGCTTTAAAAACCCACTCCAAAGAATATTTTTTTTAATAACATGTTCTTGTGGACATTTTCTGATGATGGAGGTCATTTATTAAGAATATTAAGCTCAAAATTGCATTTCTAAGTATTTCTTTATTCAAATCGCTGTTAATTAGAAACAGACGAAAACAGAGCTTTTTTGTGACGTTTAAGATACAATGGGCGTGTCACAAGCTCCGAGCTTTCAGCAGCGGGAAAGGGAAGGGCGGTGGGGTTGCGTCACACCAACAATCCCGCCCACAACTCAGGCAAATCTCTAATGAACTACTGCCACTCTGCAGAACTATGTCCAATAAAAAGACACAGGTGTTTTTATTATGGCTATAAACAATTCATAATTAAGGGAAAGGGAATCCTTTGAAAATACATCAAAAGATGATCAGAAGTGTTTTGTAAAGCTTTCCTTGTCCCATGCTTTGGTTCTTCCCAACTATTAGGAACATTTATATTCACAATACTTCCTATGGGATGGAAATTACTCAACATGTCTTTGGGTTTTATAATAAATTAGACAATTTTTTGCAATTTTATAAAAAAAAAAAAAAAACAACAGCTTTGGAACATTTTGTCTAAATCTTAAAAATTGTTTCCAGTAGAGACAACAAAACGAGCAGCAAACCAATAAGCACAATAGTAATTTTCCAATAAAACTAGTTTGTTTACAGTATAACCTGTAATGTACATTTTTTTATTATTCACATTTCTTTTATTGTGAAAGGAAAACCTACACATACTTAAATGCAATTAATATTTTCTATTTCTCTAAAGATCAAATTAATTTAAAGTTTTAAACTATTAGGAAGGAGATAACAAAAGAATATGTTTATTACTGAGGTTACAGCGGGTCGTCTCTGACCCTATGGCACCTTACAAATGACTGGTTGAAGCCGGCTTATACTTCCTGAGAACAGAAGAACTCATTCTGACAGCTTTGGCTTTGATAATCAAATGCATGTTTGAGTTCTGGTAAGGAGGTGTGGTAAACATTGGGATGCAACCCGGATCTGGCAGACATATTTGTTTACCTAGTCTTCATTTATTTATTTTACTTGTCAATCGTATAAAGTGGAAAAAAAAAAAAAAAACTTCTATCTCCTCCACCTCAACCGTATTCTCCACTTTTTCAGTCAACTCCAAAACAAGTCTTTGACAATTCTGTCAGTCTACTGTTGTCTTTTTGTCTGTTTAGTACATGTGATGTGCAGCAATGGGAGGGTTATAGGGTACTGCTGGAGTTCTGCACTTCAACTTTTGCAAAGTATGAAATGCCTCAGCCAGGGGGAACTTTCTTCTTGTTCTTGTCACGTATAACAAATATAACACGTTTCTGCTCATGTAGAGTCTAAATCTGCCTTAAGGAATACTCGAAAAGCATAGACAGGATTCATTAAAAAGAAGATACTTAAGGTTCAATGTTGTTTCATCTATCAGTTTATTTATATGTTCATTTCTAAGTAGCCTAATCCTAGTCCTCTAATCAAACAAAGTCACGCCTTTAAGCCTTTTCACGGATTGTCTTTTAAATTTACGAAGAACTCCAAATACTGAAGGGCGGACACTAAACTGATGACTATCTTCCGTCTGCCTGCAATTCGTTTTATTGAAATAGTGTGTCATGTCTATGTATTCTTGTTATAAAAAGCACAAAATAAATAAGCGGGTTGGAGTAAATGGCCACAATTGACCATAAGGTGGTTAAATCATTCTGCGTAGCAAATTGTAGGGAAATATTTGTTTTGCACATCTGAAACCTAATTTAAATATTTGTTCTGGAAGTTCCAGAGAATTTTTTGTAAATAGATCATGCTTCTATCTACTCTTTACAAAAGGCTATTAGCTTTGTAAGCAATTACAAGATGTGTGAGGTAATAAAGCTTCCTAAGTATAGCCTGCAATTACAGCCTGGGAGGGCCTTTGCAACAGTTAACCTGTAAAAGACAAATGACATAATGTATTCCAGATCTGCAAATATTTACCTGCTTCTGTTGTAAAGTACAGATTACTTTTTAACCATTTGTGCTTTGTATCAACTGCTGTAGCACAGATGTTCTCCTCTAACCCGACTTCAAATAAGGTCTTACAGAAGTGGATCAAGGTCTTAGAGAAGTTTCAGTGATGCCACTTCTGAGCCCGCTGCAGCTTGGCATTTGGCATTTGGCATGGATCTCTACTGTGCTGAATCAAAAGCAGCATAGAGGTTTCAGTCTGTCAGTGCAAACAAGCTCTTAATTAAAACCGAGGGATGTAGGATTAGCAATAAAAGGGACCAACCACTGTTTTATTACTTATGTCTACATGGAAATGTGAGCGAGGACAAGTACCTCACTCGGCAACCCAGTCAGTCCCCTTGACAAGTGAAGGTGGATCTTGCAGTGCAGGCATGGTCATGGGCAGCATTGTAAATTCACCGTGTCAGGGAAGGTGATGAACTGGCTCTGCAGTGCTGCATACGTGTGTGTTTGCAAAAAGAAAGGCAAAGAGCAGGAGTCAATGTCATCCAGACAGCTGCATGTATGCAGCCTCCAGCAACAGACAAGCCAGAGTCAGTGTTGTGTGATTGTCTAAACAAGTGGTTCTGTGGGGATATGTGGGTTGCAGATAAATTGCAAGTTGATCACTCATTTAATGCGCAGTTATAAAACAGTCCGTCCTGCACAGAACCTTAACTGATGTTGGGGAGCTGAAAGTAGAAAATTCAGTTCTGCAAAATCCTTTACCTTGAACTATTTCCTCTGCTGGAACACAGTCCTGTCTAGTCTCATTTTTGCTGTTCATAATTAGATCCAATGATGGTTGGCCTTCTGCAGCCTGGGGTTCATAGGATAAACTGAAGAAATGCGGGCCAGCAGTGACCCCGTATAGAAGATACCAAATTACATTTTGTTACTTTTTAAAAGTTATCTGGAGTGATTAAAAAAAAAAATGACCACAATTCAAAATACTTCAGAAAATGTGTGGCGGAAAGACAAAGGGAAGTGGAAAAGGGGCTGCTTTGATTAACCCTTTAGCGAAGGAGTTTAAGCTCCAGTGTTGACATTCTTTGAAGTACAGTAACTCTTCAACCGTTTATGAAATCCATTCCAACAGATTCTGCAGCGATGAAAATGCAGCTTTGCTCTCATGAGCAACACTTAATGGTAGCAAAGTCAGAATCCATTGGAGTTATGCAAATTGCATGAATGGTCGAAGAGTTATGATAGTTCAAAGAGCAAGTTATTTCATTATGCAGTCAACATTTTCTGATATTAAATGGTAAATGGCGTATACATGTTTAGGGGTTTTCTACCTTCCTTGAAGGCCTAAAGCGCTTTACAGTCACAGTCCCATTCACCGCTGAACACTGGCACCAACCTCCCACCGGAGGCGGGCAAGGTGGGGATCGAACCTGCAATCTTCAGATCAGAGGTTGACAGCCCTACCGCTGCACCACGGCCGCCCCCGACAAAGGGTTAGAATAAATTCTGATATTTGAAGACAGACTTATGAGGGCAATTAACTAGAATATGATTTATCTAAAAAATGTAATTAAAAAAAGACATTAGATGCCGTGGAGTACGTACATATTTATCTACATTGATTCATGCCAGTATGAAGCAGCAGTTCTGGCAAAGCTCTGGAACAAGTTTTGGAGTCCTTGATGCAGATGGATGCTCCATTTCAGTTTTTGTTCTTTGACCGTAGAGATTTGTGAACTGGAGATATATCTCTGATCTCACTCATAGACTAGCAAAAATGAAGCCTGAGGTGGGACAGGCCGCTGAAAAACTAAAGAAAGACTACAACTTTTATTTCTATAAAATGCAGAAAGGGAGGCTCTTGAAAGGAGGTTTGACAGATATTCCACATCAAGTGTGTGGAGCATGTGAACATTTGAGTTCATTTATCAAAAATCTTACTGAGATGACCTGGCACTCAACCTCAACCCAAGTGCAAGACATTGCTGCAAAGTAAGAGGAAAACCAAGATTGAAGATAACACCCAGGAAGGGAACTATGGTGACAAAAGACAGAGAAAAGTGTACGAGGTTCAGGCTGAGGCTTAGATGGCACCAGCTACAGAAGAAGAAGATGGCAAGAAATACTGCTGTGATCTTCTACTGCAATCTTCTAATAAAAGTTAAGATTGACCAGAGGAGCTTGACAGTGTGATAAGTTCGATTTTGAACACAGTAAACAGCGCACGCAACAGCTGAACATTTCCCATGCCTCACATCTATTGCGACTAAATTTGCTGCTAGAGGTTACTGCCCATTATACTGTGACTTGGGGCAAATGTAGCGCTGCCACAACTCAGAGTCTCTCTGGGGCTTGAATCGTAAAGAGCTGAGTGCCGAAAACAAAAGATGGAAAAGAGGGCGCTGGCAGAAGAGACATTAGCAGCAGCTGAGGGAAGATGAGTAAAAACAGGAAGAAGGGCAAAAGAGTGCACAGACAGACCCAAGACGAAAAACTGTCCTGGAGGGAGACAGACAAGGGAAAATGAAAAGGGGAGCACAGCAGGAAAAATGAAAGCCAGGGAGGTGGTAATCAGAAGAGAGATGGTGAAGGCAGACACAAAGACAGAGAAGATGAATAGTGTTCCCTGAGGGGTCCAAGTCCAGACTAATACAGAGCAAAAGTTCCATAAACAGCAGTAAAACACATTTCCCACAGATTCATCCCTCTCTGCTATGTTAGCTCTCTTCACTTGTCGTCAACAGTTAGCTTCTGAGGTCTGTGACTTTACTTTTTTTTCACTTTGGCAGTAATAAGAGGGATATTTTTTAATTATATGTTTAGTGACGAACAGTTCGTAGAATATGCTTCTTGGCATTTGCTCAGAGAAATGGCAAATTTTTGACGGATCAACATTTTTGCGTGCTCAGAACAAACGCATTTTAAAAGATCCACTCCAATCATCTGTCGATTTATTGTAAAAGTGTTCCTCGTGGTCTTTTAATTATGATCATGCTGTTTTTAGGCATACTCAAAAAAAAAACCAAAACTCTAGGATGTAGTTCCTGCAGAGCGGCAGTAGTTCATAAAAATCTGGATTTGAATTGTGAAAAGGACTGTTGGCATGGAGTAAGCCTGCCCCAACGTCCCATCATCTATTTGATTATGTGCTCTCCCGTTAGCTTACAGCCTCCCACAAGCCGAACCTAACATTACTGGGGCAACAAAAATGGTGAGCAATATTGAACCTATCTAGCCATTCAGTTTTGACCCAGATGCCAGCTCGAAAAAGGAAAACAAAGAAGTACATGAATGTAGTCGTCTACATTCTGTAGACGACTACATTCAGGAGAGCAGGGGCCTTGTGGCCCGCCCAGTGTATTTCCTAAGTAACAAATAGGTTCTCTTAAACTGCCTTCTTTGTCTGCTCCTGATTCACAACAATTTGAATAAAGAAATACTCAGAAATGCAATTTTGAGCTTATTCTTTAATTTATATTTGTGCTGCATAATAATAAAAATTGCCACAAAAAAATGTAAAGAAATACACAATTGGGGTCGGTCTTTGACACCCAGTGGTTTTAACAGAACTTTAGCAGTTATTTTCTGTTTTCTGCCCCAAATCTACAATAAAAGCCCCAAAATGCTCAGCACAGCTCAAACCTGCAAACTCTGTTCTTCCTGTATCGCTATCAAGATGAGAAACCAGCACGAATAACCGTTAAAGAAGCAGAGTAATTAATAATTGATAGGATGAGATGGGTACTTCTGTGTTTTGCTGCCATCTCAATGCAGCTTTGAGGGCTTTCCACAGCCCGCTTGCTGCCACATTCACTTCTGCTTCATTTTGGCCACAGGTTCCCTTTTAGCACCATTCTTTCTTCCTATTCTTTAAAGATCGTTGCCAGAGCTTGGCGTTTAAACCTACAGGAGTACAGAAAGGTTAGTTTGCACTAAATTTTCCATTTAATTGCTTTCAGGTTGGGATTGTTTGAAAATGTTAAACTACTCTTATTCTCACTTAATGGTGAAAAATGACTAACACTGTTAGTATTCTGGGGCTTCGTTTATGCTCAGAGACACATTTGCTGCAAACTGAGCAAAGATCACACTTTCTTGCCCTTCACAAACTGATGTTTACCACCTCTCAGTCCATTTTCCTTCATCTTTCTTTAAATAGTGTCTTGTGTTTTTCCTGCATCTACCTCTGCAGTTTGCATGAGTCAAGAGCCATATTGACAGAACTCCTCGTCCCCGTCAGGTTGTGTTTTCTGCTTCGGGTACGTAATCTTGTGTTCGCCTGATTTCGTCTCCCTCTATTTGTCTGGCATTGTGTGTGTCGGCTCAGTCCATCAGCTTCCACTTGGATGCACTTTCCACTCGATGTGACCTCATTGTAAGTCTTTTAGAGTTAAAGTACATATAGTGTAAAAGTTTCCAAGTGTGGACCCTTTCTGTTTTCATCTTTTGTTTAGTCTAAGATAGTACAGCTGCTGTTGCCATGATTTCCTTTAGCTGGTTCACAAGGAGTGTTTTAGTGAAATCTGTCCCAAGATTAGAGTCTCTGCTCCACGGGAAACACTAATCAAATCCACTACGATCAGCCCCGATTCTCACGGAATGGATACACCATTGGTTGTTAGTGTAATGAAACTGACAACCACTAGCCATGGTGCAAGGATTCCACTTGCATTTCTTCTAAGCCAACGGCTTCTCCAGTGTGTTCGCTCATGCTTGGCCCTAAATGGTTCAACCTTGCATTTCGCTGTAGGACAATAAAAACAGATGCAAATGTCAGTGAGAAAACGAATCCCTGCTTCACCACAAGGAAAGAAGCTTCCTGAATTTAAAGGGAAGGAAAGTTGTAGTGAGCTTTTGTCACCGAAGCCGAACTTATTGCAGAACTCATGTAGATCTAAAAGCAGAACAGAAAATTAAAAAAAAAAAAAAAACACAATAACAAAGTATGGCAGATGCACACAATGTCTCTGTCCAGTTTGCCCAGGAGTGGTCAGAGCATTGCACAACATGACACTGTAACATCTGCAAGTTCAAGAGAGACTAAATATTTCTTCCTCTACTGGCAGAACACTGTGATCCAGCTGTGTGCAGCTGCATCTCCTCTTTAAGTCCCACTCTGATTATCTTCTGATCTATTGTAAAGGCGATCCTAGAGCTTTTAATTATGATTATGCAATTTTTTTGCCAGTCAAAAACAAAAAATCTGTCCTTTTCTAGGCCATAGTATTTGCAGAGTGGCAAATACGTGATTTGCTTTTGAATTGTAGGTGGGGTTGTTGGCATGGCATAAGCCTTCCTTCACTTCCAATTATCCATTTCTTTACACTCTCTCCATCTAGCATACAGCCCCGAACAATGGCAACTTAATACTACCAGTGCAACAAAAATGGCGAGCAATATGTGAGCTAACCGGTCGTACAGTTTTGAACCAGACACCAGCTGGTATGAGGAAAAAGAAGACGTAAATAAATCTTTTTTGTCTGCAAGTGGATGCATCAGAAAGGAGCAGCGAGCTTGTGGCCTGCCGTTTAAATCTTCTACTCAACATAAACAAGCTTTTTCAAACTGCATTTTTTCATCTGCTCCTGAATCACAACGAATCGAATACAGAAATTCTCAGAAACCTTGTTTTATGTCTTAATTTCCTTTATATATGTTTTCCATTATGAGAAAAATGATACAAAAAAATGTTGGGGTGGGTCTTTTTTAAAAAAAAAAAAAGCACATTGACACTGACGTTGTGGCGATCAATCAGGAGACTGACTCAGGTGTCATTTATGTTTCCCCCAGAACTTTACTAGTCAGCCAATAGTGAACATCCAGCATCACGATAACGCGTCATGTCTGTAGTCGTACATGTGTATCATGTCAATTGTCTTGCACATTAGTACTGGCTCCAGTCTAAACGGCATGCCCATCAATCTTTCTCGAGGGAGGGTACTTGTTTGTTGTCTATTTCGTTCTATCGTGAACTGATTGGGTTTTCACTCCCCTCTATTTCCTTGCAGCTACTATTATCTAAGTGTGTAACCAGCCACTGAGCACAGCTGTTGTGTGCCTGATGAAAGCGATGTGACTGACATTCATTGTTCAAGATTGAATATGCATTTCTCCCTCCAGGACTGACGCATTCCAAATGAAGGACTTTTCCCCTTGATTGATGACATCTATTTATAACGGAGCTCTCCCATTTCTCTCCCTCCTGCACACTGCCTCCTAATTCTTCTCACTCTACTATGCTGACCTCAGATGGGCCGAAGTTACAATCCACCACTGAGTAAACAGAAGGAGCTGGACTTTAAATGTCAAATCAAGTGTTATTGGAAATCGGTTCAACCAACTTTCCATTAAAGGGTTGGAAGAAAAAAAACACTCAAGCTGCAGGAATTATGCATTACTACAGGTATATATGTGTGAGTGTGTGGAAGGGTTACTTCTGAGCGCAAAGGTTATAACATGAACATGTTCAATATTGCATGGGCTATTGTGTGCTGCTATTGCAATCAGCTTAACTCAGCTGCATTCAATTTGATCCAGAGAGAAAGTGTGGCTCGGCATTGTGCTAAGTCAACACTTTGCCTGAAAGACGGATCTTCCTGAAGGCGATGGCAGTAGTACCAGCAAAGAACGGGCAGAGAGGATAATGGTCAGGACAGATGAGAGGGAACATGGGTGGCAGGAAAATGATGCACGGAGGGAATGCCTGTCTACCATTGATGCAGATGTTGTTTATCAGTCTTTACACAAAGTTAGTTACACAGGAACCATAAGATGCGAAAGTAGCTTGTGCTTTAATGTGATGAACTACAGAATAAAACAACAGTTGCTACAAAGCATAAAGCTAAAAAAAACTTTGACAAGAAATATTTTATTATAGGTAGTTTTCCATTAAGTGGAGCACCTTGCTCAATGTTCATTTATTCAGACCTCAAGAACCCTTCAACTTCCTGAACTATACTACTCATATGCTGCATGAGGTCATAATGAGGTTGTTCAGTCTCTTTACATTTCAGACCACAAACATACTAAGTCCCGCTGCAACTGCAGATGCAATGAATCATCCCTAAAGTAAAAATCTACTATTAAACAAAATAAACAAACATCTTAATCCCCTTAATATACTACTCTGAAGAAGCAGTGTTTTGGGTGTTTTTAACATGTTCTTGTAGCATTTTTCTGATGATAGAAATGCAATTTTCACATCAATTATCTTCATATATCTCTTCTGAGTATTTCTCGATTCATATTGTTGTGAATCATTTTGTTGTGAACAGAGCTTTTTGCAACGGGGAGGGTAAAGGGGGCGGGATTGCTCTGTGTCAACAGTTCTGCCCACAATGCATAGCCAAATTTCTGTTGAACTACCGCCACTCTGCAAAAACGATGATTTATTTTGACTAAGAAAAATACTTCAAAGCACATATACACATTCACAAATATATATCAAATCAAAGGATTTGCTCAGTGAACTTAAGATATTCATACTTATATAAAATACTCAAGATGCTCATATACAAAGTACGTTTTGGCGCTTTGCATCTTAAAAAAAAAAAGTAAGAGAACAAGCAGGGGATGTCAGAATTTGCAAATTTGAATTCTTTCATTGTGTGAAAGAGTTTAAAGTTGTTAAAAACATTCAACAAGCAAACATCCTTATACCAAAAGTCTGTTTTTGTCTCAAAAACTGCAAAGCCCACAAGTTTGTTAGGGTCAGAATGGACAAATACCAAATATCTATCACAATTTTCTAGGCATGCAACAATTCGATTTCCCCACTATTCAGTTCAAACCTTGATTTTTGGGTGGGTCACAGTTTTCTTTAGGAACGTTATATGATTTGCGGATTTCAAAACAATAGAAACAATAAATTTGCTAATACGCAAGTAATGAAGAGAAACCTGTCAGTTTGCCAATACTAAGCATGGTATAAAGTAATAAACAATAATAATCCTTCTAAAATTTAGTCCAATAATGTTTTGGCACTTTCAAACATATGCATCAGTACGGAGTATGGAAGCAACCATTTACTTTTCCCTCGATTTGGTTTAATTGTGAAACATACGGTTCTGTTTTAAACCGTGGCATCTCTACTATTTGCTATGCGCATTTCCAACATCTCCTTCTTTGTGTTTAGCAGTCACAAATGAAATATTTTTTAAGTTATTCTGAACAAAACAGGATGGCAAGTTGTACTGGAAGTCTACGAGTAAATATTTACAAACATGCAAAATTTCCCAATACATTTTTAAACAATGCTTTTCATGTCGGCATTGTAATCCAGATTGCGATGCAGATGGCTGGAGTGTCACGCTCTGAATTACTGATGTAATGACATAAATATAATAAACAAACATGATAAGATCTTCCTATCGCAGCATGCAGGATATGCCTGCCTATATTAGATATCACGAATAAACATTTGCAGTTAAAACATGAGATCACAGAAAAAAAATAAAAGCTAAATTTCTTTTTTTTAAAAGCAGCTTTTGCTCTCCTATTTATTTCTTAAAATAAAATGATGTTCTTTTTAATCATGATTATAAAGGCTATGTTTCAATCACACACTGTAAATGTAGCGGATGAGACATTTGTGGACAAATGCCTTTACAGATTTTTACATGCAGCGTTCTAGCTCCATGTAAAGCAGCGTTGGATGCACCCCTGCGCCTTCCTGCATTTGACAATGCCAATAACGGTCCAGTCTGGTCCGAGGAAGCCCAGAGCTAAAGCTCTTCCCTACAATCCCTTCTTTCCCTCATCAGTCTGTTGGATGTGATCCTCTCAGTGGTGCCTGCTTCTGTTCCTCTTCCTGTTGGTGAGCGGAGAGCCAGCAGAAGGGAACGTGCTGTCAGCATCTTGGCCGGGTTGCCTGGCTCCCCACAGCCTAGTCATTACTGCTGGCTAACAAGCAGAGAGCGAGGGATGTCTACGGCTGCTCTTCCCCTTAACTAACAAAGAGAAAAACCTTACGGGCAACCGTGGTAGCGGCAGCAACACAGAAGCTCATTGTCCTCATGGACATATAATGGGGCTTTCTTATTATAGGTCATCTTAGACAAAGAAACAAAAAAAGGAATCTGATTGGTTACATGTCCTTTCAGCTATGCTCTATGGGACTTCAGGGGTAGAAAGAAATATTATGTACATGACTGGTCACATGCCACTGCTTTAAATTAACGTACAGGTTTGGTTCTGGATCGTTGTCATATACGCTCAGCTAAAAATATTTACACAGTTTCTTAATATCAACATCTTAAATAACTTAGGGTTAGGCAGCTTGGGAATTCACACATAAACTGAAATAAAACCATCACTTAGATTGTTCTAAAGCCTACAGTGTTCCCGAAGGTTGGTTTGGTTTCATCCATATTGTTTCCATTTTGTATTTTGGATCCTTATATAAAGTACAACTTTTAATCTTTTGATATTTTTTTAAAAGCATTCCCAGTGGTTTTTTTTTTTTTTTAATTATACTGGGTTTTTTTTTGTTTCTTTTAGGAAAAAAATAAAACAAACTTTCCAGGATATAGTTTCTGCAGAGCAGCAGTAGTTCATTAGAAATTTGCCTCTGAGTGTGGGCGGAACTGTTGGTCATGAGCAAGCCTGCCCCCACTTCCCATCACCCATCTGTTTACATGCTCTCCCGCTATCATATAGCCCTTCACAACCCCAGGCGATATTTTCAAACGGCATTTTTTCACCAGCTCCTGATTAAGAATGATTTAAAATAATAAAATAAATAATAATTTTAAATAAAGAAATACTCAGAAAGGCGAAAACAACTTGATTTTCTGTGATCTGTGAAGCTTTTCATTAACTATCTGGGAAGCTTCTTCAGTTCTAACTCCCAATGGATAACCCAGGTTATTATTTAACATCTTCCAGGTCAAACTTTAATAGTCCAGTTTGCTCGAAGAACACAATTCTGAGATACCATGACTTGGATGAATAAGAACCTTCAAACATTCAGATAAGTAGATTTTACTGTCTCGCACATTGAAAGGTTGAAACAGTCACGGGAAATCGGGGGACTTTAATGGTACCACTGGCTTTGTGAAGAAAGCATGCAACAGAGGTAATGATGTGTAAGTTGTCATGGTTAAAACACCCTCACCCACTGCAGCAGCAACAGATAGTGTCTCCAAACTTAACGTGAACCACGTAGTAAAATGCTAATGCAATAGAGTGCAACACTCCTGCAACATGTGCTGCTTTTATGAAGAAAACATCTTTTTGTCAACTGTGTAACAACAGCATGTTATGATCATGTTTCTAGTTATTGTCTAAGGTGAAGAACTGCATTCCAAAATTCTCTGTCACAAAATGTCACTGTATTGACAGCAAAAGCTTGACATTTTCTGGTGCTACTGCTCATATTCTGTTTCACATGTGCAAATGATGAGAATCACTGTATTTCCAAAGGAATTTCTTTACTGCATCTGTGTCTTGAAGGTGCAGAAGTGTTCAATGTAGAATTACAATAAATGCAGCTCTTTAAAAATCACAAAAAAGCAGCACCGAATAGGAAGACAACATTTCCTCAGATGGAGATGGATTTCATTGTTCCTGCTATCAAATAACAGTTGATTGTGTGAAAAGGAAAAATCAATATGCCCGTTTGGGGGTCTTAAGGCTTTGAAATAGCTGTAGATATTTTTTTAACTTTTGATCAGAGGAGGCAGGTGGTTGGACAGAGTAACAAGAAAGTGACGATTAATCACAGTTGGCAGTTTAATAATATTTTTTTTGCCAATGCCAGACTGTGGACAGAATGCCGACCATTGATAATTCCCCAGCATTTCTTTTGGCAATGTTAGCATGGAAACACATCACAGTGGAGAATCCATCCATCCATTCATTTCTTAAACCTGTTTTGTCCCTTTCGGGATCACTGGGCTGCTGGAGCCTAACCCTGGGCGAAGGCAGGGTACACCCTGGACAGGTGGCAAGGCTACAATCACAGACCCATACACAAACGCATTCCCACCTAGGGACAAATTAGAGTGGCCAGTTAATCTATGAAGCATATTTTTGAACGGTGGGAGGAAGCCAGAGTCCCCAGAGAAAACCCACGCATGCACAGGGAGAAGATGCAAACTCTAGAAAGAAAGGTCCCCCACTGGTGATGCTGTTTCAGGTCCCCCAGTCGGGACTTGAGCCGGGGGCCTTCTTGCTGTGAGGCATGAGCGCCAACCATTGGGCCACTGTAAAGCCTACGACGGTGGAGAATCTTTCTCTGAAAATAATAATTGATAACAAATTGGAATTATGATGAAGAAAAGAATGACTGACAAAACCGAACATTTTCCACCCAAGCACAGGTCATCTTAAAAATGCAACCATGTTGGGTTTCATTCACCCGTGAAGTCAACCAACTCAGTACTAAGTGGGGCAGCTTGTGAAAAAGTAAAAAAAAAAAAAAAAAAAAAAAAAAAAAAATGAAATAGGATCAATAAACATTAGCCGTTAGTAGAAAGACGATGAGTAGCCATTTTGTTTACCTAAAGTGCTGACTATTGTTGGTACAAGTCAGCATTTTCTGTCCAAGTAGCTGCTATCATGCCAAATTCTGTCAATATTTTCTTCTAGCAAGCAAGTTCCAATCAATAATTGTAGCACTCTTACTTCAACAGACTTCCTCATTTTTGCTTTCAGCTGTTCATATAGAACAAACTTACAAACATCAGTGACCTCCACACCAGCCCATTTGTACACACATCTCGCAGTTGATCTCTAACAGGTTACACAGCAAGGTCTGACTGGAGCTGGTGCCCAGAGACCAGAGCTCTGACCCTTGGTAATGGGTCTCAGAAGGTTGGGTCTGGGACGAGTCTATTTGGCTCTTTACACTTGTAAACTGGCTGTTGCCTCCTTTGGGACTGGTTCGTCCAAGCTGCAACCTTACAGCACCTTCCATTTCTCCTTCATTCTCATCACCGGGAACTGAAGTAACACTGTTGCCAAGGTTACAAGAGAACAGAAGAAAGTGGGAGGGGGTTAGATGGTACAAAAGTGGTGAATTCTTGTCTTACTAGAAGTTACAGATATCATTGTGAAATGTTGTGATGAATGCAGAAATACAACAAGGACATACAGCAATGCTAAATCTATAAGTTTCTGAGAATTTGTAAATAGCTGTGTGTGACTTTGTGAATGAGTTTGTAATCAGAGCTGCGTTTGGTAAAGCTTAGCCAACCTTGTGGAATGTAAACTAAGCACTGCAGTACTCCAGTCTGGCATCAGTGACACACCCTGCTGGGAGCCAGCATGCATGCACATTCCATTCAGCATGCTGGGCCACCCTACCTTACAGACACAAACCCATGTAGGATTCCAGTTGCAGCTGCAACCTATAAGTCCCCTTTCCTCCAACAAGTACACATAAGCTACCAGCATTTAAAGCTACTCAATAGCCTCAGAGCAGAGGTTTTCTCCTGTGACTGCCCACAGGAGGATTTAATCTAATCTGATGACGAATGATCTGATTAACTGGGCCACTCATTACCCTTTTCCTCTGAGTTTCGCTCACCTACATCTGGACACGTTTTATTTCATCCTCCACTTCTCTCCGGCTGGATGTGGCCCTATAAATGCCAGAGCTGGCTGGATGTGTCACTGGCTTGACGCATTGTGTGTAACAGTGGCTTTCCTGGACTTGTGGCACACTAACCATCTGCACCTTGCTGATGAGACAAAACAATGATGACGGTTGAGTTGCCCATTAGCCAAAATTAGAACCATCCTTCCACCACTCAAGACAGGGCCGCAGGCAATGCCATGCAGTCAATGCCATTACAAAAAACACAATCTAAACTGATTTCACTCTGCAAATACCATTAGCCGGTGCCCCAAGAATATAAATATCCAAAGTCTCAATCTGAAGAAGAAAATGGGCTCTGGAAGGAAATCGTGTTAAGAAAACTCTACACCAATGTCATGGACTTCAGTGGTTGCCAGGGGGCTGAGACTAGCCAAAGACGATAACTGTACGAACAAAAACAGCAGTGAGAGCGAAGATGGATTGTTACTACAGTGTTAAAGACACAAATGTTAAAGTAGGAAAACCTTTCAAGCATGATAATGTGTTGTCCTGCATGTGGACAACAATTCTTTAAAAAGCACATCTCGGTTAGGCCTGGAAATTCATCCAACCTATACTCCTCTTTCACTGTCTTTCTTGCATAAAGACCTTAGTAAAATGCCAAAAAAAGATAAAAACAGGTTGCCAAGCAACTGTTAAACATTTTCTATATGCAAGATGATCGCTTCTTTCAAGTTTCACATTTTTGGGACATATTTTTGTGATGTGAAATGCACAACTCACACTTGAGTGCCTGCAGAGGTATGCAGTTTCACAGCAACCTCCAGTCAAATTTACAAAGTTGAAATTCTGCAGTTATTCTAGATAATTGTACTTGAAAAGTATGAAGTGACCACATAAAGAGTTTTGTTAAGGTTTTGGTAGTTTTTCTTTATTTGCTCTTTTCTGAATTACGTGTAGAATTTCACTCTATGTGCTGTCAGTCTAGTTATTCTTTCACCAAACACTTAAAATATAATCCATATCATCCTTGACTGGTGATGCTTCAATGCAAATGGTCAAGCAGTGAGCATATTTGTCTTTTAAAGACTGAGTGTATGCCTGTGGCTTGCTAGCAATATGGGCTGAACTCTATACACCAAGTAAATATGTCTATTTGTGCAAGACAACAGTTTCTTTGTGATAAATGTCATTAGGTGAAAAGTTTGCAATGCCATAAAGCCAGCATTGCAGTAATTCAACATTTCCAGTTCATATTTGGTTTGATCACACACAGATGCATATGCTTCATGCTGCTGCAATATTATACATTTATTTGTGCATATATTTTTATGGTAATGGATGCCTTAGATGTTTTATTCCTGTGATCAGCATGTTTCTTTTGTTGCTTCTCAATATGTTAATAATAGCTGGCATTAGTTACTTTAATCTTGGTGCGCCACAACGATGCCATTTCCTACAAAGAACAAAAATTGTAATGCACCATAACAGATAATGATGCCAAATGACAGCTCTTGTGTGTATTTTTATTTAATACGGCTAAAAATGAACAAGTGAACAACCTTCAGGTTGGAAGACGAAAAAAGATGATGGTAATAATCCGGCCTAGAGCTAGGCAATATGGCCAAAAAATAAAATCTGCAATTTTTTCACACAAAAGTTGATTTTCTAGTTTTTCTCCCTACTTTTACTTTCTTTAAAAAAATTACAAATGACAGAATATATTTAACAAAAACGTTATTTCAGCATCTGCTCAACAGTGTGCAACAACAACACCGCTGTCTCCAAATCAACACTTTTTTTAATTAAACTCTGTTGCTGTTGTGAGTCCAGCCGGTTTATCCTCCATTTCGTTAAAAACCGCCATGTCCCGCTGCTCCATCAGCCTTAGCTAAACGCTACACGGAGAAGCGTACAGAAGCTACGGGAGTGGGGACAGGGGCTGCTGTAAATATGCAGCAAGCTTTTTTTTTTTTTTTTTTCCGGCCTTGCGGAAGAAGCTCCTCTGCTTGCTGCCGTTTTAATGTCTGATCGTTGCGAGAGAGACGGCCGGGCTGCCTTTACTCCGAACAACGGAATCTCAAAAAAGCAGAGAGCTGGGGAAAAAAAAAAAAAATCTTGATTTTCCAAAAATAAATCATCTAAAACTAAAAATTTGAATTAATCGATTATATCGATTAATCGCCCAGCCCTAATCCAGTCTAATAAAATATAAGAAACAGATGATAATATCTCTCCGTATATTTATGAAAGTTCTGTCAAAAGTTTGCGCAACATTTGTGCAGTAACATTTCATTTTAATTTAGAGTAAAAACGTTTACTAGATCCTATATTATTTTTACTATGTGTAAATCTCCCAGTGGTTGCTGAAACCCAGTGGGATAACAAGCCAGAATGGGAAGAGGAAAATCTTTTACATTTATTCTACTGAGTAAAAGCAGGAAATAAAAATAAAAATGATAAATGGCTGCAAAATATTTATGAGTATTAATATAGTAGCAATAACAACATATATTACCCATGAAATGAGATTTATTACATATTTTTCAAAGCAACTTTGCTGCTCCTCAGTGTGACCATGAGCCATAACAAATATCAACATAAATAAAAATACAGCAGTTTTGTGAACAAATTCTCAGACCCATTTTGACCATCATGCCAAATGTATCCAACATTATTTATTAGCTGGACAGCTGTGATTAAAAGTACAATATTATTTAACAAAAATGAGCATAGTAAATACATAATGTAGTTGTCAACATTTTAGAATCAGCTTACATTTAACTGTACAGATCTTCAGCATATATTGTTTATTCAATCATTTGAATGGCACTTCCTTCGCATTTTGGGTCAAAGTGTTTAAGATTGCTTTTTAGGTTGGTATTTTTTTAAGTTATTGGACAAATCGAATGAATAAAACTCATAGTATTGTTATATTATTAGTATGAACGCGTGTATAAATACTTTGTCCTCATTTAATTATTTTAACATAAAGAACAGGAGACCAGGAAGACAGGTTTATTGTGTTGAGATCATTTCCAGGCCAGTAGTAAACTAATGTTGTACTCAGTGGATTCTAACAGGTCTTCAAACCAAAGACTATAGTCCCATGAAACTTCTACTTAATGCTTTTTAGCGTTAAAATCCAGGCGAATATCAGTAAAATAAATCCACTAAGAGAAGCACACATATCTTCTGGTATCTTGCTGTCACCAAGGCCCACCTTCTGCATTCACATGTGTGCAAACATTTATCAGGATTCACTCTTGCCTTAATTTAACTTGAGAAAGCCAGTTTTGAAACAGCTTTGGAGACAAAATGGTAATTACTCCAAAACCATGCGGCAATTATGAACTTGTTAGCATGCTCAGCCTCCTGGAATTCATTACGTCGCTTGATGCCGCACTCCTGACGGAGCAAAACCAGATTTGTTTTTCTTCTCAACTGCTCAAAGGGACGCACTTCGAAAGAGGTGCGAGTCACACAGCTTTGATGGCTGCTCCACTTTCGGCAGTCATTCAAAAGCACTTCCAGGAGGACTCTGGGATCCGTTTCTAAAAAGACTGATCATCATTTTCATTGACTGACTATCACATTTATGCCCACATGGATGAATACATTTCTACACATATTTATGCATTTCAAGTTTTTATCCTTACAAGCAAAAAAAAAAAAATTCTAGTGTTTCTTAAAAAATATTTTAAAAAGTGTAAGAAGTGATAATTATGACATAGTAGAAAAAATAAATTAAGCATGAAAATCTCAAAAATAGATCATTTGTGTTCAATAAAATCTACTGGGTTCACATTCCCTCCACTAACATGTAGGGTCAAGGACGAATCAAAGCATCAAAGTAACATGGCTCCACTCAGAGTTTGTTCTCTTCATCAAAGCAGGGTACTTGTTGTCACTCTGCTTGTTTGTCCAGCGTTTCGGTCAATCACACTGCCAAACAGGCTTACAGTCAATGCACATATTGTTGATTACATTTGAGATGGGTATTTGGGAGGTAAACATTTGAATGACAGAACAAACAGAACACTCTGACAGACAAGGCTTCGCGCTTCCCCAAACCTGTCACACAGCAGCAACAGTAAATCCAAGACCTGTCACATACTGCTGTCATTGTGCCTCATATATATGCAACACTAGTACCCTCTAATGTATACAATCAAGGATAATAAACTAATTCTGTCACTGTGCTTCTCATGATTATGAATACAAGTGTTGGCCAAGAGGCCGATATCTGTGGGGAACATGACGTTTGCTGTAATTTCACTCCTAAAAGTGAAGAAGTTGTCACGCATCTGTTCACACCAAGATGTTTTTAAGAATTAAGTCTTTAAATGGAAACAGCTTGGTAGCATATTGGTTAATATGGTGGCTTTAGGCTTAGGCCTATCAGAGTCTCCACAGAGCAGACCAGCCAATCTATCTCTTTTCTCCCCTGCTTTATAAGCAGCCATCAATTGAGGGAGTAAAGCCCCTAGTGCCCACGCTCAGGCTGCATGTACAATTGCTTGGATGGCTGTGTGTGAGTGGGAGCGTTTCAGACTGTGAGGGTGGTTGTGCGTGGAACCCCTTGACTGGACTCTGCAGCAGAGGCTGGAGCATTAATGAACACTGTCTGTCCCAGTCCTGCCTCTTTCACCCATCACTCTGGCAACAGATCAGCATGGATTGATATAAATGAGTTCTCTTTCTGCTTTTTTTATGTCACCCATATGGCCTCAACTCAGCTGTCAGGGAATCCCACAAATCAGTTGAAGCCCTTATTCCTGGATCTCAACATCTGAGCTCATATACCCAAGAGTGTCTCCTGCAAATGTCCTGGCAGAACTCGGGTCAAAATGGAATTTTAAAAAAACTGGGCCAAGCCTATGATGAAGTAGGTCAAACTATTTGCATGATTTCTACTTTCTTTGTCCTTTCCCCAGGTATAGTGGCTCATTTTAGCTCTAGCCTTGTCTTGATGAATCTCCAAAATAAATAAGTTAAAACATTACTTTGTTTCCTCAATGTTTTTTAAATTGCTTCGATGTTGTTTTATCATAGATTGAATTCTTTCTATGTCCAATAGTCTCGCAGCTCGCATGATTGTGGGAACGGCAAGGCAAAACCTACGTCTGACTGCACAATCCCTCCAGAAAGACCTGGCAGACTATGGGGTTGTGGAACACTGTTCTACTGTCAAAAGATACTCGTACAAATATGGTCTTCGTGGAAGCGTCATCAGAAGAAAATCTCTTCTAAGCCCTAACCACAGAATTCAATGTTTGAAGCTCACAAATGAACATATAAACAAGCCTGATGCATTTTGGAAATAAGTTCTGTGGACCGACCAGGTTAAAACTGAACTTTTTGGTCGCAATGAACAAAGGTATGTTTGGAGAAAAAAATAGTACAGAGTTTAAAGAAAAGAACCTCTGTCCAACTGTTAAGCATGAGGGTGGATCAATCATGCTTTGGGCTTTTAATGCAGCCAGCGGCACAGGAAACATTTCACGAGTAGAAGGAAGAATGAATTCCACAAAATGTCAGCAAATTTTAGACATTAACTTGATGCCATCTGTGAAAAGTTGTAGTTGAAGAGAGGATGGCTTCTACAAATGAATAATGATCCTAAACACACCTCAAAATCCACGCCGTCTTCCATTAAAAAGTATAAACTGAAGGTTTTGCAGTGGCCTTCCCAATCACCTGACCTCAACATCATTGAAAATCTATGAATAGACCTGAAAAGTAATGTGTAACAGACATCCCAGAAATCTTAAAGAACTGGAAGACTTTTGTAAAGAAGAATGGATGAAGAAACCTCAAACAAGAATTGAGAGACTCTTGGTTGGCTACAAAAAGTGTTTACAAGCTGTGATATCTGCCAAAGGGGGCAGTACAAGTTACTAACTCTGCAGGGTGACCAAACTTTTGCACACACAATTGTTGTGTTTTCTGTTATTTCTATTTTTGTTGCTTTCTGATGCCTTTAGAAAGATTTTTCAATCTTTTATTGGGTTCGTTTTCTGAACAATAATATAAAAATGTACCTAGGGTGCCCAAACTTACAATTCCACTGCATATTTAAAAGTTTTTTTTTCCTTAAAATGTCAGACAACTTTCCTGACTGTTATTTTAATGCTAAAGTTCCTCTCTAATTACCCTTTGATCCATTTTAAAAGGTTTCCATGTTGTCTTTTAATTATGATTATGCCGTTTTTAACCCCTACCAAAAAAAAAAAAAGGTTTAATTTTCCAGGACAAGGTTTCTGCACAGTAGCCGTAGCCATTGGAGTAGCACAATCCCGTCCCCACTTCCCCTCCCTGGTGCTAAGAATTTTCTGTTTACATGCTTTTCCACTAGCTTTCAGCCCCTCACACTACCAAACTAATATCACTGGTAAAACAAAAATAGTGAGCAATATTGGAGCTATCCAGCCATACAATTGTGAGCCAGATACCAGCTCGGAGGAGGAAAATGAAGACATAAGAACTTAAGAAGAGAACTAGCTGTGACCCACCCAGCGTATTTTCTAAGTCAAAAACACGCTCTCTTTCCAACAGCATTTTTTCATCTGTCCCAATTCACAATGATTTGAATAAAGAAATACTCAGAAATGGCTTTTTCTTTTAGTTTTTTTATGTCTTTAAGTCCTCCATCAGAAAAAAATGCAACAAGATCATGTTTTAAACACCACAACATGACTTTCCTTGGAGTGGGTCTTTAAAAGTTTTGAATGAGCTGATAGTCAGACAAAAGACTAAAGAATTGTTGATCTCAAACCATGGGAAGCGGCAACATTTGAACAAAGGGCTCAGCTCAGGCGTGGCCCAGTGCACAGTCACTTCAAACTGTACAACAGCGCAAACCCAAAAACCATAGAGGAACATCACATCAACCTCTGATTTCCTTCCACTCCACATTAGAGGGAAGCACTCATTATGAATATGCAAGGTTATAGCAGAAGCATACTGTTGTTCTCACTCCTATGTTTTATTTAATGAGGCCGCCGTTGGTCGACTCCATGTGCATGTGCTTGTTACAGAATCGCACAGCGTCACCGTTCATGCCCACACACTCCCTAATAATGGGACATTTTCTATCCATTTTTCGCTCGACTTGTCTGTCAGTTTACGTGAGTGGAAGCACCATGACTCAATTTTCATTCAAGGCGGATTCTGGATTGGTTCATTTATTGGGCACTTTTGCAACAAGGCCAGAGGTTCTGCTGTTTGGAGTGAAAGCATGCATGTGCGCACGTATGTGGGGATTGGTGGGGAAGAGGTAGCTCCCCTGTGAAAAGAAAACTCCAAGGAGAATAGTGCTGATGCGGTCCCTCTTACAGAAAACAGCTAAAGAATACCAAGTGAGGAAACTGCAGCATGGGAATGAAAAGCCAGCAGGAGTACGACTTTGATAAGACGCTAAAAGGACAAAATTATCAACCTCCCGCGCCTGCTTTTTTTTTTTTCTTATCAGAAAATGGTATGATTGAGAATGGCTCATAATATACTCGGGCAATTAATAGCACCTCTGGCCGAATGGTGTCCCATTCTGATGACTCTGAGTGAGGGACAGGTCAGTGGTTGAGTCGCGGACATCAAACGCCTGTAGTGCTGTGGCGAGATGTCAGCCCGGTTAGCGCCATCACCGTGTGATGAGGCCCAGGCAGATACGAACGGGGGCCAGACGTGACAAGGCAAGCAGAAACGGGGATGATCCAACCCTGCAGTGAGGATGGAGGCAGGCGGGGGGGGAAGAAGACAGCGAAGCACATGGTGAAGAGGGGAGATTGAAAGGGAGGGGGAAGAAAAAGATGAGGTAGAGAAGACAGCAGGGGAGATGTTCATGATAGGGACAACAAATGGGAGTTTACATGTATACAGCTCAGTAGAATCCATCAGGGGGGAAAAGGAGATGTGTATTAGCAGAGAACAGCGTGGCGTGAATGAGGCCTGTTAATGAAAACGGGGTCCACTGACAGAATAAGAATACATCTTGAAATTGCTGAACCTTGTTGCCATAATAAATGAAAGGCAAGACGATAAGACGATGATAACAGATTAGAATTGAAAAGATGGCAGAGTGGCCGGAATCAGAGCAGAGAAATGGCGACATGGCTGAAGTCAGAGCTCTTTTCCCTTCCCCGCCACCATGGATCCGGCGCGCTCTCCTACGATGTCGCTGCTCTGTACTGTAGCACAAGACAGAAGCAAACATGCAGTTCTACTGCAGGACTTCCCAAGCGAATAAAGGATGCTGTGTGAATGTGAAGCAGGGCTTTACATAACAAGAGCACACATGTCCTCCACAGACTTTCCCTGAATAATTCAAAGATCACTGTTTAAAAAAAAAAAAACGAGAGTTTCTTTGTTTTTCCAGCTGCTGGCACGTTCAATGTACAGGTCCTTTACCAAAGCTTTTTCCTTTAGGTCACATCTGTTAAAAACAGTTGTGCTACGTTAACACCATCATGAGATTCAAGAATATGCGTTTAACACGTGGTGTTCACACTGGAAAAGCAAGGAGGGGCTCCTTCTTCTTTTTCTACAATTCAATAGCGCATGTCCGCCACCTACAGTTAGAAGAGGCTTGGTGTGAAATGTTGAAGTGTAGCAAATCTAGTAAATGCTGATCAAGACTTATTCTGTCACAGCTCTATTCCAATCTATTAACGATTTGGTGTCACAATTCCAGTTGGACACAAGACGCAATTATTAATTTCTCCTTAACTTTCAATGTGCGATCAATGGCCGTGCATTTTGTACGATCGGAGTGGCCCGAAAATAGTCATGACACTTGCATAGTGACAAATGAACTCAATAGTTTTGAATGCAGAAGCCCCAAACTTGCATTTACGTGCGTTTGCATAGAATTTACATTAAAAGTGGTCGCTTGAACGTGCGTGTCCGAGGGAGGGGTGAACGTGGCTTTACAGAGATAGAGAATCCTCCAGAATTAAAATAGTTTTTGTTTTTTTCAGTTTTAATTTTGTGTAGAAATAAAAGTAACTTGAACAGTCTCTTAAAGCATGTGTTATGGAAGTGACCATTAGGATGGAGGGAATGTCATGCAAGCAAAAGGTGTGGAAGCCATCTGGATGGCCAGTGGGAGGTGAGAACCTGACACAGAGAACAGACTGACACCTCACGTCCACACCTGAGCTCAGGCAGGAGACGCTCTGTGAGCAAACGGGTGGAACAAGAAATGTAACAATTACCAAGAGAGTGCTGTCACTTAATGTAACTGTAAATATCTGTCACCTGTCTGTGTTGATAACAGACCATGTAGCAGCAAATGAGTGAGCAGCAGCTGGGGGACAGATGGCAAAAAAAAAAGAAAGAAATATTGTAACTTCAATAAATTATGTTGCTGTAGCATAAGGGAGCTAACACAACTGAAACCAATATATATAATTCAGTGATTAACACTCTGAACAAACAGTTTAAGGTAAAGTAAAAAAAAAAAAAATCCTTCAACAAGAGCTCCTGTCTAGCCAACTGTAAACGTACTGTAAAATGAATGCTATACCTCCCTGCAAACAGGAGGAAATATTTGAAGTGAGGGATTGAAAATGAATCCCTGTCTTTGTGTTGAGTCTACAGTGTGGATAAACAGACAGACAGATCCTCTGCAAATAAGACGACAATTAACGCCATTGGGAAGAGAAGCGAAGCATCAGAGGAGCACTGAATGCGCTGTAATATAAGAGCTAATGGTGAGGAGACATCTTAGCTGTCAAACCTCAGAATAGCAATTATTTTTTTATTTTTTTTGGGGGGGACGTTTATCTTGCATTTTACTGTGTGTGTGTAAAGTATGACGAAAACAAAGAAGTATAGGAGAATTGCATGCAACTGTGATGTGGAGACATATTTACTACTTTTTTGTTCTTGTAGATCATTTATTAAAAATTCCCCATAAAACCTGTGCAGTACTAGTTTTTTGAGGCAGGTTTGTTGCTGTGCTGGGATCATTGTTGTGCTGCATAAGCAAAGTCCTCCTAAGCTCAGGGGAATACATTAATAACTTGACATTCTTCTTTCAAATTGCCTCATACACAGCAAAATATATGTTTAGATCAAAATTTTGTCCTGGTTCTGAAACTTCAAGGCATCCCCAGACCATAAAACTACCACTGCCATGTCCCACTGTTGACATGATGCACGTTTTATGAAACTGTTAGTCACACACACACACACACACACACACCCACACACACCCACACACACCCACACACACACACACACACACACTTTTTATGTAAAAGAAGCGCGAATGTTAAGTTCTTTGTTCCTATTGTGTACAAAAACAAAAAAAACCACGAGTTTATGAATGAAGAGTGTAATTAAAGTAGTTGGTCTATTAAATAGTATATGTATATTTTTTATTAATAAAGTGGCCAGATAAACAAAATACAACTTTTTTTAAGTGTATAGTCAGCGTATTATATTTAGCAATCAGCTTTTCAAAGGGATTATTTAAAGGCATTAATTACTACACTTTAAAGGAGATCCTCACCTTCATGGTCATCAACTTTTAAATCACTCCTTGTAATGGGTGTTTGTTTACTCTGACCCGTACAGCAAAAGTCAGATGTTTAATTGAATCTGTGGCCATTTAATTATTAGAATATATTGCCTCCTAATTGCTTTGCCATTGGAATGTTGAAGGGTAAAAGAAGGGTAAAGAACATTCTCCAGAAATTCTGTAAAGCTTAGAAGTGACATATTTTTACAGGTTTGAGTAAAATAGCATTTTCTCTAACCACAGTCATCAAAAATATTTTTTTTCTCCATCAAATATGCTTTGAAGTTTTCTATGACAAATAAGACACGTAAAGCGTGTAAAAGGTAAATGTTGAAGGTATGTGTGAACTGTGTTTTATTGAAAAAATACTTGGATATTAAAATCTTTAGTTTGATCAACTGAAGCTTTTCCAAAACACCCTGGATCAGCAGTTACATTTTTTTGGTTTTGTTTTTTGCATGCATACTTAGTCTGATAGGTGGCTGGTTTGCATCAAACTGGAACACATATTGTAGCCTCTGGGCTGTATAACCACTCTCCCTGCTTCCACAGTAATATATGTTGTTTGTTTGCTGAATCTGTGTGAGCCAGCAGCATTAACCTTATGCAGCCAAGCATAGCCAGCGCTGGACACACCCTCCATCAACGACAGCAGGAGAACAAAGTGCTGGACTGCCAGAGACGCAGTGCAACAAATCCATAGCATTCACAGAAAGTGAGGGTGTGGAAGGGGGTTATCTGGCAATGGTACATGATAGGATTTGATAAACAGCAGGGGTCAGGAAGCAGTTCAGAGTACCATTTATCGGGATGAGGCGCTAGGTTTCACCTAAGAGAAGTTGGGCAAGAACTGACGGAGTAACAGAAAAAAAAAAAAGAAGCTTCTTTGGTCTTTGCTGCAAAAGATAAGGAAAGATGACGAACAATCTATTCAAAGTAAAGGAATGTAGTTCCTTTAGGGAGAAACAGACCAGAGCAAGCAGAAAATAAAATAAACTTTTGACTTATTGCAGGAATGTACCACATTTAATGACAAAAATGGTAATTTTAAAAATGCACTGTATTGGACAGTACATTGGAAAATGAAACTTGAACAAAAAAATGACTCTTTTCGCTGTATATAATGGGCTTCATCTGAGTGAATAGAGTTTGGTTCTCAAAGGGGAAAAACTAGATCCTTTGTTTCAACTAACAGTTCAATTATCAAGCAGCTAATGGCTTGGTAAATATAATAGGTTAATAACTCAGCAAGCATGATCAATCATTTGATTGTCACTATGGAAAAATTTCCAATTAACGCACACGTGCAGAGTACAGTATTGTGAATGTGTGTGCACCTGTGTGCATGTGTACTGTACACCAACAGTCAGTAAATAATCGACTTCTGGATGTGCATATTAAACATTTGAGTTTTCTGAACAAAGGTTGGTAGTTCTTCCATGTTTCTAAAGGGTTTAGGGTGGGGTAGGAAGGGGTTGCTCTACGCCAACAGTCCCACCAATAAACTTCTGCCGCTCTACAGAAACTTTTTCCCAGAAAATGACAAACTTTTTGATTTTGGCTTAAAACAGCATAATCATAATTAAAAGACCCTTGGGAACACTTTGAAAATAGCTCAAACAATAATCGGAGTGGATCTTTAATGATCTGATTAATGCAAAGTCAATTTAAAATGTGTAAAAATGGGTTTAGAACCCAAAGTAAGACGATTTGTTATGATTATAGTCTAGGGAATGTGCTCAGATTTTCAGCAGTATTAGTCCAAGGCTTTGTAGCTTAAATCTAAAAAACATTTTGATAACTACCTTGCAAATGTTGATTTTTACTACCACATGAGCCAGAGAAAACTGTACTGTTGACAGGTTAAGTGTGGGATTTTTAAATTCACGTGGAGGCATTTTGTTTTCAAAACAAGCTGACTAATACAGAATTATTCCAAATATGGCTGCATTGCTGAGAAATTGTGCATGTTGACATAAGATCACAGAGCTACAAACAGTTCTAGTTGCCTCTGAGAGGGGTGTTCGTGTCCGGCGTCCGCTGCAGTCCTGCTGGGTCACATATGTCACCTGCTTCCACAGCCAGCTCTGTGCCCCTCGCCCTGCTCCATCACTGACTCACTTCTAAACATCTCTAATGTGGCAGCAAAAAATGAAGAGACCTGCAATTTTGATGACTTTTCCACTTAAAAAAAAAAAAAAAAAAAAAACCACAGGTCACACAATAAAAATAGGGCATCAAAGCAGTTCCTGCGATTAAATAGGTGAAATGCCACCCAAAGCTAGTGGCTGTGTAATGGTCTTGCCAGGCACTGACCTTGCAAACTACACTGAATTAAACAGTGTTGGCTGACTGGTTGGTAGCCTTAACAAGCTAATGAGCTTGGAAGAAAGCCTAGCAAAGAATAACACACAGAGATAATGTCAGCCAGTGGAAGTAGTGTGAAACCACGATCCCATAAAATAAATGGAACAAAGGAGCGTCTGTGTGTTTATGTCTGAGTGTGGTGAGAGTATAAGCCTCATGCTTAATGGTCAAAGGATCCCCTTGCATTGGTGTGGTATCTTTTTTAGAGAAGGCCTGAAAATTCCTTTTGCACGCCTCACCACTTGTTTGTTCGAAAAGCCCAGAATGCTTTACCGCAGGAATCCTCCGTGGAGATTGCTGATGTGTCTCTCACTCCCTCATACATACACACTGAATGTGCCCACCCACACGTCACTGACATTTCTTTCAGCGTGTCGTCAAATTGCCACGCATATTAGAGAAGCACTTCGAAGGGGCACTTTTTATTATTCCCCCTGATCTCCTGTGCTTTTAGGGTCAGTAGCTCATCCCACCCTCCCCTTTGTCCTTTCCCTCCTTCACTTCTCTGGTTCTTCCCCTCCACCCCATTCTCAGGAGAACCCACTTCTGCAGACAGAACAGCAACCCCTTGAAGCCCCAACTCCCCACACTGTCCTTCTCACCAACCACCCAGTTTAAGTTGCTCCTTGAGAAACAAACCCAGTCTGGTTTTGGAAGATTTGCAATCATTTTTATTCATCTCCGAGAGTATGGTTTTTTACATTTCTTCAACTTAAAAAAAAAGTTCAATGATTTTCAAATTTTTATAAATATATTTTTTTAACGTTAAGCTCCACAAATGAGCAAACATAAGCCTCGTTTCCATTCAGTGGTACGAGGTCCGGTAAAGTCCAGTATTTTGAGTGTTTTCATTATACATTGGGCTATTAAGCCGGACTGATAAATCATTACGACAAAAAAGAAAGTGCCAAAAGTTTTCTCCTCTTTTCGTCCGCATTCCTCCTCGCCGCCCACAATCTGCTCTCAAACAACGCAAAATGCTTTCTTACGAAGTGCCAAAAGCCAAGAGGAAAAACAAGAGCTGCTGGATGACCTCCGTTGTTGTTGATAGCTTTGCTTTTCCTGTAGTCGCACTACTATGATGCAAAGCTATGCAATCGTTCGACACCCCGCATGTGCCATACTGGTCCAGCTTTGAGTGGAAACGCTAACCTGAATTGCCTAGACCATTCTAGACTGGACCGTACAGTGGAAACAAGGCAATAAATTCCTATTTTTCAGGGAAAGACTAGAATATTAGAGTTGAAAAATTGGTTGCTGAGCAAATGTAGAGTTGAAGAAATACTACTAAAGAAAGTGCAACAAAAGTTACCTCCATGGTGGCTAGCAGAAAATATTAGAAAGCAATCAAAAATTTCATGTCCTTCCATTATTTCTCACTGTCTCCATATCTATCTGGCTGTTGTTAAGTCATCACGATTCTCCTAATCCAAAACTGAACAACTCCTGGTGTGATCAAGGACATATCCCGTCTGTCCTGCTTCATGGCATTCCTGACTGATCACATGAACATTCCCAGGCATGCATGCAGATAATATTGAGAGATTCCTAGTATTGTATAACAAATCAACAATTCGCAAACTTTTTTCATGTCTGACGCAGAAAGTATCCAAAAATGATGACAATTTGCTTCCAAAATCACATCCCAACCTTAGCTGCACTCAAGTGGACACAAGCCTGTATAAAATTGAAGCAGTTTATGCTTCAATTGTTTGCAATACGTTTTAGGCAATAGCTTTTGTAAATTAAAGGTGACCATACGGATTTTCAGGGACCATAAAATAGAAAAAAAAAGAAACACTCAATGTCCCCTTTAAATGTGTGCGACAATGTGGCTCCAGGACACAGACATCCACCGTCAGAATCCGGCTTAGGAAAAAGTATTTCAGCTAACATTGGTTTGACAGAAACCTCGCAGGAAGTGTCATTGGAAAGTGAAGCACCACAGTGGTAGGTGTGGTTGCACAGGGCCTTTTCCGGGATCTGAAGTATTAAGTTGAATTAAGTCAGTCCGACAAACTTGAGACATTAGGCACTGCTATAACTCAGCTAGATTACATTTCAACTTGAAACTGTTTCTCATAATGATTCTTTGTGAGGTTAAATCAACTGCAGCACTGAATGATGGAAAAGCAAATTTGCTTGACAAACCCCTTCTCCACTTTGACAGATCCCTGAAGTTGAAGTTAAGTTAATTTTGTCCTTTTGAAGTTTAGAAACGGACAACTTTTAGACAAGGGTCTTAGCTGCTACAATGATTATCTTCCTGGGTGTAGGGGCGAATGAGAGTTCACAAGTTTAAAGCTACTGGCAATAGCAAAATGTGGGAGCCCAGTCCGTCTAATCTCTGTTAATACAAGCTTGGCAGACAAACTGACACAAAGTGCTCAGTCCAGCGTCAGCTGAATTAAAGAAAAGCCTTTTTTTTCCTGTTTATATGTTAATCCGCACACAACAATTATCTGTGGGGCAATGTTGGGGCAAGAATGACTCAATTAGGGCATAAATTGCCGAAGGAGAGCAAAGACCAAGTGAGGCGGACAATGCTCCTGTGATTGAGGAAGATTTTGTTGAATCAGCTGGGGGTTTCAATTGGCTTTCAAAAACAGTAAAATGGGGGGTGGGATTACAGATGAAGGCTGACTAATGATACAAAAAAAAAAATACCCACGTATCAAGACGAGAAAATTAATGCTGCTGATGTAATTTGCTCCTGCATATGAACTTGTTAACAGCTAAAGATGGAAGGTTCGATCCCTTACAGTGCTGTAAGTTTGCCTGACGGATCCTAGAAAAGCATAGAAAAATTATCAGTAGGTTTTTTTCTAATTTTAAAAAGGCTTAAAGACAACTATAGCAACAAATTAATCAAGAAGAATTATTTGTTTCATGAGTCAAAACGAGGAGGGATAACTCTTTAAAGCCACTATTAAGTTAATACACTGAATTCAATCCTTTACTGCGGTGAAATCAAAGAAATTAAACTGTGTGAGAAGATTTGTTTTCAATTTTCTTGAGGGGATATCATGCAGCTTTTCCACATTTAAAAACCTGTAAAAGTATGGCTGGCATCGCACAAGCGTTTCCTGGACCCTCGTCAAACTCTAAAACAGGCAGGAGGCATCCTACTTGTTCGGCTAAACTCAATGATGTCCTGCAAGTCTCTGTTACTCTCCTGCAGTTTGTTGGAACGATGATTCATCACTTTTTGGAATGTGTTCAGTTGCTTGCACTTGCACTCTTTTGTCTCCCCGGCCCATCTATCTCCAGCTCCGCAGCATAATGGGTCTTTGACTGCAGTGTCATCACACCGAGTCCTGTTAGGGACTCTTAAATCTCGGTGGCATGTTGTTAATCCTCTCCCAGACCTCAGCTAAAAATCAAGGACAGCACTTATGATGATAATGACCAAAAGAAATGAAGATAGTAATATCACATAAGATCAGCAAGAGAAGGGGGTAGCCCTGTTTGGTGCAACTCCCTTGAGACAGAAAGGAAAAACAAGTCAGATGCAAGTGACTTTAACTAATTTATCAGGAACTTTGCCAAAACTGAATTACAACTCCACTATACAAATCATAAGCAAGGAATGTGGAACATTAAAGAACTTGCAATGGCAATACCGTAATGCTGATGTGGTTAAATAAAGCTAAAACCAGGTGGTGAGGATGAGCGAGAAGCTTTTCAGAGTAGATAAAAATAGGGAAAAGTCCATGCAACAACATGGGACTGAAACAAAGGAAGCGATGAGTTCTTGTTTTCCCAATTTGGCAATCAACAAAAAACCTATTTTCAAACTAATTACACTCTTGGAATAATTTTCTCCCACTTAACTATAAGATGTTGCTCACCAGTGCCTGCCAAAATAGTAATAGTAATGTCAACCTCTGCTTTATCACTTTATCAATAAGTAGCCTGATGCAAAATGAGATCAGATGAAAAATCAAAGTTGCAGAACTGAAATAAAGATAATATTTAAAACACTACAACAACATGCATAGCTCAAGGAGGTATTTTTTAAAAACAATGATTGCAGAAATACTCATAACAGATTATATATATATATATATATATATATATATATATATATATATATAAATAAATGTGGCTCAGTTTTTGTATTTTTTATCAAAAATCAAAGTTAATGCTTTTAGCACAAATAAGATTTGCGTCTTTTTAACTAAAGTTTTAGGAGTAAAAAGAAACTCAAAAAGTGAAATAGAAATTTGAAATAAAACAACGGAACGTGTGCTTTTTTTTCTTTAAAAAATGTCACTTTCTTTTTAAATAGCTGAACATTACTTGAATGAAATATCCATGAAGTATAATGAAAAGGCCATCTGCTGGACATATATCTATAATGTGCAACCACTAACACAGGCATTAAGAAGTCAATATATAATCAATAACTGAAACACCAAGAATGACACTTTTATGGGTAATAAACCCACTTAATGTCAGAAAGAAGACTGATGACAGCAGAGATCTCCAACAGCAGAAAACACAAATCTTTTAAAAGGAACGCTTCTGGAATTGCTTCAAGTTACATCTATTTAATTAATAAAGCCTTTAAATCTACTCTACCAATTCACGGTGACTGCAATAAAAGTCAAAACATGCTGATGTATTGCTTCGTCTCTGTTGTGCAGAACTAGTAGCTTCGCTTTTTAATCCGTGGGAGAGCAACTTCATTAAAAGGGAACTCACTGTGAGACTTCCAGTACAAAAAGTTATTTAATTCTGTATAATCTAATCAGTTTATTCAATTATTTAAAAATCAGCACTCCTCTCTACTTCAGTTCACTTGCCCAGCTGTGAGATAAGAGCCAGAAAAAAAGGTTTTCTTAAAGTCCTACAATTCTAATAGTTGTTGACTTACAATAAACAATTATTTCTGAAGGTGACTGTTAAAAAAATAAGTTGTTTGTCCCTAATGAAAGTACCTGGTTCCTTGATTTCATAATGCCAGGACTTCATGGATCTTAGAGGGCTTTTGAAGTAGATTTATTATTGAGTTACAGACTTGAGACCAAAGTGTGGGGGCTACAGAACTTCATGAATCAGGCCAGAATCATGGTCGCGTTTACAGAGGCGTGTTAGACATTTACATCTGAGATTTGCCGTTTCATTTCTACGGAAGTGAAACTAGAAATTAGCATTTCAAAACAGGTTTTCAAAACAGGTTTCTGAACTCCTTTTGAATGATGCTTGCTGGAGTTCATGCAGTATAATTTCTTTTACCAATTGCAGTACATCATTTCATAAAAAAAATTGTTTTTTAGCTTTTTATTGTATGGAATGAAGCACTTACCAGAGAGAGTAACATATTTGTTTGGGTGAGCCATTTTAAATTATAATTGGAACAATTTTTTTCCATATTCAATTACTTTTTTTTTTTATAAATTCTAAGACTATTGCCCATGAGAGTTAAGAGACAGAATAAAATCATTATTTCCTAATGGATGAAAATTGCATCAACATTGAGAGATGCTAATGCAGTTTTAGATAACATAAAATCTGGATAAAACTGAATCATGGGTCAAGAGTGGCTGTTCCAGCTCCAACAGCCACAGCTGACCACCCATTCCAACCTGGATATGAAGGTCACAGGGGCGAACTTTTCCCTTTAGGAAAAACTGTTAACTCAGATGTCAACCTGCCCGTTTCAACACACAAGATAACATACCCTGCAGAAAGCTGGTTGGAAATGATCGCCAAAAATAACTTTCAGCCTGCAAGCAAGATAATGCACACCTGTCATTATTGTCCAGATCCATCTTCCAGGGTGCTTCAGTTTGAACCCTCCTCTGATCAGCATTCAGGATCGTATGCAGTCTTTTCAAACATGCAATGTTGAAAAGTGGCACAACTTGGGTGTTCACATTTGTAGGAAAAAAAAAAAACCAAACAGTCCCAATGTGTTTGTCCCCAAAACACAGTTTGTCTGGACAGTGTGATTGCTCATTTCCATGCTCAGGCACAGTTAACCCTTTAACACAGCCACTTTTCTCTGCATCAGAATCAGCTGATTCATACTGATTGCGTGAACAATCAAAGAGTTATTGTATGTCAAAGAGCGTGTATTATTTAGATGTTGCCGGCGACATATTCAGTGTTAAAGGGTTAAGTGAGCCACGTCAGGCTTAGCACGAAGAGGTGGGTCACGTGGCTGTTCAATAAAGTTCTCTAAACACTTGACATGAGTTAGATCTGCTGTAAAAGATGGATCACAGGGGAAAATCCAAATTGTGCATTAAGCTCAGTACCGGCTGCTTTTTTCCCAACCCGTCTTCATTTTTGGTTGGATAATAAATTAACTCTGTGAAATTGTAATAAAGAAAACAACCGTGCTCTGGCATGGTTCTGTTCAAACTTCCAAATCTCAACTGTGTTTTTCCATGCACGTGTCAATGGTAGTGTGTGTTTACTGGCTGTAGACTGAACTAGAGCTGTTGCCACGGTAATCCTAATGTCCAGCATCTGGCTCTTTCCTTTAATGTGGCTTTGGTTCGAGATAGGGGGAGGGAGAAAGTAAGATATCTGAGCGTCTATGCCTGAAGCTGTGCAGCTGTCGCAATTACTACCACTCTCATCTCTCCTAATTTTCACTCCATTGCCATCTGCCTCTTCTGAACTCCAAACCTTTGTTCCCTATATGTGTGGGTGCCACCAGTGTCTTTGCGTAGACACTCATAAAGACCAAAGTGAGCTCACTTCCTGTTTGAGTTAGATGGTGCACTGTGTCACTTCCTAAGACTCAGACGGCACACTATCTTTTCTGGCATTCGAGAATGTTTTTAGCAGCAACTCTGAATTCCTCTAGCCCTCCGTGCATGTTCTGATCCCGGCCTGAGCTGGGGACTCACAGGGGCTAAAAGGCTCTTTGATGGGCCGTGGGTACTGGTAAAAGGGATTTTGTGGGTATGTGAGAGGTTTTGGGAGTGCTGTTTGTGTCACCACAGAGAATCTCTAAGCAACTCTAGATGAGCTAAAAATTGTCACTAAGTCATGCCTGAATTCTGCTCTACATACAGTGAATGCTAGAAAACCTTTTTTCCCCCCCATCTCATTTTGTCAGTTTCTGCATTCAGAGACCCGTGTGTAAAATAGATACGACATTTATATACAGAAAGTGTGGAAAAGATGAAAAGGAAAGAAGCCAAGTGCTGCATGTGGACGGGTACATGCATATTTTCGGACAGCTCCAATGAGCTGAAAATAAATAAAACTTATGACCAAACTTATGCTGCATTAATAACTTCACATCTTGCCTGATGCTTGTGCAGTAAATGCTAACTTCCTCTTCTATTTATCTGCCACGTCTTAAAGTATGCTGGAAATATTGTCTGACTTTAAACCAGTTTGTGGTCGCAAACTTGCAGCAAGTGGCACAGCTCGCCAGCATTGGTTGTAGCGTGAGAGCACCAGTGTGTAACAACACTGCTGTGTCCAAATCAACCCTGTTTATTAATCTCTATTGCTGCTTTGAGTCCAGCCGGTTTATCCTCCATTTGTGTTCGGATCCCGGTTAAAAACCGCTACGTCCTGCTACTCCATCAGTCCAAGCTAAAGGTTACAGAGAGAAGTGTACAGAAGCTATGGGAGTGGGGGTGAAGGGCGCTTTATGTGCCACGTGCGCTTGTAAAAATTGCACGACAAGCTTTTTTTTGCCTCAGCTAGCAAGAGAAGCTCCTCTGCTAGCTGCTGCTTTCATGTCTGCTTGTTGCGAGAATCGGGCGGATTGACTTTACTCCGTACAACAAAAGGCCAAGAAAGCAGAGACCTTGGAAAATAAAATCTAAATTTTCCCAAAAATAAATAATCTAAAACAACAAATTTGAATTAATCATTTAAATCGATTAATCGCCCAGCCCTAGTCGCCAGTTTTTTGCAATTCGGATGCCGTCAAGTTGGAACCAGAAATCCTCAAAAAGCAGTTATTGGTCCGAGTCGTCAGAGTTAATATTTCTATGGCAACCACTCTCGCCAATCAGGAGTGAGCTTGTTAGGAGTCCACACCCCCACTTGAAAACAGGCTAGAGAGAACATGTCAAATGCTTTTAACGTTCAATGTGAGACTACATACTTTTATTGAGGCATCCGACTGGCTATTTGTAACTTGAAAAGCTTGCAATAAAGAAAAAAATCATTAAATAAAAATTAGGATTAGAAAGAACATGTTAAAAAGGGTAGCAGGTCAAGAATGGTTATTCTGACAAATATAATGAGACAGTAATAGCTGTTTATTTGTCAATAGAAGTAAATAGCATTTTGGCTTCTTTGAGGTACTTCCTGTTTGTAACCAGAGAGAGAAGCGGTCACTCAGTTCAGTTCTCATATAGAGTCAATGGTCATGACAGAAAAATAGCAAACCCTTGGAGCTACTCCCACAACCTAGCCTAATATTCACTTTAACACCTGCCATAGCCAACAAAGCCACTAGATCCAAATTCAATGGAGATCCAATCTGACACCAGTCAGACATTTAGACAGGCAAACAACAGGATGGTGCTTCTGGACCCTTTCTCTTTTTCCTGTTGGAGAATACTATCCACCAAGATCAAGCTAAAGCCGGTCCACTGCTCTCCATGGAACCCTGCCTCACGCTTGCCCTGTGATTGGCTCTTACATTCACTAGAAAGACACTCCGCCTTACAATACAGATAATAATGGCACTCTGGCAGGGTGACGGCAGGAGAGGAGGGATGCAGAAAGGTCTCTTTTTTCTGCAGATCTTGCCCTTTAGAGACACTGCATCCTACAGATGTATTAAGAAAAGAAAGTAGAAGCATTCTGCAGGTGGTACTTTGCACGAATTCCAAATCATGAAAACGCTATGAATCTTTGAGGAAATTAGTATCTTTTATACATCTCTCTAGGGTTTTCTAAGAACAAGACCCCTTTGAAAAAGGCCAACACAGGTCATGTACAGATTGCTTAGTGAATGAACAGTGTTATTGAAGCAGTTTTTTTTTTTTTTTTTAAATCTCAAATCCAAAAACAGAAAGAATTGAATTGATTCATATATAATGTTTTCAGTGCTTATTTACCCCTAAACAGAAACGACAGAGGTAAAAGCGTCTTTCAATAGCTTCTGCTCTATGTACATTGTGTGGAGCGGAAATATCTTGCACAGAGATTAGCAAAACCAACACAACAATGCAACAACACAAGTCTTCTTTTGAAGAAATGGTGAAAAGAATTGGAATATGTCCTAAAATTGTGTGCTGTTTTTCTCCCTTGTAGATGAATTTCAGTTTTATCCTGCTTGGATTCATTTTTTCCTAAAAAAAAACAAAAAGAGTCTATCTAGGATGCAAAGGGGAAAGGGGGTGTATAAACAGCACACAGAAGCCAATATCAAGCATTATACACACTGTACACTGAGCCAAAACACTGTGATGCTTGAAATTAGAATGGCTTTTCATGCAAACAGAGGCACTTGCTGTGCAGGTGACAGGCTGGTATTGCAGTCGGAAGTGAAATGAAAAACAAATCTGACTGCTATTTTAAATAAAACTCCACTTGGCAGCGGCTTGCTGCACAGGAAAAAACAAACAAATGCAGAAACGGTGCTCACGGCGCGAGGAGCAAATTCATTTCAGAAACAGGTTAAACTATTAAACGAGTCACCAGTCGGTTTTGCTCACCATGCCGCATCGAACGTCTCTGGCAGATCAACACTAATATGTTTAATGAACTCATTAGTCAAAAATTAAGACAGACAGGGGTGTGAGGTGTGCAAGGTGGAAGCACAGAGGGCAAAGAGAGAAGGTGGGAGATGAAATAAAGTAGATTAGCTTACGTTAGAGTGGGTCTCCAGCATTAAATATGCGCTATCGTGTGTCTCAGCTTCGACACGGAAGTTTAAAAGTGTGATCAAGATGAGACTCAACACACAACTGGGAGATTTTACATAAAGAAAGCGGCTAATGCAGATTTCGAGTTTCGATCAAAGTGTTTTGTTGCCAAGCATTGTGTCACTTCGCTTTATGTTAAATAATTGGCCTCTGACAGTTGGAAGGAGCTCCAATTCAAACTGACGTCGATCTGAGGCAGCAGAGTGGCGTTCACTGGAAGGAACAGTGCACGTCTCCCTCCCCTCCGCCGCCACAGGAATAGCTGCTGTCGCTGCAACATACACCACTGTTTACTTATTCATGAATGGATTAAGGCTACTAACTCAATCGTATCTGCTCTCCTGGTTACCAAAGCAGACTGGATAAGATAATGGTGAATGGCAAATTTGTGGAATTTTAACGATGAAAATCATGCTTTTGGTATTTTGAACATGTTCTTGTAGAATTTTTCCGATGATGGAGGACATAAATTGAGAAAATTAAGCTTAAAATTGGATCTCTGAATGTTTCTTTATCCAAATTGTTTTGAAACAGGAGCAAGCAAAAAATGCTCTTTGAAAAAGATCACATTTGTGATGTAGAAAATAAGCTGGCTGGACCACAAGCTCCCTGCTCTGCTCCATTCTGATGCATCTATCTGCAAGACAAATAGTATGTCTTCAATTTCCACCATTTTTGTCGCACTGATGATGTTAGTTAAGGAGCTAGCAGGAGAGAATGTAAACAGATGGATGATGGGAAGGGGGCAGGGTTACTTCATGTCAGCAGTCCTGCCTAGAACTCAGCGGTGAATTTCACATGAACTACTGCAGCTCTGCTCAAACCATGTCCTAGAACACTTTATTTGTTTTATTTAGTCTAAAACTGGCATCATCATGATTAAAAAGAAAAACACTGAACGCTATTCATTTAGATTAAATGATTGGAGTTGGACTTTAAATTGCAACTGAAGTATGTTATATAAACTTGTGTATATGGGTTGTGGTGAAAGGATGCACATTCATCACTTTAGCACGTTGATGAAGCATCGTCTGATGCGTGCAATCCGCTGGAAGCTGAGGCCCCTCCAGCAGATGCATTTATTCATGCAATCTAAAGATCTGTGTTTGTTTAGAGATCAGCTGCTGCTTATTGCACGGTAGCCACGCCTCCATAAACTCTCACCTGACAGCCGAGATCATTACAAGGTAATTCCTGAGAGCAAGAAGCAGAACAAACTGCTTTGTGTCTCATAAAGCAATAAATTGTAGATCGGAGAGCGTTCATGCTTCATAACCTGTCTAGGATGCAGGTTAATTTCGGTTCCACTCTTATTTTTGGTATGAACTCAAGCAAAAACACAAAGCACATGCTTGAAGATGGCACTGCTGATGTCTCTCAGAGATATCTCCCTCTTCATCTTCCAGGTAACTGTGCAGCACTACCAACAAATGTTTATCTTTAGCCTTCAAACTTGCTCACACAGGATGAGCGGGCAGCTCCACCAAACCGCATCCCCGTGAACAGAAAACGGAACCGTTTAACGGCGCCCAATAACCGGACCAGAAACCCCTGCCTACCGTGACCGCTATATGGTAACAGTGATCTCATCAGCGACGCAGTCAACAGGCCGGGCTGGAGCGGGGTAATGTGCGGACTCGGAGCCGCCACTTCTGCGTCTGGATTGGCGCGACACAACGAGCTTGTTGTCACCTACCTCGGCATGACTTTCCGGCCTCCAGAGGCATCCGAGCGGGGATGCGGGACGCTGGGACAGGGGCACAAGCAGCCGAGGGTTGTTGCTCCAAGAAGGCAGCGGAGAAGGGCTGCAGCGGAAACAGGAACTCAAGGAGCGGGAGCCTGAATACCACAATCAAAGCTGCTCTGTGGGGTTCTGTTGAATGGCCGGTGTCAACACAAATCCACTCACGAGGAGAATAGACAGTACTGCATCCGGATAACATTTTTCAAAATAAAGAAGCAGTGAGCTTTTCAAGAACAGTTTTATTTTTTCCCTTTATGGTATTTTTTTTTTGTTTTTGTTTCATGTTCAGCACAAAATATGCACTCCAATTAAATTACAACACATTGCTAGATTCATGTTATTTATCTTATTTTCAAACAGCACCGAATGTATAATTTACGTTTTTATAACTTACGCTTTTTTGAATTGTAGTTCATTGTATCTTCGTACCAAAAGTAAACATTCAACATTTATTTGTTTTCCGTGTGGCATCAAAACATTTCAAGTGTCCGTTCAATATATATATACATTCAGCATGAGTGTTTTGTTTTGAAGTCTGCCTAGTTTCGTTTCCTGTTGCTGCTGTATCTGCTCGCCAGCTTTTTTTCCGGCTGCTGCAGATCCTGTTGCAAGTCTGCTGAAGTTGCAGCGCGCACCCTAGCGTCAGGTTGTTGTACTGCAGTCAGACTAGTAAATAGACATACCCGTGCCAGCCGCAGATGCAGCCTCAGCCCCAACGTGCGCAGCTCTGCTCGACCTCTTGACTTTCTTCTAGAATTAATTAAGGCCGCTTCCCTGTGACGCATCCTGGATCTCCTTTGTCTTGCTCCCTTTAGGGGTCGCCACAGCGAATCATCCGCCTCCATCTAATCCTATCCTGTGCATCCACCTCACCCACATCCTCCTTCACTACATCCATGAACCTCCTCTTTGGTCCTCCTCCAGGCCTCTTATAGCAGCATCCTTTCACTGACATAAACACCATCCCTCTACTGAATGTTTCCAAACCATCTCCTGATTTTTTTTTTTTCCATCTAACATGATCTGTACTTCTATGACTGATCTTATCCATTCTTGCTCTGATTCCTCCAGGTGTGACAAATCCTGAAAGTGATACAATAATCTCTTTTTTTTTTCGTTCTATATTACTAAAGTCTCTTTATTTTACAATGGAGCTGATTGACTTGAAACAAGAATATTCTAGCTTTCTGCGTCCCTAATGCCATGTCAAATCCACAGAACAGAATAGCATCTCCTCTTGTAAACTGCACCTGTTCTCAAAAATGTTGTAAAGCAAAGCACACAACTTTGTATAGACCCATGCTTTTAAACAGTAATCAGTCTTTCAGGTAGTAATTTTGCACCCTTATAATTTGCCACAATACTGTGGTAACAACTTCATGTTATTCCACCCCCTCGCTGAAGCCCATGAATTTAAATTACAATGAATGTGCTGCTGCTCTAATGTGTGCCTGACATGTCCATCTCTTGTGACAAGGAGCTGAATCCCCCCCCCCCACACACACACCCCACATTTGTTAGATGGGGGGAGCAGCAACGCTGAAAAAGCAGCACCATCAAGTGGTGCAAAAGGTTTTGTGCACCACTGTGCTGCAAAAGGGGAAGAAGCAGTCTCATTCTGCAGCTCTGCTGCCATATTTATTGCATAATTATTACCATATTTCACTTTAGAGAATGAGAGTCAATACCAAAACAAAAAGCTCATAATTGTTTTCATTTTTTATCTTCGTTAAGATGAAAGTCATAATTGATATTACATAATAGGTCAGAAATGTTTTTAATGTCAGAATTCGAGCTAATTTAATTTTGACTTATGGATTTCTCTCACAAATGCGTTTTGTGTTATTATTAAAATGCTTACTTTGACTTCTAAAACTTTGTTCTGACATTCATTTCCTTCCAAAGATAAATATATCTATTTTTTTAACTTTTATACCAAAAAAGAAGAAACTGACTTTGTCAGTCCATTTAAATACGTTGTTTTATTGTAATTTCATTCATTTTGGGGTTTTTGTACAGTGTTTTTAAGTTATCTGAAAGGTGTTTTCAAATAAAATAAATAACTTTGATAATTGTAATTTAGAATTTAATCTCCTTTTGCTATCAATTATATATATATATATATATATATAACGGCCTTATATATTATCAGAATTATATTATGCTTAAATGTATAAAATGAATATAGTTAAAGCAAAAAGTTCAGACAAGTATATAGAAGCAAAGCTGTTTTGAATAGCGGATCATGTCTCTTTCCCGTTTTTTGACTGCTGACCTTTTCAAATGGTGTACTTTCTGAAGTGGAACATGTGACCTTTGTGTGGAGTTTGGTACTTGGTTAGCAGCATTACCTGTCATTCCAGTTTGCTTTCTGGCAGTTTACTTTTTTTCATTATCAAAAGTTTGAAATAATTTAATGCCGTCTTACTTTTCCCCATTCTTCAGTCTTTCGTAGGGTTTTGAAACTGTGCTTAGAGGAAAGAACTGTTTCCACAACTTTAAGTTTAAACCATCAGCAGGAGACGAGAATTAATCTTGCGTTATCTGAAGTTGCATTAAGTGTGTGGTTGTTGTGACCTGACCTACATACCTGCAAATTATTTTAAAACACCATTCTAACCCAAACTGAAGAACTGTGCCTTCATTTTATTGTATTTTTTAAAAACAAAGAAGATTTTGAATATGATATTCCTCCTCCCAGCATTTTGGAAAGCCTTCTTTTAAATGTAAACAGTCTGGTAAAGGCCATTGTTATTCAGTTTTGGTTTATAAGACCTGTCATGCTGGATGCTGTGATTTTTAAGATTCTAGTTAACTTATGTCAACAGACAAAAGCACATGGATGACCACCAGTGAAAAAGAAACAAGACTTGAAGTCCAGATATCAACTTTAACTTCAAGGGGGATCTGGCTGGCTTAATTTACCTGATCCTCCTAAACAAGACCAAGTGATGTAGCAGATCTTGCGGACTCATTCACAAACAGTTGAAAGACAGTCCGTATCACTCCCTGAGGTTTATGACCATGATAGCCATATTTATCCAACAATCCATCAATCCTTTGTAGTTTACCAAAGTCACACCAAAACATTTTGACAAATGTTTTAGTTCTGTGTACCACAGAAAATCAATTGATGTCAAACTAAACAAAAATTCAAATTTAAGGTTCAATTTCATGAATTCTAAGAGCTTCTGTTGATTCAAAACATAAAGTAAGGGTCACTTAATTAGAACAGATTTCATTTTAGTTCATGAGATTTATGAATTTCTGGCTGCGATGGACCACCAATGATAAAATAAACACGTTTTTCTTTATTTCTGTTGACATTACACTACCTACTACTACATTTACTGCACAAGGTCTTTTATTTTGAAAGGAAGTTATGTGAACCTCAGTCAAAATCCATCAATTTTTTAATAAAAAAGGCAATTTTCTCCAAATTTTTAAGTTTCATTCAAGTTAGAAAGCAACCGTTTATTTTTATTTATTAATAAACAATAAGATAAATGGAAATCAGTGTTTTGTTTTTCTAAAGGGTTAGGTAAGACTTTGTGGCTCTTACTGGGTTTTGGCTGGAGAAACATCTACCTGAATGGCTCTTTAAGTAGTTCATGGCTGCAAATAAATTGACCTTTGTTTTCTGCTTGAAACGATGATAACGTGATTTGATCAAATAAATTCATTTAGCCTCTTCTTAAACTGATTTTTACCTTTCATTTGAATGTAAGTTTTCACAATTTATCAGTTGTATGACGAAAAGTCTGGTTAATATTTTTAGCTTTTGTTCAAGACAGCATGTGGACTAAACATACAGTAAATATGTAAATACAAAAACATTTTATTTGCAATAATCTTTTTGACTGGATTTCAAATTTCAGCCACAAAACTCTGGTGAACACTAGGTGGAGGCATGAGATCACATTTGCTGTGTTGATGGTGATTCCCTGCATCAAGCCAGAGAACCATCCACATGTGCATAAATTATGCTTCATCCTATGCAGATTCTTATTTGTCAAGTCCATGGTTTATTTCAGTCTCACACAGATCTTCGCCAGACTGCCTCCTGAAATCTTAGGTAAGTTTACAAAGACGTAAACACTAGAGTCCTGGTCATACCTGTCAGTGCATCAATAGATGTCACTAAAGCCTCTCCACTCGGAGGAAAATGAAGCAGCTCTGACTGCAGTCTTTACCTCTATCTCCCGGTAATCTCTCTGTTCCCAGCCACCATCATCTGCCTGATCGTCATAATTTTTCAAGTCACATGGCATAAAAGCGCACTGATGGTAGCATCTGCTACAAAGGTAAAAGGATTTCAGAGGTACAGACGATATGCAGAAGTGCACTTACTGTTGAAAATGACAAACCGCCTCCACATCTACTGCAGACCAAAGGCTGTGTTGACTGAGTGACTCAAAGGCGACCTTGTTAGAGACTGATACCACACTGAAATTACTTAGCAACCCAACGTGCATGATGTGAGATGGAATAAGCTGCCATATATCAGCTTTCTCAAAAGACCAGACCTCACTGATGTTCGCCACTGATGTCTTTGAGAAAGGGGACACAACACAGAACCTTAAAAAAAAAAGAGCATAAGTGAGGGGCTGAGGCTCCAAACAAACACCAGATGATCAGCTCATCTCCTGCCTCTGCCTCTTCCAGCCCTCCAAGAGCACCAGCTTTTGTTTTCTGTTTATGACTCACACAAAACCGAAATCACAAAAATTGCATACAATTTGCAGACTGCAATTTTACTAAGGACAGATCGGATGAAACATTGAATGGAATTAGACCAGGATACATATTTGCTTCTGCAAAATTCAGCAGATAATCCAGAAACAGACTCCACGACAAGGTATTAAATATAACCTGGGTTTTGTTAAAGATCAACTGTGATGAAAATTGTGTTTTGGTGTTTTCAACATGTTCTTGGAGCATTTTTTTCTTTAATGAAATAATGATTCGGACGTTACTATTGCTCTATGACATCATCAGTCGCCGCCGGTCATCAACGTTAGCATGTAGCTGCCAGTGCTCAGAAAATACATATTTTTTTTTACTTTTAAAAATCATGCTAAAACAAAAGTGATTACTGTTCTGTACTTCAGATCACACCCATATGAAGAAATGCATTTCTCATGCTCACATGTATTTATTTATTTTTTATCTGTCTACCTGGTGGAAGTACAGTCTTCCAGGTGAAGCTTTAGGTTGCACCAGGTGCAGCTTTGCTCAAATGCATCAATTTAAATATAGGTTTACAAAGAAAAAAAAGTTTATCAAACTTTATTCATTTACAGATTAATTGTTAAAATGGATGGAACACACAGCCAAAACTACGATTTATGATCAAGTTCTACTTTCTGTCCACAAAGACCATTAGTGCTACACAAATCTTGATTCAAAGTCAATCTTGCTTGTCTCAAGTTATCATTCGAAATGAAACCTGAAATGATGCCCCACACCTGTCATGTACCTGAATAGTTTCAAAGGAGAATTTGTTTGCAAATGTTAGCAACACTTTAAGGTTATAATAAATGAGTTGAATTTTTATACTGTGAGAAAATGTTGAAGTCTGAATTTATTCTCAGCCTCTTTCTCTATATGTGGCGACTAAGTCACATTGACATTTCTGCACCGCAAAGCAAATAACTCATAAGTTTCAACTGTGCTGAGAGATTTCAAGGTTTATGCTCAGAGAGCCTTTTTATAAGCCGCTGATATCTGCTTCCGTATCTCTGCACATTCAATGTCTCCAGGTTGATGGCACTGAGCGTGTTTACTGTTTGCAGGAAGGTAAAATTACTCCAGCTCATACATTTGTTGCAACGCCTGGGATTTAGACTTAATGAGGAACCAAACCTGTGAAACTATTCAACTAATCAGTACTTACACTCAGTTTTAAAATGCCACCTATTTGACTAGCCTGTTAAACATGCAGACAAGGTCAAAAAGCATGCACAAGGGTGTTCTCATAATCAAGCTCTGCACTCTGCAGAAGCCAGCCTTTCTTCGGTAGAAAATTCTTGTCACCTGCAGTAAAGATTGTTTTAAAGCACATTCTCATACTTGGGATGTCAAGTGGAGATTTAAATTGAATCCTGGAGGAGACTGCTGAAGAGTAGCTGGCTGACTGACTATTCTAATTTGAGAGATAGTGGGTTATCTGGGAAATCTTTTGCTGTAAATGGAAGATGCAGCAGCAGCAAATAGCTTGACAGATATCTTTCATATTGTGTGCTCTCTCTGTGTAAATGTGTGTGGCAACCATCAGCAGTTGTTGGATGTGGTTTGGTTGGTTTTGGGAACAGCATATATCAGTTTCTTTACAAGTTCATAACCAGTGACAGTCATCTTATTTTTGAGCGAGCTGCAAAGCAGCTGATAAAGACCCACTCCAATGAATTTCGTGTTTTTAACATGTTCTTGTGGAATTTTCTCATTTTGGACAACAAATATATTATAAAAATTGAACTAAAAATTACATTTTTTGAGTATTTCTTCATTCAAATTTTTGTAAATTGGGAATAGAAAAAAAAAAAAGCCATTGGAAAAAGCTTGTAGCAGTGACATATAATCCACAAGCTCCCTGCTCTGCTCCATCCTGGCGTCTGGCTCAAAACTGTCCAACTGAATAGCTCCAATATTGCTAGCCATTTTTGTGGCACTGATAATGTCAGGTTGGGGTGTAAGGGGCTGTAAACTAGAGGGCTTAAACAAAGGGATTATGGGAAATGAGGGCAGGCTTTTTCTACCAACACACTTAGCATCATTTCTGTGTCATCAACAGGCTCTTTTACTGTCTGCTGCTGATTCATGACAGTTCGAATAAAGAAATACTCAATAAATGCAATAGCAAGCCTAATATTCTTGATACACATCCTGCAAGAGCAAATAAATGCCACAAGAACATGTTAAAAACACAATTTTAATCAGTGAGTCTTTAATGTTTGGTGTGTGTGTGTGTGTGTGTGTGTGTGTGTGTGTGTGTATATATATATATATAAATAAAACTTTTGGAGCTATAAAACCTCACCTACTAAATGAATAAGTTTTTATCCCTCTTTTTTTTCTTCTGCTTCAAACTTGAAGTGTATTATTTTTGACAAATCTACCCTGTACTTTTACCCTTTCAGAAAATGCAAAGAGCAGAGGTTTACAATTTTCTTTCAGCTTCTTAAATAACCTGCCCTGGGGCAAGTTTACAAAGTAGACGGCTGGTCAAAATACACTGAAAGTTACTCAACGCAGAATCAAAAGAATGTATGAAAGATGGATGTGGCTTCCAGCTTTTAAAAATCTTGACAGCTCTGAATTGCCTTTAAAGTGCATCCTTTAAAAAAAAACTGAAAGGGGCATTTGACCTGACTCTGTAAATGAGCCTTTGAGAACACAACACAAATCTCTTTGACTGCACGTCAAATTCACCTCACAGTTCTGACTATAAAGGATATCGGATTTTTATGCCATACATGCAATAAACAATAAAAACAATATAGAGAGTAAAATTAAGAGTACAAATAAAAACATAAAACAAACAATCGGGAGTTAGATATAATTCATTCAGAAACCACTGAGGTCCTGCAAAACAATTCAATTTTACATTTTTATAATAAAGTTAAACTTTAAATCAGGTCAAAAAGTTACTTTATTTGTAATTTTTTTTTGCCAATTCCTATTAAATTGTTGTCAACATATTGGATCAACTGAGACTCTTTCAAAAGAAATATTTAGACAAGATGAGATGAACTGTGGGAGCCAATTAGAGCAGCACTATATTTGAGATGAAGATTTTAGGCATCAGCAGACAAGCTGTCTTTACCTGCTGGGTAAACAGTTTTTTGACTTCTTAAGCTCACTTCTATTAATTGTGCTCATTATGAAGATTCCAAACTGAAAAGATTTGTGGATAAATGAGCAAATAACAACAAAAGCTGCTGTCTGTTATCAAAACAAATATCAATTATGCTGAGGGCAAACTTTGGTGTAACAACCCCTTCCAGTTTTAACCAGTTTTACAGCATCATTTTAGGAAAATGCTCATTCATTCATTCATTCATTTTCCAAGCCGCTTTATCCCTTTCGGGGTCACGGGGTTGCCGGAGCCTAACCCGGCTACTCATGGGCGAAGGCAGGGTACACCCCTGGACTGGTCGCCAGTCTGTCGCAAGGGCCACAATCACACACCCATGCACACTCACATGCACACCTAGGGACAATTTACAGTAACCAATTAACCTATGAAGCATGCTTTTGGACGGTGGGAGGAAGCCGGAGTACCCGGAGAAAACCCACGCATGCATGGGGAGAACATGCAAACTCCACACAGAAAGGTCCACCAGCCAGGACTTGAACCGGGAACCTTCTTGCTGTGAGGCGGGAGCGCTAACCACTGCGCCACCGTGCAGCCGGAAAATGCTCATAATTTCATAATAAACATGTCAACATTGCTGTTTCATTGCTGTTTCACCATGTAAACCTTGAACCATTAAAAAAAAAAAAAGACAGAAAATAATTATTTTGATTTGGAGCTTTTATAGGTCCCTCTGAACAAACAAACAAACAAAAAAAAAAACCAAATAACAAAAAATGAAAAATAAAGCAAAAAAAAAAGTAATTTAATTTTTTTTTACATATAGATTTAATTTTGTATTATATCTAATACATCAGGTCACACGGCTCAAATATGGTGTTTTCCTGAGCTAACAAAAATATTCTAAGACAAAAAAAACCCAGAAATTTGTATTTCTATTCCATTTCTCTTGTGGAGGGCTGACAGACTCATGTATCATATATGATACGTTTTGCTTTAAATGGTCAATATGGGAATTAAAAAAACAATTCTGCCAGGACCTCCTGGTGTAAGATCCAATATGCAGTAGATCAGGAATGGTGGCCGAAACTTAAACATGTCATAAATAAACGGAAACATGACAAAAACCATGGAAAACCAAAAAGGTGACAAGGCAGATGATCTGACAAGGTTGAACTGAAAACCAGACAATTAATCACACCAAAAGTAATTAACTGAAATGAAGAATCATGATAAACCTGAAACTGGCAGTGTCTGACAAATGGGATGATTCAAAACAGATAACAATAACTGACAAAAACTAAACCAAAGTTCACATTCCTCACAAAGTCTTTAAACCCTTTTTATCCTGTTCGTCAAAAATTGTTTGCATTCAAAAACATGAAAAAGCCGTCATGAATTCTGACATAAAAGATCACACTGCACAATGTATGATGATGAGATAAACTCAATACATTTAGCCGTGTTTGTTTGCTATAAAACTCTCCACAGAATAGATCCAAAGTTCCCATCTGCTCCTACAGACTACAAAAATCTCCATAAAATCCCATGTTTTTGCACCATTTTGTGTTTCAAATTAGAAAGACAGAAACTGTTTCTATGAGCCATCAATCAATGTGACAAAAATCTCGCATTATTTCAAAGCAGCTTGGAGAGAAAAGAAAAAAATAATTATAATAACATTCAGTTAAAAGAGTAACTTGAAATTGACCTGCAGAAAAAGCAGAGTATAGATTAAACCACTCCACACGGCTTATCACTCCACCCATTCAACCATCTCAAAATGCACCTAACTCACTGACACCAAGGAAAAACAAACCTATCAGTTTCAGACAGGGAGAAGGAGTGGCCATGTGTTTCATTTCTCTGTGCTATCTGCCTTCATTCCATGATAACTCACACAGGGTGACAAGCATGGATGTGGTGGTTGCTATGCAGGCTCCTGTCTACTAAGCAGCAGGATGAGGCACAGGTCTTCCACTGTCAGCTTCATTACAAGGAGGCCAAACTTGAATAATGACAAGTCTGCATAGTGACAGATAATAGAGGTGATCTAAGATTCCCCCAGGTCTTCAGGGAATGAACAAATGACCCATAAAACTGGCGCTATGACATGTGTGGACGGTCTCAAAATGTTAAAGAAGAATAGATCAAATCACAGTGCATTGGAACATGTGAAGAGACATTACAGCACCCATTTTGTCTGGCAAATATTCTTTGCTCTGACTCCACATAGAGCAGGGGAGGTGGCAATACGTCAATCCGGGATCTACGCACACATCATTGTGATCGACCAGTTGAAAGTAAGAAACAAAAACAAATACTAGACAAGGTCAAGACGATCTGCTACAGTTCAAACCGACCATCAGTGACTTTAAAACGTCATGTGGTTGTTGGTGCCAGACCGTCTAGTGTGAGTATTTCAAAACCTGCTGATCTACTGGCATTCTCACCCACAACCATCTCTAGTGTTTATAGAGAATGGTCAGAAAAGGAGAAAATATCCAGTAAGCTGCAGTTCTGTGGGCAGAAATGCCCTGTTGATGCCAGCAGTCAGAGGAGAATGACCAGTCTGATTCCAGCCAATGGAAAGGCAACAGTAACTCAAATAACCACTAGTTATAACTGAGGTCTGCAGAAGAGCATCTCTGAACGCACAACACGTCCAACCTTGAGGCAGATGGGCTACAGCAGCAGAAGACCACACCGGGTGCCACTCCTGTCAGCTAAGAACAGAAAACTGAGGCTACACTTCCCACAGGATCACCAAACGTTGCCTGGTCTGATGACTCTCCATTTCAGCTGCGACATTCGGATGGTAGGGTCAGAATTTGGTGTCAACAACACAAAAGCATGGATCAATCCTGCCTCGTAGCAACGGTTCAGGCTGATGGTGGTAGTATAATGGTGTGGAGAATATTTTCTTGGCACACTTTGGGCCATGCAACAAAGGATAAAAGCAGTTCTGAAGGCAAAAGGGGTTCCAACCTAGTACTAGCACGGTGTATCTAATAAAGTGGCCGCTGAGTGTACATAAATATGAACAGGTAGGTAGATCTTCTGGAGCTTGTCATTTCTAAATTAGCTGACATGATAAAAAAAACTATGTAAAAAAGTGTGCACCCCTGACATAGAGAGTTCTCAGTGAGTGGAAGTGGTCATCCGGAGTCTATAAAGTTAGCTGCTCCTTCAGATCTTACAAGATTAATTGAGTTTATAATGAGAGAAGGTTGGAATTTTCGGGGTCACCCTGAGGTGAAACTCGGCTCTTAATTCCACCAGAATCCTTGAACTGGACAACAGCCGCTCAGTGGATGTGGCACCTTCTCTCTCTTTCACAGCACGCCGCTTGCAGCAGTGGCAGTATCTCTGATGAGCTCTGTTCCGCTCTAAATTTTCAGGTCGCAGTGAGCGGGCCTTATTGCAGAGAAAACAAGACTGTGGAAGAAATATTTGGACATCGGTGGAGGAGAAATATTCCTCCTACGTTTTTTCCTCCTGCAGTTTTCCCCATGCACCTCACTAGTCACAGAAAAGTGGAACAACAGAAAAGAAAACGGACACTGAATGAAGTCAAACATAGATCTTAGAAAAAACTTGAAAAAATAATACTATTTTACAATTTTTTTAAAAATAGAAATCAAAATTTTAATCTTGTTTAGCAGATTGAATGTTTTTTTGGGGGGGGGCAGTTTTGGATGTCTAACTATATATATATATATAAAAAAAAAAACTCTCGGAACACAGACAATCGTTTTTATAACTTTGCTTGCAATAGTTTTTAAAAAAACCTACCCTTATTCTGTTTGGTGACACCCCCCAACTTTGTGTTTTTGGGGTTTTCTCTTTGTATGAATTCCCATTTTTGAGAGCATTTTAAAAAACAACAACTTGATTTTAGAGTCAATTTAAAGGCAAAAGAAGCCTTTATACAGCTTTTGAATAAATAAATCAGTCACTTAAGGGGTCTAAAGACAGATATTATTAAATATACTGTTTTGACAGCATTAAGCATAAACAAGAACAACCATCAGTGGCAGAGTCTTTAATGTTAAAGGTAACACTTTAGGTGCCTTGTGCTAACATTTCTTTTTCCGATCTATGTGCAGATTTTAAAAAGCAAAATGATTGTGGTTTAACAGCCCGTACCATAATGTTTCTCCATGTGCTTGATGGTTTTGTAAAGTTTCCACGCCTCCCCTTAATGCTCCTCAAAACACGTAGATCATTGCGAACCAAATCGTTCAATCTCTATCAAGTCAAAATAATGCTCAAGTTCTACTTAAATTAAAACACCATATTTGACAGAGAATTTAATCTAAACCAATTACAGTTTGGTATGTCATAATTACAAATTCTCAGGGATTAAGAGTGTAAATGTCATTTTTTTGAGGCACTTCATTGTCATTCAGATGTTTCAAGATTTTAATTTGTGGAAAAAAGTTTGATGTGATTGGAAACAACTAGTTATGGTAATAGAGATCACAATTAAGAAAGCTTGAACTCTAAAATCTACAAAATGCAGATATAATCTAATTGACCTAAATTGTAATTTAAATTTCTTGTTTGTCATTTTGGAATTTAAATTTAATTTTAAAAATGTTTTAAATGTATACAGTAGTCAAAACCATCAGTTGTTTTAGACTAGCAAAAATTCAGATCTGGGACTTAATGAACTTAAGGAGTTCCAGGTTTTTGATCTTTTTTCAAAGTTTCTGAGTTTTTTGGCTTATATGTGGTGACTTCAGAGCAACGATTTTCTCCCTTCTGTCAACTCATTTTAACAGAACTTATTTCACACTGGATTATAATCGCTCCTAAATAAAGAATCATATTTCTGGAGGGTTTAATAGTGCAATGAACAAAAAAACAAAAGAAAAAAAAATTAATAAAAAAGAAATTATTTGTCAGGAATTTGATTTTGGAGTTCATAAGTGCAGAAAACTCCAAAATCGATAAAATTGAAACAAATGACAGAAAAAAGTGTTGTAGGCAGAGAAAGAACAGAAACAATATGACTTTTTAAGATCACAAAAGAATGTGAGAATCTCAGGCAGAAAGCAAAATAAAATATGAATTTTATTGAACTGAGGGAGTGATCCATGAAACAGAAGCACCTGTGGGGAAATGAATACCAAGCGTGGTCGTGACCAAAAGAAAGAGCATCAGCAGAATCCAGTAACGACTAGTTTAAAGACATACTCAGAGGAAAATTGTGTTTTTGCCGTTTTTAAAGTGTGGCATTTTTCATATGATGGAAAAAAATATATAAATAAAATAAGCAAAATGTATCTGACTATTTCTTAATTCAAATAGTTGTCAATCCGGGCAGATGGAAAAATGCCCGCTTGAAAAAGAGCTTTTTTTATGATGTATAAAACTTGCTAGGCTGGCCACACGCTACCTGCTGTGCTCCCTTCTTTGCTCAACAACAGCGGGGGGAAATGTCTTGCTCCGTGCCAACCACAACTCAGAGGCGAATTTCTAATGAACCACTGCTGCTCTGCAGAAACTATGTCCTATAGACCACTGGGTATGCTTTTAAAAAAGATTAAAAAAAGATTAAAAAAAGATGATAGTAGTGGGATTTTAAAGGATGACACCAAGTCAGGATAACTCAATGAAAGACAAAGAATTAGAGCAAAAATCCCAAATAAAATTGCAAAAACAGTTAGCAAAACCTTGTTAAAAATAACTGTCATTTAAAATGGTAACTTTAAAAGTGGAAAGAATGGGGCAAAAGTTACAGACTGATTTCCTTTTTCAGGTTGCAGCCCTTCCAGGGAATTGGTGTTTTTGAACAGTGCACAGTCTTAGTCATATCATTTCCCGACAGACTCATTTCTCCAACTATTTCATTCCATTATGTTTCACGGCAAAGCTTTGTGCACTATGTACAAGTCATGAAGTGAAAGGTGGAGCTGCAACAGTAAGTGTTTCTTTATGTACATCACAGGAACATGATAAATAACATTGTGTTGTGATGTGTCATTACAAGCACATGATGGATTGGAGTGCTGCTGAAGACTGCAGATGAGAGCTCCCTCACTTGTTTTCTCTTGGCTCAAATGCAGCTCTTGCTGCCGCTGCCACCCCTGCAAAATAAGGTCTCGCTCCCAAAGAAGTGCCGGCCAACTGCTCAGCCTCACTGGGCTCTGCCTTGCTCCACTGGCCCTTGGGCAAGCTTTCCCCCTTTTCATTTTCTGATGAGACCACAAGCAAGCTGGCTTCTTTCTGCAATGCCAATAAGGCAAACCAGCTGGGGAAATGTTAGACTAATCCTGACTTCACTCTCTGGGCATGTGTGCATCTTTATTTACCTTCATTGTCCTTGTCTCTTTCTTTACTTTTCTTGTCTCAATGTTGGAGGCTTCCTGGCACCCTCAACCCTCTAATAGTTGCACGTTAATTTAGCCTGATGTCTTTCTTTGAGTTCGACCACTGGGTTGGAGCATCATATCAAATGTTTGCTGGAGTTCTATTGAAATAGTTTTACTTTTTCCTTTTATAATAATTTGTCCTCTAAAAACGGATGTGACGTCATCACAGCAGGTGAAGACATGAAAAGAAAAACAAAAATGGGTCAAAGTGTGAGAGAATGAGAAAAAAAACTTTTTTTTTAACCTTTGACCTCGGGAAGAGGCTGCCTCTTTAGTCCCACCTACAAATGCGAACTCCGCATTGATCGATTGCCTCATAGCTCATGGAGTGTCATTGGAAAGTTATTTGGGAAAAAAACACTGGCTTTAAAGTTTGCAGATTTGGAACAATATTGGCATGGCAAGCTTGCAAAAGTGTCATTTTTTTCATGCGCATTTTTTACTTGAATATTGAGAACATGTAATACATGAATCTCTGGCTCAAGCTGAACAAAATGATATGAGATACAATATAAAAATGCTGGGAATGTGGGCGTGGTTAACAAAAAAAAAAAAACTTTAGTTGCCAAGGAAATCCTGAAACTTACTTTAGTTAATTCTTCTAAAAAGTATGCAGACCTGATTGTCACCCCCAGGCAACCAAGAAATAAATTGATTGCTTTGGAGAAAAAACTAACAGAGAAGCTGCCATTTTGAAAAAAAACAAAAAAAGAGGAATTTGTCACATCCAGCTCTGACCAGGGTAACAGGGGCAGAGGGGGCATTTGAGGGGCATGTTGCAGCCACTCAGCCGGCTGGTCAAAAGGTGGTGGCAAATGAGTGGGTGGGTAGCGCCTGTGGGCCACACAATGCCGCTTGCGGCTTCAATTTATTATTGAAGTAGTTTTTTTAAGCTTTAGCTTAAACATTCATTGACAGTCTTAGCACATCCAAATGGTTTTCTCCTTTGTTTGATGGTTCACGTTAGCGGTCCGTCTTCATATGCAGTGAATTCCTTTTTTCTCAACAAACGTCACTGTTGATTCCATGTTGCCACAGGTTGTTTTCTTTTTTTCTTCATTTCAGTGATTCAGTTTGAAGAAGCGACTTTTAAACCACTTAAACCCAAAACTTGCACCTCTGACACCAAAGCCGTTTCAGTTTCTCCTCTTTTCCTCAGAGAACCAGGGGCCTACTTCCACATACTTAATTTTTTTATTTAGGTTTCACGAACTGATACAAACACATTCTGCTGTCTTTCTCATTCTGAATAAGAGCCTCAGCTTTCTGTATTTTCTTTATTACTATTCTGCTGGCGGCATGTCCCCAGGCAAGGTTGTGGTCAGCAAGTCTCTGTGCAAAGTAATTACAACAAACTAACATTTGAGAAACCATAATTAGTCCTGGGATGTCCGTTATGCATACGCCTTTTCCTCAGTTTTTGTGTTTTGTGTCTTGAAATCTAGGACATTCTTGAAGGATTTTATTCAGCGGATCACAAAGCAGCTTTTTCTCATTTTGGAGCCTCATTACCACTGAGGCTTGAAAGTGTCATATGGCCAAATTTGAGCTCATAAATCTACATAAATAAACAAACTTTGGCCCAATAAGACAGAATCTGCCTCCAGAAGAAACGCTAAGCTATGTATTTCAGTATCATTAATGGGCATTAAGTCTAAATTCTACACAAAGGCACATCATTTTCCTTAGTTTGGAAAAATGTGTGGATTAGAAAACAATACAGCTTAAATGAACTCTGGAAGATACAGTATCTGCAAGAAAGGTTTCTGCTCTAGCTCCTAACTGATGAGCTCAAAAGATACAAATTGGGATGTCATTTGGGGAATGAATTGACATGATAACTCAATAGGGAATTAGCTAAATGCAAAGAGAAAAGAAATCTTTGGAAGTAATTTGGATCCTTATGTCAGGCTTGATAATACACTGAGATAAATGGTTGCTATGGTAGCATTTCTGCTTTGCATAACATTGGTTTCATGCTGAGGTATTTCTGGGCTGTTGCTCTGACAGTGAGATGAGCTTGGTTCCAATGTTGTTATTAAGAGCAGTTATTCATTAATAAAAAATGCCAGCAGTTTCATTTGGGTTGGTTGAAGGCTCGGTGCTGCCACATTCACTCCTCATCAGCTTTTTTTTTTTAAGTCACTGTTATATTTAACACAATCACAACTAATTTTAACAACCCACCTTTTTTGGAGCAACTACTTTGTTGTATTTATATTAAAGTACAAAATAATGCCTTTCATGGAACAGTGAAGGTCAGACATTTTCTTTTTTTTTTTTTAAAACAACCTAAGCTGTTTCTGCAGCAGCAACATGTCCTATGATAGATCAGTGGATGCAGATGGATTTTTTCTTGCAACAAGTCAACAAAACTTAAAGACCCATTCCAATCATCTTTTGATCTATTTTAAAGCTTCCCAAGTGGTCTTTTAATTATGAATATGACATTTTTTTTCCAAAATAAAACATTTTTTTTTTGTTTTCTAGGACATAGTTTCTGCAGAGTGACAGCAGTTCATTAGAAATGTATTCAATTGCCATCTGCTCTTGATTTCTGTTTTCACCTGCTTTGTCCACTTTAACAAAAGCAGCCTATAAGTAAGTAAGTTTTAAAAAAATAAATTTTGATAAAATATTTGATAACATAGCCTGCGATTCAGTATATACAGCAATAAAACAGTGTTAATGCCACAAGTGTCCATAGAACGATGATATTGTGCAGAGATTGCATAGAGTAGTGAGTTTTCTGTTCAGGAACAGTGTAGTGTGTGTGTGTGTACAACTTATATTTGTACAACCTATGGCAGTCATACAGAACCACTAGGCAGTTTGGTGTGATTAATTTACTCTTACTCAACTAAAAGGCATCTTGGGTAATACGGGCATGCTAGATTCAAATTCACGCAAAAACCTGAACCTTCAATACTTTGACAAACATTTGACTTCTCACCATAATTGTTATCTGAACTCTCCGTATAACAATAAATCACCTTTGTAGTCTTCATCTCATCTGTCATCATTACTATAATCAGAAAGGATGGCATCATTTTTATCTGCCTCTTGCAGATCATTACTGGCATTATAAAAACCGTTCTGTGAGTTTTATTTTAGTTAGATTATTGCTGGTCTTTCTTTCAAAGCTTTTCATTGTCTTTTTCACTAAATTGCCAAGAAAAAGGAGAGGCATAAAGATTAAATAGATTAATACATTGATACACTTAAACTGTTCGAGAAAAACAAAAGGGACTCATGAGGGAAGGCTGACTGAAATGTGTCTGAGTCCTACTTAAATAAGATTGGACCTGACCAGTCTGCTGGTACATTAAAGAGCTGATCAATGGACCACAAGGATTCTGTAGTATGAATGAAACAATCAGCTAATGCAGGCACAATCTCTGCATGGACTATGCTCCAGTTACTCACCACAATTAACATTTGACCCATTAATCTCTTTGTCGCCATTTTCATTCCTTCCTCATCATCAATAACTGATGAATGTAAATGTTTCCTGTGGGTCCCAGATTAGGAGAAGAAATATGAAGCTGAGAGTGAAGGCTGTGGGGCATCATGTACAAACAGAAACACACACATACAATCCTGATCCAAAGGGTCCCTGAAAGGATGCAGACCCATCAAATAACCTGTCTCTCCACAACATGGAAGCTCTTGTTGGGCATAATTGCAACCAAGATATATGGGCATATGGATCACTACATTTTTAAAGCACAGGGAAGCATTGGTAGACATACCAGAAAACATCCAAAAAACAACTTTTGGTTGACAGAACAATCGCCTAAGACTGCAGGTTACAACACACCGACCTGCCTGAAGCCTTGAAGCCAATAAAAAGCCACTTGCAGAAGTATCAAAAGTGGCATATAAGCCACTGTTTCCCCACTGCTGCTCTGCATTGGTCTAAACCCCCTCAGTCAAATAACCAACATGGAACATGGAACAAGGGAAGGTTGACCTACAGGAAAGCACAGAAGCACTCATACTGGCTACACAGAAGAAGGTCCTGAGCACCAGAGCGATAGAGGCCCAGATCTACCACACCAGACAAGACCTAAGGTGTAGGCTGTGTGGGGTTTATCCAGCACATTACTGCAGGGTATAAGATTCTGGCAGGGAAATCTTATATGGAACGACACAACCAAGAGGCTGTAATTGTGTGCAGGAACAGACAGACAGGATGGTAATGGTGAACCAACCTGACACAGCAGTGGTGGACAAAGAACAAGGGAAAGCTGGAAATACCAAAGTGATGGCAACATCTGGAGAAAAGAACTAAAAAAACTGGACAAATAGCAAGGACTCAGGGAGGAGTTGTTTTTTTTAAATTAAAGTAAGAATAATGAAGATGTGTGTGTATTTAAAAGAGAAATATTGAATGATAACTTGAAAGAAGTTATATACAGAGAAAAATGCATATGGTAGCCATTTTTAGCAATCCCTGTAATTGTTTTTACTGCCTGTGCAAACTTCACAAACACAGTCATAATGAGATCATCAACGGATTTGCATACAGTGTGTCTGATTTGTGTCACCATTTTTATCAAAAGCACCCCTGATTCAGTGTCTAACTGTCTGCACAGGAGCTAAACAAAAGATTTTCCTGCGCCACGTAACAAGAATAGTGCGGAAAATGTAAGAGCAAATAGCCTGCAGATGAGAGACAACAAAGCAAACAGAGGCGATAGTGAGTTTGATGTGCTATTTATGAGGAAGCGGAAAAACAAAAGTAAGGCTTTGAATCAATAGATTCCTAAATCACCTAAAGAGAGGGTTAGCCGTGGCTCCTGGGCAGCCCTCCAAGTCAGGGACAAGCAGTATTTGGATATTCTATCACATGCACCCACACAAACACAGTTTCTACCCTCACGAGGCAAATGTGAACTATCGCATTCTCAACTTCCAAAAATATGTTTGTGTTTCTCCAAAGACACCTGCACGTGTCAAACAAGGATGCACACCTCTCCTTCCCTTTGACTCAAACACGTAATGAAAGTTTCTGTCGCACACATTCACAGTAATCCCCATTTCTGTCACACATGCACGTACGCCCTGACATCCACTGTGACAATCCCTTAACAAAATCCCGAAAGCACCTCTCCCTATCTGCAGCACACACACATGAGCAGTCGCAGAGGCACGCTTCCTCACCCCCACAAACTCAAAGCCGCATTCACACAGAAAATCCTAAATAAACAATCCTTCCTCTCTCTTAGTCTATCTTTACTGGTTACACACACACATATGTGCACAATGACATGCAAAGCTCCACTCACTTTCAAGCATCTTGGTTCTCAGATAGACTCATGAAAAGAACTTCACGTAAATACAAAAACCCTGCTGGGGCGCTGTTAAAAACACACATTTGGTTTCACCTGGAAATAGATTATGCTCATATTTTTTTAGCTAAAAGCTGCTTGTGAAGGTATGACATGGGGGAGGAGGTGTGAATGTGCTCCACAAACTGCAGCATGGAGATATACTGAGCAAATAAAAATGTTGTATTCCAGTTTAGATTGTGAGTTGTGCCTGTTTACTTCTTTCTCCTGCAGCTTTAAAAAGTGTAGCCCTAATTTTTGGTTCCTGAATTGGATCTGCAGCTCAGCTTTAGAACTTGAGGAAGTGCTTGAGGAAGGGGAAGGGGAGAGGATCTCTTAGTTCTCTGGCACGACCATGAGCGGGGGATCACATTGTGTTAAGAACCTGGGGGTGTCCGTGTTTCTTTGGTGCGGGTTCTGGTCCTGGGCCTCTCCAAAATTCTAACATTGGGTGAGCCTGGTTGAGCTATGTCTACAACACTCTTTGGGGACCCCCACTTCTATTGATTGTCCCTCTCCTAGGTGGGGGTGGCAGGCCCCTGCCGTGCCCTCTTTCTGAATCACCTGCGTGGTGGGTGGGCGGTTGCTTTGAGCTTGGGGGCGGGTCTCCCTTGGAGGGGGTCTGGCTCGTACCTGGGTCTGGGGCGCGGAGGCTCTCTGGGAGGTGAGCTCTGGGAGAGCTGCTCTTCTGTCTGGGCTAGAACTTGAACTCTCTGTGCTCTTGTGCCTCACTGCTCTCAGGACTGGGGGCCCCATGTGGTGGTCCTGCGGGCCCTGGTCTGGGTGCTTGGCCGGATTTCCTGGCAGGCCGATTTCCTCCATGGGCCCTACAGTTTGGGTGTGGGGGGGTTCTAACATTTAAACATGACTGTAATGATTATAAACTTCCAGCATCTTGTTGCCATGATTCTAAAATCTCCCCTGTAATCATCCTCCAATTTCTTTAACCCACCCTTTTACCCGTCTTTTTTGCCATTACCCCCTGTCCTCCCGACATCCCTCTTCTTCTTTTCTGTCCAGTTCAACAAAAAAAATGATACAAACATACACACACACATATATATATATATATAACATATAATTAAAGTTTAGCCTAAATTACAAAAGGTGTTTATAAAAATGTATACCTTGTGTGTCCAAAGATTTATAACCCCCGATTGTAACAGTAAAATCTGTCTAACTCAACATGCTCTCGGCTCATGTCTGTTTGCTAAGCAGTTGGACAGGACAAGTAAAAAAAAGATAAAATAAAAATAAGAACTTGAGAAGTGAACAAACAGCATTTTTGTTTTCCTAATCAAGACTGCCGTCTTTCCCGAATCGGATGCAAACTTTTTCTCTCCAATATTGATTTTTATTTCTGCAGATTGTTTTCAACTCCACAGAGACCCCCCCCCCACCCTTTTTTTTTTTGGTTTTTGTTTTTTCTACGTTTGCCTGTCTGCTAAACTGCACGGCTCAACAGTACAAACCTCTGGGTTTGGGGGTTTTGCAGCCGGCATCAAAACTACTTTAATTTAATGCCTGGTCAGCTAAGTTTAGATCTTCCACTGAAGGGGAAGCTCTTAATTCTTAAGCTCAAACCCATCTCCATATACAAACAGGATCAGCACATGCTTGAATGCCTTCCTAGCACACGCTAGGAAACAGTTCCCAGAATTCCCAGATCCAGGTAGAGGAGTGACAGGTTGGAATGGAAAAGAGAAAACAAGAGGATGACTGGGAGATAAGGGAAAGAGAGTCACACTGCCAGGTAAACAAAGGAAAACATTTGTTTTATAAATAAAACTAGAAAATGGGACTCTGTCCTGCATAATGCTCTGTCATATTCCCATTGGCACAAGAGCAACTGAATAGTAATTGTAAGAGAGTGAAGGCTAGAACAGTTATCTCCTGGGCTTGAGGCAGAATGGTAATATCTGATCAATAACCATCAGACACGGGAGGATTTACTGTCGTGTGCTGCAGGATTCCGTCACCACAAAGCAATCTGAGCAACTAGGCCAGAGAAACTGAGCACAAACAAAAGATCAAAATGACTACATCTATAATTAAAAGGTGCCGGATTCCATTTTTTCAGCTTTGGAAAAAGTCAGTTCCACCTGTTTGCACAATTAAAAGGAAACAAACTAATACAGATTGTTTTTTGGAACAAACCACGGAAAGCAAATCCAGTCTAAATCTGTTAAATAAACAAATAAATTGATGATTATAAATTTGTATTAGCAGTTTTACAGGTGTAAATGCAATCTATCAGGTTTTTATGTATAGGAGATGAGGTGAAAAGAATGCCAAAATAATTGAAACCATTGCATTCAACGTCCCTTCTGCCTACACAACGTTTATGTATTTTTCCCTGAACCGATAAGACTGCTGTGCAAAATGTGCCCAAGAGTTTGGAGCATTGCTTTAATGTGCTTTGAGACATTGATTATGAGAGGTCAAAATCTGATTTGACAAAAAGGACTAAAATGACTCTGGGAAGCTGTGCAGCAGATTGCCAGACAGTGCAGTTTGACCTCAGGCAGAGACTGAAGTAGTAGGAGCAGAGTGATTACACAGCAAATGCTGGGTTTTTGCTCTATGGAAATGGAGGAAACATTCACATGAAAACAAGGAAGGTCAAATTTAGTTTCATTAGGTTAAAATAATTACAAAACGATTGATTGGCTTCATACTTAACAGATTCTAAGAAATACCTCAGTCCTCTTATGAGAGTTCTGGGAAAGCCTGAGGAGGGAAAAATAGCATCAAAGATTGTCCCCCCAGAGGACAGATCAGCTGGCATTAGTGATGCCAGACATGATGCTGATTGAAAAAATTATGTCCAATATATTATTAATAGAAATTGTGTGGATCTAATATGTGACATTGGTTTATTTCAAGCAATCAAAACAAAACAAAAAAGCAAAAGACACATATGTTTTACAATGGTTCATAGATGCATATAAAATAAATATAGATAAAACAAATGCAGTTAGAAAATTTAATCATGAATTTTTTCACAAAAAAATAAAAAAATTAAAGGGCGAACGAGCACCCGCCCCCACCACCTCATATTCACTTATTCTCACTGGCTGGACGGCTGCTACATGCCTCTCACTCTCTAACAAAACATGCAAAAAACTGGGAAATGCCATTCTTCCAGGCTAACACCATTCAAAATCTACAAACTTTTTTTTTTCACCAAGTAGCTTCACAATGATGCTTGAGAAGTTAGGAGATGTTGGATTGGATTGCAAACATTTAGGGAATGCATTCAAATATTTTTGTTAAGTCGCATTTAATTACATCAGCAAGAAAAGCAATGAAAAAAAATGAGTAACCAGAGGCAAAATGTTAAAAAACACAACTAGAAGGTTATCTTTTCATCACTTCATCACTTTATGTTTTGTTTTCCACTGTGAAAATGTGGGCACTGTTTAAGAATGTCAAAATGTATCCCCTGGCTGCTCATTTGGAATATTTAAACACGTGTTTTGGTTTTCTGTTTGACTTTTCTGCATTTTTCCCTCCAAAATAATTTGTTTACAAGTTTTTTTAGTTCCTCCCAACTGTTGGTTCAAGGATACAGTCTGTGAAATACAGATCCAACCATAAGTAAATCGATCAGTGTAATTAAAATTTCAAGCTTGACTTACGTCAACACTTAATGCTTCCTACTCCTCAGACAAACATCTATCACACTGCGAGCACTTGTTTGTATTGACACTCCTCACACCACAAATACATCCACCTCCGGGGGCTTGGAGCACCTCCAGAGGACTCCTCCAACCACGGCGGAGCGGCCTTGACGTTTATGCTGATCTAGCATGGCAACAGCAAATATTGCTCTGCACTCCCTCTTCATATTGTCTGTGCTGGGCCTGGCACGGTTCACTTACTCACCACTCTGCAGCCCGGCGGCAAATAGACTGTGAACATCCAGACTGTCCATCATGGAGGGGAGTTTGACAGTCCTCTGACAGGCACATTGAATTGATTCCTCAGTCCTGCTGTTTATTTTCCACAGCTACCCAGCTGGTCGCTCAGCTGAGATGGCTCTCTCGAATTGAAGGTCCAACAACCCATCTCACATCTCCCAACTTATCCTGGCATTCCACCAAATAAGGGACAGTTGTAAAATCCAATACCTCTAAAGTCATTTTCGACATGACATTGACTTTTGAGCAGCTAGTAAAAGGCAATGCTACGCAAAGCTCTCCTCCTCTATTTTTAAGTTATTCTTCCTGGAGTATAATTGACTCATAAAACATTCAGTCTGGCAAATTTTTTCAGAAGGAATCACTGAGCTCCATGTATTACTTTTTTATGAGGCCTATATGCAGTTGGAGCTCATTTGAGGTAAGTGGGTCTGCAAACCGTTAATGCAGCCATTTGTTCTGTTAGCATACGCTGCTCCAGATTTCCCCTGCAATTTAACATTGTTGTTATTGCCCGTTTTTGTTTGTTAGCTCAGAGTTTGAAGACCTGGGGGTGTTTTTTTAAATTTCACCTCAACTCATTGAGGTTTTAAAAAGCTTGTGGTGAAAATTCTGTGGGCTATTTGATCTTTTCACAGTTTCTGTTGTTGTTTTTCTTTATTCAACTCAAATTTCTAAAGTGCTGAAATGGAAAGATTTTAGGTTAAAAAAAAAACAAAGTGAATGCTTGTCTGCTTCATTGATTCACTGCTTGGTGATTTGTTTTTGAGGTCATTGTTGCTACAAAAGTCAATTTCCATCCAAAATTTAGGAGTTTTGGTTCAAATCTTGTTTTGGGATCTTACTGTGAAACTGTGAGATGCTCCTTGTCAATGTCCACCATCTCTACTGGAAGAAAACGAAACAGTTTTGATTTTTCTCTCTGTGAAGCATACATTTAGTTATTAACATTTCATAGTATAGTTTGTGTCCTGTTTAATCATTTAAATGTTTCACTTTTACACCGTTCTCTAAGGTCAGATGATAGTTTTCATTCAGGTCTTAAACTTTCTTCAAGGTTTCCATGAACACAGAAGCTCACTGTGCTCAGATTTAACAGAAATCTGTTCACTCAAACTTTTTAAAGTTGTGTATTAGTCTATGCGTGCATATTTTGTTTGAACTAACAATCTTGATGCTCTCTAATTTGAAAAAGAAAAAAAAAAAAACTTAAACAAAGTCATGTGGTGTAAAGATTTGCTGTTCTTTTTGCAAGATAACTATTTATTTTCCTTCTATTTTTGGGGAAAAACGCTAACAAAGCTGTAGAAATATTAGAATTTTACGGCACGTTTTCCCCTTTTGGCAAAACAAAAAAGGAAAACACAAGTTCAATGATTCAAGGATCATTTTGCCATTAAAAAAATTCCAACCAGAATTATTTATGTGAAGAGCTACCATGTACAAAGTTACTTGTTGAACAACAGATCTGTTTTGCTCTTTACTTTTATCTTCTTAATTCTAGTCTCTTTCAGGATAAGATGCTGCTGCTTTGTATTAGAGTCTGCCATTTTTCAAGGGAATCCCACAGGTCAAGGGATTCCCGTGGGAAAGGAGTTGTCTGTTCCTACTAAGGATCGGGGGAGAAAAGGATGAAATATTTTACCGCCCCAAAGTATTGGGAGCAAGAACCAACCAATAGGAAAGATTACATAAAAAGTAAAGATGGAATCATTCAGTAATTTTCTGAAAATATGCCAATAATTGTCACAAAATAAAATAAAAGAATAACTACATTACCCAGAAGACCCCTGTGCTTCAATTTACATTTTCTCTTGCCTGAATTTAGGATGTATTCAGACTGGACATGTTTTGTTCACTTAATGTGAAACATAGTTTTTCCCCCCAATAATTCGTAACCAATATTCAGTCTGAATACACCTCAAGTGGAACCTGGTTCATGACCAGGAACCGCTTTCTGACCCATCTTTCAAGGTGACCTCATTTTATTTCCAATCAGACTGAGCTCCGGTTCTTTCTAAGGTTTTCTCTGTCTGAATAAGCTCCGTGCTTGGAGTGTAACAACTGAAAAAACGACCACCGTAGCCGAGCATTACGAGATGTAAACAGAGTGGCGTAGCAGCAATGATGCACAGCAACTCATTGAAATGTTGTGTGAACGCAAGCTCATTAAAACAACTTTTGACGTGATACACATTACTTCTCACAACGTTTTCAATAATCTATATGTCATAAACACTTATCAGCCTAACTTTATAGCTGTCACCTCTTCAGTTACCGTCTTGCAGCATGCCTCCCCTGGACTAAATTGGCAAAATCAAGTGTTGCACCAGGTGTTGATATAAACATTCAATTTTTATATTGCGCTGACCAATTTTGAACAAGTTAATTATGCCGACAAGGATTCCAAAATGACTTCTATTATTATTTCTCTCTTGCTTTGCTCAAACCTCGACATTCCTATCCAATGACTGAACATCTTTGGTCACATGGTATTGTTTACTAGCTTTGGTTCGAAACAGGAAAGGCCACTTGGCGATAGCCTGAATACAGACCAAATGTAAGGTTCTGGACTCGTTTTGGACTAAACTGAGCCGACTTGGTCTGGACAAACAGACTGTTACAGTCTGAATGCACCCTTAAAGTACACCAATAGAGGGAGCTGCCATCCACGGCCAGTTAGATGTAGGACAAATTGATATTCAGTGAAAAATGAGAGCTTAAGAAGACACGTCTTTTAAGTTTAAAGAGCTTGTAGGAAAGTCAGATCGAATAAAAAAGTTCATGAGAGTCAAGTGTGAGGGTGATGCCACGTCATATACAGCTCATAAAACATGTCTTATCATAGTGAAGTATACCAGTGATACAGTGACGAGCAGGAAGAGATACCAGCAGGACAAAACCAGGAAAGTCAACCAAGCATCTATTTGTTCATCAAGCAGAAATTTTAGTTTGATTTAACAGGGGTTTCCAATTCCAGGCCTCGAGGGCTGGTGTCCAACATTTTTTCCAAACAACCTGCCAATAAAGCTTTTATTGGCTAAATACACTTGATCCAGGTAATAAAGAAGAGAGGAGGCAGGGTTTTGAGAAAACCAGCAGGAGGACTGGAGTAGGACAGCCCTGGAATTAAAGTCTCGTCTGGGCGACAGAATCCTTTGACCCAGAAAATTTAGATGCACTTTTGTTCCCACATAGCAAAATATAAACTGTACTTATTATTGACTCATTTAGCCTCAAACACAAAAGGGGTTTATACAAATGTATACCTTATGTGTCCAAAACTGTACAACTCCATATTGTTAGTAAAATCTGTCAATCACAAGAGGGCATCAGTTCTTATCAGTTTGCCGAGCGTCTGGACAGGACAAGTTAATAAAAGTCAGGTCACGGCTACTTACACTTGTTTTGATTACTGTCCCAAAACAAAGTTAATAACACAAATTTTCATATTTTTATTGAGTAGAATTTTATTTATCTTAAATCTATAACTAACTTATTATTTTAGAAAAAGTTGGTATAATTACTTGTGTTGCTACCATTAGGAAAGTTAAACTGTTTGCTTTTTGAAAGACTATGCTTTTGATGGAAAAAAAAGAAAAATAATTTCCAACAACAAATGAAGAGACAAAGCATAACAACTTAAGTTTATTGACTTCCTAAGTAAAGCTGAAAGACAGGTGAGGTTTGTATGATCACTTTTGTGTGAGATTATGTATAATACTGTAATTGTACACAAACATAGCACCTGAGATTTCTCACATCTGCGCTAAAGCACATTCCCACAGAAGCATTTGTTTTCTGCAGACATTGGTGAGAGAAAGTATAGATATGTGTTCATTGCAGGTCTGGATAATTAATTGAACAGTATCACTTAGGTACTGGCCTTCCCCAAAGCATCAGAAATGCAGGAGCGAAAGCTCATAAATATAAGAGCCGGCTTCTTCGTATTCTCAGCCGGTACCCTCTCCAGTCAAAAAGGCCCATGGTTATCAAATTAAAAAGTCAGTGGTGTGTAAATGTCAACCTGACTTCAGACCTGCATCGGGGATGAAACCATACATCTTTGCTGCCTGCCACTCAGTGTGCAGCCCTGACATCTTGAGTGCTTCTAACCACAAAAGAAAATATGAAATCATGACAAATGCTTCACATTAAGGTGCTGGTTACTGGTGTTTTACTGGAACCTTTCATCCTTCAGTTAACACTAATGGTCGCATTGATCTGTTGAAGTAATGTCAGTCAGTCATTTAGATATTGATCACTTTTATGTGATTATTCCTCACAGCTTCATTTAGTTGTGGATCAAACTGTCTATGGTCGACGTCAGTTAAACGACGGGACAAACATTGAAAATTAAAAAAAACCACTTTTTTTAGATGAAGTTGCATTACAATTTTGAAACTGAAGGTATACTCACATAAATGATCCAGCAATTTTATAATTATTCTGCTTGAGATTTTCAAATTAGTTAATCTAGGAACTCTGCTTGTTCATACTGTAAGAAATATGAACCATAAAGAATTTAAATGTTGGGTTATCTTTGGTTGTCAGAGAAGTCATGCTCATTTTAAACAAGAACTAATGATATCAGGAATTTATAAGGAATTCTTTATTTCTCTTCATATTAATTATATTAACCTCATTTAGAGAATTCAGCATTTTTATTCTGACTCCAAATTACAGATATTAAAAGGGCCCAATTAATATATAAATAAAAACTATATCTTTCTCAAAGAAAACAGTTATTAAACACAGAAGACCTATAATAATGTATTAATTAAGATATGGTAATAAAAGATTGAACTGCTTAAACAGAAAACAAATAAAGGCAAATTAGGCAAGGATAAAAAGGCAGAAAAAAAGACTAATTCTCGCCACCAATATAATAAACACAAGAAAATGAAATGATTTAAAGATTTTCTTGGGTAATCTTATTTAACATGAAATCCTGCAACTTAGTTTGAAATAAAAATAGTCCATATGAGAGGTCTCCAACAATTTTTACGTGACGGATCAGTTTTAAGTCAAACAAATAAATTGACCTACTGACCTACTGTGTACAAGGCTGCTTCTGGTTTCCCTTAACCTTTGAGGGTTAAGGGAAACCAGAAGCAATGCTAAAGAAATCTTCACCTCAAAATGAAAGTTCATCAGCTCCCTCTTTTCTGGGGCGTACAAATCCAGGCCTCTTGCTGGTTTTTCAGAAACCCTGCCTTTTTTTACTATTGATTACCTGAATCAGGTGTGTTTACCCAATAAGAAGCTTCAATCGCAGCTTGGTCAGAAAACATGTAGGACACCGGCCCTCGAGGCCTGGAATAGGCCAGCGGTGAAAAACGATCCTTAAGTTCAGTTTTAAAAAGGCTGAACAGCACACCGAATGTCCAAATCACCTCACTGGCCTCCCCTCGATTTAGAATAGCAGAAGTGCTTCAAAGAATGAACTTGATCACATTCAAGAGGACTGTTTTCCTGATACTCATATCTGTGATCTTTTTTTTGTTCACATTTCACAGGTATCAGTGAGAGCTAATACGCAAAGAACCAGTAAACTGCAAAACTTGACTTTTGACTCAACACAACTGCAGATGCTACACAAATACTTCTGTAAACAAACTCACCTTTCAATTCCAATTTTTTCTTTTGTTCCATATTTTTTTCTCTAAAGAAGAACTAAACAGCAATTCCTAAAACACGTTTTATGGTTCATTTGTGAAGAAATGCCTGAACTTTAAGAAGAGCTGGCAGCTGTGTATGTTAGCTTTCCAGTTTTTCTTCAGGATTGCTGCTGAAATTGGGAGGATGGACCATTTTGTGCTATTTTTGCCTTCCATCCATTAAAGCTTCTTTTCTCTCTGGAGGGTTTTGGGAGTGGGATCCTCAGTCCCTGTGCTGCAGCTGGTCACATCTGCATCGAGCCTCTGGAGTTAGATCCAAACAGCATTTCTGCAACAAATTGCTTTTTTGAAAATGCACACACTTTATAAAAACCTTCATAAAATGGGAGGAATGAATCGGTTTGTTTTAAAGAGTAATTGGTCATTTTCTGCATTTGTGGTTCTCCATTTTGTAACACAATATTCTTTTACGTAATGACCAAAATTTGTAAAGCTATAACCAACAAATCAAAATGGTTTTTTTTTCCTAAAATTTTAGAACAGTTTAGGTTGAAATAATAGTAGACTCAATTTTATTTTTGACAACATTATGAAACTTGGTCCTTTATAATTAACCAAGCCTGTTTAAGAGTATCAAAGCATCTGGCTCCTTTGCTGAGTACTTTTAAATCATTGATTGATCAAATTTGATTTGATCTCATGTGAGCATTTTACAGCCTTAAAACTTTCATTTGATTCACTATGATAAAGAATTGCAGATGACTCAGAAGGAACCTGGAGTAAAGTCAAGTGTCATCATCAAGAAGAGAAGGTAACCGAGATTTGAATATGGCGGCCCATTCCCTCTGCTTAGTGGTCTTATGCGGGCTTAGATTAGATAAATAATTTATTTGAATTGACATGCTAAAACTGCAGATTTTCTTTTGTTATTACCATCCATTATTTGTTCCATATTACCATTACATGTTTGAATTAAATTTCAATACCAATTAGTTGCTAGCAGGTTACTAGAACCCTAACCATAACCCTCTCCTCTGTTTATCATTTACCCAGTACAGTTTTTTTTATTTAGTTCATCATGCCTCTGTTTGGTACAGTGAAATATATATGTTGTCCAAGTTTCCCACCCAGACTTGGGCCTCCTTGTGGCTACATAGTTAGGCAGTAGCGTGAAGGGTGTTATCTAATGACTCACACTGGAATGAACAAACCCTGGTTTCCATGCGCCAGTCCTACAAACAGTCAACTAAGTCAACCAACTGCTTTTTGGGGATTGATAAACTATTGTGAATTGAACTGCATTTAAAACAAACTGAACTGAATTGAATGAAAGCATTATGTGCTCCTGCGAATGTTGGAGGAAGTGAATGGGGGAGGAAGATAGCTGCTGAGACTGCAACCCCAGTGACCCAAAGTCAGCAGACAATAACTGAATGATTTAATATTGCACTTCTCAGTATGGACCAAACTGCTTAGACAATTACTGCTTGTTTTAGAATGGACAAAAGACACGTGAAGACCAACCTCACGTGCAAATAATGCCACTATAATAGCTATGTATCGGCAGGCAGTCTCACTTCCTTACTACTTTTCGACATGGAGGAAGAACAGCTGCTGCAGTTCACATCAGTAAGTCAAACTGGGATTAGATGTGGTAGATAGAACAGGGTGAAAGCCAAAGCAACGTTGAAGTCATTCACCACCATGCTTACACACACACCATCTTTGACCTCTGCATGCTGAATCTCTGGCTGACTCATCTATCAGCCGTCCCTTTTTCCATTCTCCTGACCTCCTCCCAGAGGGATGATTTTACAAATATCAATTGCCACATATCAAATCAGTTTCGCATTATTTCGCCATTGGACATATCTATGTCCGGTTTCTGTGTCACCAGTGGAATAAACACCCCCCCGTCCCCCAAAAGGCAGAGAACTTTTCATAAATATTCATCAAAGATGTGGCCAACAGCCAGAGGGCAGACTGTTTCAGTGGATGACAGGAATTTGCCACTTAATCTTCAAGAACTAAATGCATTTTATTTAAGTCTAGCTGATTACTTTTTCTCCTTACCTGACCTTGATGATGAAGCAGCACTTAGTTGTTGGTTTTTTGCATGTTTACTGTCAGGCACAGTGGTTGTTTGTTGTGAATTTAGTATTTGCATTAATTTTTCATATTTTTTTCCCCTAAGGCCATGGTGCTGAATTCTGGATCTGCATTCTTTCCTCTATTCCTTAGATGAACAAAAACACGAACGCACTCAAATATGTATGGAAACAGCACTACTTCAAACACTTCTTTATAGTGTGGCTAGTCTTTTTTAAACATAGAGCACTTTTATCTACACTGAAACAGTTGCTTTTAGAAATGTAACCTCGATGGAGAACAAAAGGGGAAAATCTGTTGGAAAGTTGAGGTCACCAAGGACTTGACCCAGCTTGACCTCCACTTTTCCCTTTGTTTCTAGAACTGGAAAGCACACCTCAGCATGTTTATAGTATCAAATGGGAAGCTTAATCAAAATGAATAAATCAATTTACTTTTTGTAATTTAAAATAAAAACTGCTCGCTGTCAAATGAAAACAATAAAGGATTAAAGGAAGAAGGGCATTCCTTAGGAGAAAAACACAAGCTTCTGGAGAGAGTGTGCGCGTTCATGAAAAGTCCAGAGTACAGCTCTACAAGGCTAAGTCAAGGCAAGTTTATTTGTATAACACATTACATGTACAAATCAATTCAAAGTGCTCTGCCTACATATTAAAAGAAACATTTAAAAGAAACATTCAAGGGGCGATAACCAAAAAAACATGTAAAGAAAGTTAAAAAAAGAACAGAGGTTTAGTTGGTACATGCAGGGTCAGGAGGTCAATTATATTAAATCATTTAAAGCTTTATAAACCAGCAGCAGAAGTCTTTTCTCTGGCAGACAGGCTGTCAGTGTGAAGATCTCAGAACTGGACTGATGTGGTCTACTTTGATGGCAAGAACCTGAGCTACTGCAGTTTCCTGATTGATTGATTGATTGATTTTATATCCTGTAACCTTAACGTGACTGCAGTCAAACAAGGCGCCATAAATACACATTTTAAAACTTTAAAACAATAAGAAGTTAAAGCGATTTTAAAAGTAATTAAAACAATTTAAAACTAAAATAGTGAAAAATAGAACAAACACTATAATAAAACAAGAACACTGATGAAAACAGGAGCACAGTGCAGTAGTCAAATTGACTAAAGATGAATGCATAACTAATTTTTTCTATGTTCTGCTTGGACATCAGATCTTTAATCCTTGAAATAATTTTGAGACAATAGGCTGATTTTGTGACTTCCCTAATGTGTTTATCAAAATTTAGGTCCGTGTTTATCACTATACCCAAGATTCTGGCCTGTTTAGGTTGATTTTAGACAAATAGTTGAAAGGTCAATGGCAGGGATAGGCAACTCCAGGCCTCGAGGGCCACATTCCTGCCTGTTTTCCAACATCTTTCTGGCATGTTCTAATAGGCTGGACACACCTGAACCAGGTAATCAATCATGAAAAGGTCTTGGAAATCTTGCAGACACTGCTACCCTCGAGGCCCGGAGTTTCCTTTCCCTGGTCTATGGTGACCCAACCAAGGCTTAGAAGACAGTTGAGCAAACAAAAACATTTTAGCGAAAAAAAAAGTTGCTAACAGTTGATGGATCCAATTTAGAGGCAGACAGCAGCTAGACTTTGTATAATTCTCAGCTGTTTCTTTGTTTAGCATTACTGGACTCTCCATCGTCTGTTTCTGAGGATGTACTCTGTATCACTCGAGACTTTGCGCACTTCCTAATTGCACGGCTATGTTTATGTATGTAACACAGACATAGGCATATTTAACTGAAGATTGAACCATAGCCTCGAATCAAAAAGCTGATTAAAACAAACTTTTTATTGAGCTTGAAAATACATTTTTGGTCTACACTGACTTCAACATGTTCTAGTAAAAAAAAAAAACTAGTAAAAGTACATACGTCTCTCTGTGACCCAGTTTGATGATTGCTATCCCTCATAAGTCAGATGAGGGAAAAGAGTAAAAATAAAAATACAATTAGAGGAAATTTTTAGTATTATTATTGATGCAAATAAGAAAATGATCAAAGTCTAGAAGAAGAACAATCAGATTCTCATCCATGTTGGTTTTGGACTCCATCTGCTGATTGTGTCATCAACTGGCCAGCACCACTGGCCAAAGCTGATTGGTTTGTCACTCTTCGCCAAAGTTAAGTTATTTGAAGTCTGGACTTATTGCGATGCTTAAAATACGCTGCACCCAACATTCAAAATGTGTCGCAGGACCTTAGAATGCATCTGTGCATTGAGTTAACTAGATGCCTCTGATGTGCAAATCCCGTTGGGCGTGAACACAGCCTTAAAGTGATTTAAACAAAAGATCATGTGGCCCAGCATATGCTTTTATTTTGTAGTATTGTGCTTTGATATAGTGGCATCCGCTCAAAGAAAGAATATAAAAGGTCTGGAAGCTCTTCAGCTCAGCGAAATATTGATGACAACACACTAATTACACAGCAGAGAATCTATGCTAACAATGGCAGTACCCATGCAATCCTTCCACCAAGAATCATTACCTCAACGTCTTTAATCCAGTCACAACCCTGATATTAATGAGCGTAGCACTAATTGTGGGCCCATCATGGGATTCTCTTGAGTGTGTGAATGAAACCAATAATCATTCCCCATGCTATAAAAATCTACACTTTTGCGATATAATATTCACTGTTTCGGCAACTCTGTGCTAATCTTTTTAAAGCTTAGCAACCACATCTTTTTAGATTGGTTCTCTGTGCTTCCCTTCCCTGTTTTTGTCCCTTTTGTTCTCTATTTTTTGCTTCCTCCCCACTACTCTTTTGTCTTTCTTCCACATTCCCCATCTCATCGTAAACTGGATGGAAGGCAATTAAGTGAGTTGTCAGAGGGCTCGCTGACAGCAATTACAAGGTGTGTAGGAATTCATGTGGAGACAAGAATGCTTCACTTTTTTGAGCTCAAGACATACGTCTCGTTTTCTTTTATCCGCCATTCAGAATATATTCAAAAGGGGGGGGGGGGGGGGGGGGGGCAAGAAAAATATTCAGAAAAGACTAAAGAAAACAAAGGAGGAAAACACTAGAGAAGAAAAAAGGGAGTTGTACATGGAGACAGAAAGATCAAGAGAGAAGCTGGAGAGAACTCCATGAATGTAAACAGAGAATAGCAGCAGAGGATTGTGATCAAACCCTGATCAGCGTAAAACTTCAGGGCAGACTGAAGCTATATCCTCCTAAAGATGTCTTTTTATAGACAATGCAGGCATGAACTGACTTAAACATCTGTTTTTAGGGAAACTTTAGGTGTTTAGGGTAAAAAAACAAAAAAAACAAAAAACCTTTTCATTCATAAAAAGATCATTTTGGAAACATTTTGAATTACACACAGCACAATAAAATATGGCAATTATTTTTATCTGGACAAAAAAAAAAAAAAAAAAGGAGAAATAACATCTATGCAACACCTCTGACTAAAAATGAAATGTTACAGATAGATTTAGAAATATAAAGGTCTTAAGAAAAGATCACCAATCTTAGATTTACTTCACTGTTTCAAGCTTTGTTGAAAATTACACTGCAAAAACGGGCCTTGTTGAATTATGTCCAAAAATGTTTGAAAAGAGTTCTTTAAATTAAAAAAAAAAAAAAAACATCTACCAGTAGAATAACAAAAATGGTCTTACCAATAATTGTTATTTTAAGAAAAAAGCTCTGGTCAGTAAGACATGTTTTCTTAAACTAAGATCACTTTGCTATTGAAAAACTTTTATTAGATAATTTTTTCATGTAAGACAAGAAAACAAGGCAATGTTTCTTGAAACAAGAGTCTCTTCAGGGTCTTGCCCAAGGAAACTTCAGCATGTGGCAGGGGAGGTTTGAAACTGAAACCTGTGATCTTCCAATTAGAGGCAGATCACTACTTTTACACCACAGACACCTACTATTGAAGGCTTCATTTGATCCTAAATCTCTCTGTGACTGAAAATAAAATCCTATGGCTGTAATCGTATGGTATGTACGGAGTACATATCAGTACTCTTAGATTTACCATCACTGTTTCCTATACTTTAGTGATAATTACAATGGAAATGTAGAAATACATCAAAAATTTCTAAAAAAAAAAAAAAAAAAAAAAGTTCTTTAAATGAGCAAATAATTCTACCTATGGAGTAAGAAAATTTGTCTTAACAAGAATTCTTATTTTAAGGAGAAAAAAAAATCCAATCAACGAGGCATGTATTCTCAAACCAAGACCTTTTTGCTATTGAGAGATTTTCTTTAAAAGAAAGTCTTTTTTTTTCTTGAAACAAGAGTCATCCTCCTTTCTTAAGTTTCAGTTTTTGCAGTGTAAATCCCAAAAATAGTTTTAAAACTACAAAAGAAGATCATGGAATGCTGCAATTAAGCTTAATCCTTTTATTGTGCGAGTTGACAGCATGATGCAGCAACAAATGATTAAAGATTTTCTCAATTGAATATTTTTGTAAGTTTATGCATCTTGAATGACATGCTATTAAGTATTAATATTTTGGATAAAGTTTTTCAGTTTTCAGTCTTCTTTGTGGACAGAATAGGTTTATTCAGTTACCAACGATCAATTAAATATGCATCTTTAAAACCTTTTTCCTTGTTTGTTTTATTCATTTAATAAATAAATCATCCTTTTAAATCCATCCATTTTAAAGTTGCAGTGAGCACAAGATATTTGATCTTGATATCTTCATATTTGATATTTGATTCATCAAAATTATCCTTTAAACAAATAAAGAATATGCATTTACTTTCTAAAAAAATAAATATAATTTGTATATCTTTGAAGTCTGCTCTTCAAAGATAACTTTGCTTTTTGTGATTACATGGGAAATGTTTATGGGGACTCAAAGGAATCATTTTTTTCAAAAATCATTAAAGAAAAATATGATTTGAACTCATCTTATAAAGTTTTAACATTTCACTCACCAAAAGGTTAGGATGGTTGGTCAGATGATGATTTTGTTTATATACCACAAAAAACTAAATTAGTTAAAAGTTTACATACTTTGTACAAGTTAGCAACTTTTGAGTTTTGTAAATGAAGCAAAATTGTTGGCTGCCCATTAAACCTAAATGGGACCAAATCGTTTACAGCAAATTTCTACATTTAAAAGCATTAATCATTCAGCAGTCAATGTAGTCCTCATTATTTTTATAAACAAATGTGTTTTTTGAAGCTGGAAGCAGAGAAATACCTTACAAAAGTGACTTTGGAATAGAAATTTAAAGATAGAGATGGATAGATAAAAAAATCTGGTATATCATAGTTGAGAAAAATGAGAGGAAAGAAGGCATCCAGGATAATTGGTTTGGCAGAGACATAGATTGTCCTTGAAGGGAAAAAAAAATGAGCGCTGAAAAATCTGGATGGATGTCTGCAGAAAGGAGTTTCTGGCACGTATGCTTGCATGAGTTCAGGGATGACTGTGGGAAGAGGGTGAACAAGAGGGTGGCAGGCAGTGTGTGGCCCCTGTCTGTGTCGCTACAGGGTGTAGTTCTGGGCAGCAGGCCAGCTGCAGGAAGGAAAAACCAATCCAATCATCTGTATTGGAGTCATAGGCCATTGTTCATTCCTAAAAAATAACAGTGGCCATATGCCTGAGCCAGAGGCACTACGATAGAAAGCACACAAACATAAACACACAGGTATTATTCGCAATATGTTCTGATAAAGAGCATACACACCAGTGTTTTTGTGAGTCATCCTGAAGCATAAAGACAGAAATGTGCTTCAAGCTGGCCCACTGGTGCAAACACAACTTCCAATCTGAATTGTTGATATGTGCACACTAAAACAAACAAAACAGAAATTCGATTTGCAGTTCCATTTTTTAAGCACTTTGTGGTTTCAGGCAATAGACATAGTTTCCTTCCCTCCTTTCTTTCTTATTGACTGTGAAGCCGTCATGGTCTGCAGTTTGTGTTTGTTTTATTAGGGTTTTTTCTTTTCTTTGCAGTGTTGAGAATTTGGTTGGAATCTTGGTTTGGTCTTCTTTTATTTTGAAGATCATTTGCTGGATCAATTTTTAATTGACAAACACTTTGTTCACTTTGGCTTGAACATTGATATATATTAATGGGTTGGCCATCACGTGACAGAGATGTGGCATAACTATGAGTTGAGTCTTGCCGAGGGAAGAACAGAGGAGGTCTGAATCACAAAATACAATGTTTTGAAACACTTTTACAAGGTATCAAAAGAGGATTAACAGGGGACCATTATTTTGGTTTGATACCACATGGTTGGTTTTGAAATTAAAGATATGCTTTAGCTACAGCTGAGTGATAGAAAACTTACCAAGACAGCTTTTGTTTGTAACATTTTGCTCGTCTAACTCTTTGTGTTGGGTTTTTAAGAACAAAACTTATGGGTGGGTAGTGCTGAAAGAAAAAAAAATGTGTTCCTTTCTTTGAAACAAGAATCAATAAGGCACTCCAGCCTCTTTCAAGTATAAAGTCTTGACGTGTGATGCATTTAGAGCATTTCTTCAGATCCAATGGTGCCAAAACATCAATACTTGTGGTTTATAATAATATTTAATTTAATTTTATTTTTTTTTTACTGTGAGGGGGTTTATACTTAGCGTGAACCAAGTGGTGTGTTTTTCTTTTTTTTAACGATGAAATCTGTTACTTTTAAATGTCTACATCAGTGTAGGTTCCTATGCATTTATGTAAGTGGAGAAATCCGATGTGTTGCACGGGGAGCCGTTTCGAAATGAGACGCATCATGACTGTTATTCCTTCCTTCAAGCAGAACTGAACAGCCAGCACACTCTGCACTGATAGTTTCCGGCTGAGCTGTAGCCTCCGGTCCATTTCCGAATGATCACGGAGCAGCGCCTCAGCCCAGAGGCATCAGGGCGCTTCAGCATTGCTGCTCTCATCCACCTTACCTCTCAGGCTCCAAGCGACGTGTGTTAGCTCTGCTAATTATCTGGGAAGTCCTTGCCCTTTTTGCTCCTACTCATTTTTTGGGTCTGAAATTCGTCTGTTATTACGCTTAAGCAAGCTTTTACATTTTATTTCAAGAAGAAAAGCAACAAGGATGTTTTTTAGCTTGAAATTAAATGGTAAAACAGGAACTTTGGTTCTCAAAAAAAGGGCTTCTACAGAGGGCAAGGATAGCAAACCATAACAGACACCATAAAAGGGCTAAATGTCAGCTCTAACCCTTGAATTAAAATCTGAAAATTGAAATCTGGTTAGCAGTCAAACTTCAACCCCCTTTCACCAACTGGAGGAGCTGTTCAGTTCACCTCAGTGTACTTAAGTGAAATAGGCAGCCAGAAGCCCACTGCGACGCACTTGGGATAAAAATCAATACTGCACTATTACAGCCAAGGAGCTGGAGTGAGGAGAACAGAATAGAAAGGTGTGAGGGACATAGTCAAATCAACAAAACAGGCAATGAGGCAGGCAAAAATCTCAAAGAGAAACAGGGGACATCAAGATACATAATGAACAAATCCTTCATGCTGGGATGTCCTGGATCTGCTACAAAACAGAGCTCTGGAGGTTTATTTGGGAGATCTGGGGAAGGATAATTTTGGTTAAGTAAAGCCCTTTGTGGATAATATTGATTTTACAGGCTCTCTACCTTTAATATAAACTATAGGAGTAACTGAGTGATTATATAGGAAGCAAACCAAAGACAGGAGCTGTCTCTGAAAAATATAGACTCAGAGAGGCAGTATTCAGGTGCTGATGATCAGTTAGTTCCCTTTAGTAAAGTTAGTGATGCTACCCTCAATTCTTTGATGTTTGAGGCAGCTTATTCAAAGATTTGAGGGGTTACAATTCCAAAATACAGTTGAATTACTTGTAAATGATAAATATGTGTCTGTTGTGGCCACTTTGTTCACGACGATCACTTGAACAATTAGTGTTTTAATTTTCTGGTAGTAATTATCCAAGTTTCCACTGATGGTGAATGCACCGAGCCTAAAGCTCCTATCCTCAACATTCTGATTGGTCCCTTATCTAAGCCCCCACATGGCAGAAACGGGCCTGAAGTCCAAACTGAAGATTTCTGATTTAGAACTGGGAAAAAAATGAAAGCGCAAAAATGTTTGAAATGAAAATTTGAGTTTTGAAAAAATTCAAGGTTATATTCAACTTGCAAAAATCCTCATTCACATTTTCAAAGTCTGCTTTTTTTTTTTTTGTCTGAGTTTTTTACACCAATTTTTTCCAGCTTTCAATCTCAAGTTGTATTTCAGTTATCAGAACTTTTGGCCCCAATTTGGCACAATATAAGGGTGTGAATTACTAACTGCAGTGTTACGTTCCACAGTCATGTGTATCATGGTCTGTAACATTCCACTTTTGCTTTATCTTTTTTCTCTGTTCCAGGTGGGGGTGTGAGCAGGTGCAGCTCATGTCCTGATTAAGCAAGTCATGGGGATTGGACCAGCTGCGTGCCTTCAGTTCCACCTCTTCCTCAACCATCATCATCGGTCTAGAGGGTGTTTCCTTGTGGGTTTCGGTAAAAAACAAGATCAACTGTTTTTTGTTTTTTTTCTTTTCGGTGATGTTGAAGAAAGAATGAGTAGCCCGTTATGTTGACCTTGTTTTCTACTGTTTGAGTTTAGGTTCAGGATTGTATACTTCCTGTTTTGAAGGAAGGAAAAGGTAAAGTCAGGAGACCTTAGAGGTTTATGAAACTGTAAATTGCATATTTCTGAGAACATAAGCTGTTTTTTACTGGTCTTTCTTGGGGTTGAAGGAGCAGAAGGAATGTGGCATGACACATGGGGGGTATCCCTTAGCCCTGGACATATCAATGAATGCATGCTGCTCAGAAGCAAGATGAATGAATTAAAGACCTGTTCCTATGAAAATCATGTCTTCAGTCTTTTTAACGTGTTCTTGTAGCATTTTCCTGATAGAGGACATATACTGTCTTTATTCAAAGAAATTATTGATTTATTCTGCTGATGGCTCCAATATTGCTTGCCATTTTTGTTGCACCACTAAATCAGGGTGAAGTTGTGGAGGGCTGGAAGCTAGACTGCTAGAGTGCTCTCAGCAACAGGCAGGGGAAGAGGTGGTCCCGCTCACACCTCAGAGGTGAATTTTGGATGAACTCCTGCCGCTCTACAAAAACTAAACGACAGATTTTTTATAGATTTGAGTAAAAATGGCAAAATCCTAATTAAGTGACCACTGGTAATGCTTTACAATAGCTTCAAAGAGTGAATCTTTTATGCAAATCCTTTGTGGAGCTAAATTCTTAGGATTCTAACAGAGTCTTTTTGACCAGGCGCAGTCAGACGGTATCTATAAGTTCTAAACACAACCAGGGGGTAGTACATCCACCCAGGAGTCTCCAGAGGATCACAAAAAGTAAAAATGATTCAGTATCCCAAAGGAAAACGTTGGTCTGAAGAAGGCCCAAAAGAAAAATGTAAAAAAAGATGAAGCCGTCTCACTGACAGATCCAACAAAAAGTTCAGGGAACAGGCAAAGATATATGGTCAAAATACGGCAAAATAAAAATCCAAAATGTGGTAAAAGCATCAAAAAAAGCAGCAGACTTTCTGGCAAAGAACTTACTATTACTATTTAAGGGCAGCAGCATGTAGAGAGCATGAAGCAGATCACCTGACAGGTGCCGCAGGCTGCAAGAGGGGCAGGATCATGACAGCCATGACCTTTGCCAAAGCAGGTGTTCTGGTAGTTTAGCAAAATACTGAGATAGAAAGTCATCAGCAATGATATTTATGAAGATGTTGAATCAGTCTAGAAAAGGTTAGAAGGATTTTATTAATGCTTTCATAGATTTGCTTAATTTTTACAAGAAACTTTGCCACAAAATGAAGGGGGATCAGTGGAATGCCTCTTCTAACCAAAACAACCGCACAAACAGCTTTGTGTACTTTAGAAGAACATCTCAGACTGTTTCTGCTCTCACTGAGTTTGCTTAAGAATTTGTAAATAAGCAATACTTTTGATTCAGAGTAGTAATTGAAAGAAGTGGCACAAATGTCAAATGTTCTTCTAGAGTGATATGGCTTCCTGATGTTGCCAGATTCTTCATTTTCTTGCAGTCAACAAGACATTATTTTAATTTGTTTCCAATGTCCCATAATAATTTTAAACATTTCCTTATTAACATTTAGTGCACAGATGAAGGAAGTTGGGATTGAGAAGCCAGTGTTGACTCTAATGCTTCAAGAGGCTTCCTTGGTAAAACTTGAAAAATGAGTTTTGAAAGTCCTGCAAATTGTTCCAATACAGGTTGAAAACTCCCCCATGAGTGTGGTTTGTTGTTTCCCAAAGCTACCTTTACAAAAAGGCCTCATGTTAAATCTAAATTGAATGCATCTGAGTGGAATCTGAATAAACAGCAGTAGTACTTCAGCAACAGCGTGCTGAACACCACATGGGACCTCAATGAAAATGTTTGGCTGTAATCTGCAAAATTGTAAAAAAAACAAAAAAAACAAAAAACAAATTTACTTTGACAAAAGCACATCATACGTACTGCTGGGGATCATTATGAAGGCACAGTACCTGGAGTTTTCATAAAGATCCACAAAACAGAACTTTCCCTAACAATTGTCCTTGTAGAGTTTGAAAAGAATAAAATCAAAAAATAGTTTTAATTTTGACCAAAGGATTTGGGCACATTTCAAGATTTATCATTCAAATTAACCATTTCTGATCTCGTGCATGAAGCTGAGCCTGGCCTTTAAAAACGGGGCAATGATTAGCTTTATTTTTTCTTTGCAAATTGTAAACAGAAAAAAAAAAACATTTTACTTATAGATTTTTGCATTTTCATGGCGTTTGCATTTTCTGTGCATTTAATTTCTTTCTTCTGGTTTTTGATGGTTTTACACCTCCATGGCTGCATTAAATAGACTTTCTGGACTTGCCATGAGAACCTGATAGACCTTTTGACTTTATTGTGGTGTGACATCGCAATTTCCATCATGAAATTGTTATGTTTTTGGCAATTGAAAAACAAATTAGCATGTTCTAAATTGAATGAAAAAGCTGTCAGCTTTTTTTTTCTTAAACGTTGTCCTGTTTGAGATTTTGTCAAGTTTTGTGATGTTTTTTTTTTTTTTCTGTAATTACTTGATTTAGAGCTCTCTCAAGATTTTTCTTTTTGTGCCACAACCTGTGAGTATGTGTTGTGTGTGTGTGTATGCAGCCAGTGTGTGCTTTGAGCACGTTAACAAGGCTCTGTGATGGTTTCAGAGAGGGAGCGTTCCCTGGAGCAGATGATTCACAAAACACAGATGTGACAAAAAGGTCAGCTCCTTCAGGAGGGCCGCCTGCTCCTGCTGCAACAGCTTATCCACAGCTGGGACTCAGTTAACACAACCCCACAGGTCACACAGTCTTAAATATGATTCTGTGCATAGCCACATGCATGTCTTTTGTATTTGTAGCACCTTTGAGGCTGAATCACCTGTGTGCCATGTCTAAATGGTTACAATCGAGCCTCTGGGGGCGTGCTTTTGCTTGTGCTGCAACTGTGATGTTGGGCTATTTTCATTGAATCCATTAGCATTCTGTCCCCCCCTCCGTACATTCTGACCACCCCTATATGCAGCTGACATTTCTGGCAGCCCAATGGCAATAACCACACATCTTAATGCAAAGTCCACCCCATCGCTTCTCCAAAGGGTGAGAGTCACACAATAATATTGTTTTCTTCTGCAAAGGGCAGGGTTGTTGGGCAGCAATGTTGGGTCATAACCTCAGCTACCAATTTATGTCCGGCAATAACATTTACAAATTGTAAATAGGATGTCGTCATGACAACGTAAACAGGGTGAAGTGACATTTAAAAAAAGAGATGTTCTTGTGGCATTTTTCTTATGACGGAGGACATATTAGAAGAAATGTTCCAAATTATTCTGATTCAGGAACAGGCGAAAAAAATACAGTTTGAAGAAATATCGTATTTGCGGTGTAGAAAATAAACTGGGCGGGCCATTTTGATGCTTCCAAAGGGAAATGGGACATGGTTGCTCCACACCAATGGTCCTGCCCACTGCTCAGAGGTAAATTTCTAATAAACTACTTTTACTCTGCAGAAACTACGTCCTGGAAAACAACACTGTTTTTTTATTTTGGCTAAAACAGTAAAATCATAATTAGAAAAACACTAGTGGGTCTTTAAACTCGTTCCACTTTGACCAATCTCCTCATTCTCATGGAGGAGCGTTGTCAGACCCTCAGCTTGACTTTTTCACCGCTGCCCAGTCCATCAACACTCTCTTCTATCAGTAATGATCAGCTGCACAAAGCTCATCAGGAGAACAGGGGGGGAGGTGTTCTCATTATTTCGCTCAACATCGTTTCATTTTGGATTTAATCCTCGTTTGTGTCAAATTCTAGATGCTCCCTCTGGGTGTCTAAAACTAAGGAGGCAGGCTGATTGTTAAACATGATGATATAAGGGAAGTTGAGTATTTAACCAGTTTATTTGTCACGACTCCACCTAAAATACACATGGCTGCACTTTTATGTGTTTTAACACCAAGACAATCACTGTATTAACCTCAGCTAGAGAAGGTTAAAAAAACAAGGCGTTTTTATGTTTCGCTGCACCTATTTTTTTCGCTTACCTTCATTTTTCTCATCTCTTGATTCCTCTTTTCTACTCCATCACCAAGCTATTAAAATCGTCTACCTTAATTTCTGTTCATGGGAGCTCCCCTTTGGCTGCAGGTGTGGGGCTTTGAATGGGAATGTTAGTGCAAGTGAGCCGAAATGGAACCGTCTCTTTAGATTAAGATGCATGGTGTTATGGAATGTGCAGCGAATGGAAAAATGTTTTAAAGGTAAATTGTCCGGGGCAGTTGGGCTGCGAGAGAGGGCGCGCCTGCTGATGGATTAAAGGTGACGCGGGGAAAACGTCACGCTCGTTGGTGCGTTTGAGCCAGAGCCCCGTCTGTTTACCTTGACGTTCAGAAGTGCAAAATGTCGCAAAGTAGAAGTGAAAAGCACATCGCTTCAAAAGACATCTTAAAGTGGAATATTGTGTGGAAAATGTGGTCGGGCAGCGCAATAGAGGAGTAAAAACAACAGATAAATGCTTGAAGACTAAGTGCTGAGGTCACACACAGGTCAGTTAGCAACCATAGAAAAAACAGACTTGTTCTCTTGTATTTTTTTTACAAATGTTAAAATATATTACATCTACATTTAAGTTACATTTGCCCAAAAGTGGCTGCCATTTTTTACATCGTTTCCACACTGTTTACTCTTCTAAGAAAGGCTTTATAGCCCATGTGCTCAGGTTTCTCCCTTTAGTGTCATGAGAGGCAAACCACAACGGTCCTATGAAAAAGCCAAATTGAAAGTGCCACTTGCTTAATGAGTGGGAACAAGATGTATGATTCATGGCAGCTGGATATAGGCTATCCGTCTTTCCATTTCGGTGGTGCTTTGGGGCTCCGGAATGGACGGACTGATGGATTTGGTGGCACCTTGTAGCAAAATAACAAAATTCTGCAGTAAATAGTTTGCTAATGAATATGGACAATGTGCCATGTGAATGTATGACATCTGCGCCCTCATTTGTTAGCACGGGGGTGATATTGTAGATGACATTAAATATGTGCTGCAGCAGACATTTATCATACTCTGCCACCCTAAATAACTAAAAAAGAGACTTGTTTTATCATTCTCCCTATTAATCCCAGGTCAATCAAGATCCTAAAAGCAGGAAAAAGGTGCTCACCTGGATGATTTTGCTCTTTATGTGCTTGTTTTACTCTGATGAGCATCGGTTTGTTGTGACACAAACAGCTCAGCGGGTTAAAGCCTCGACAGAGAAGCAGGAAAGGTGATGATCCCAAGCAGCACTTTGCCACAGCTCATTGGCAGGGTGACTTTATCGCTGCACAGTAAATTTCACAGCTGTTTTTCAGGTGTCATAAACATAATCCTTAAACGCCAAATAGGAGATGACAAACACGGGTACTAATAAACTTCTAAGCATCTGAAAGACCTTTGGCGGCCGGCAAGGACATTGAGAAAAGTGACTCCTGCACTGCACAGTTTCCATTGATTTTCCATTATAAAGATCCTTTTTATGTTTTTTCCTTTTTTTATTCAAGGAGAATTGTGAAGTAATTGCAAAATTTAAAAAAAGAACAATCTTCATCACCACCATTGAGGAATAAAGCTATATTCAGAGTACTATCCAAACAAAGAGGTTTTTTGTGTGTCTGTTCATTATATACTTTCTTGCTCATATAGCCAAACACATTTAATGTGTAAAGTCATATTAAAGAACATTTTTTCTTGATTTTAAATTCATGGAAAAATATGAAGAAAATGAGATCTCGAATAAACAACAATGTAAACAATCTTTTTATTATTTTATGTCAGTTGTTTCATAAACAATTTTTTAATTACTCTTGATGATTTAAATAGCATGCATTACCTTTTGGGGCTAATCTAAAATTCAGATGTGTCTGCATTCAAACAAACTGTCAGAAATATGTTTTACATTTGCATCTTTAATTGTATCTTTAAAACTTTTAAAATATGTTGAAACACTTTAAATTTCAAACTCCTTCATTTTTTTTAGATTAATTTGGTTTTAGAGCATACACAGATGAGTATGCAATTTAGAAATGGATAAATTAAAAACTGAGCTTATTTATACTTCTATTAATTGCTAGTTATTTTTAACAAAAGCGTTTCTTGTTTTTTTCTCTGAATATGGTTGTAACAGTCTTTTTCACGAGTCTTAATGAAGATTCAGGCTATGTGAGAATTCCTTCACTATTCACTATTTAGTGCACTATAAAGTGCGTTCACCATTTTGTAATCCTGTCCAAATCTACACTTCTAAAATCGAAACTTCCCAGAATTCTCTGCGAAAAACCAGTGTGCATTGATTCTCACTAGATTGGGGAATATGGAGCATGATGTATTTTGTTTGAACCATTTTAACCAAAAAAAAAAAAAGTATTTAAACATAGAAAGAAAAACAGGAGAGACTTTGGCAGAAACTAAAGAATTTTTCATTAAACTTGCATTAATGAACTCGAACACGGTAATGACACAAACTAAACTTTGATAAAAGGGAACCTGACATGGAATGTAACAAAGATCCGATTGGAATTGAACAAGAAAGAACCAAAAACAAAAGAAAGGAAAGCACAATCTTCACAAAATACACACTTTCTAACTTCTGCAACAAAAAAAAGCATTGATCGGTATCCTTTATCTGCATTTTTACAAACAAATTCAAATAAGAAAACAAACAAAAAAAAAAAAAAAAAACTTAAAAGCAGGATAAACAAGTATATAAAGAATAAAAGATATCCTTCACCTGAACCCAAGCTCTGTTTTTCAGGGGACAACATTTCTATGCTCTGGAGAAAACTACAAAAATATTATAGACTATCTTTTCTCGCTATTATTGCATTTATAAATAATAATTTTATATGTGAAGGAAAAAAAGTGCTAAAATTCAAAGAGTAAATTTGAACCTACCCTTTGATTTTACCAGACCTGAACTAGAAAAAAATATATATAAAATCCCATATTATTGAAGAATATGATGAGTTTGCCAACTATGCACGAAAGCCTGAAAAATCCAACTTTGATTCCTGTCACTTGCTGTTTGCAGAAGCAAAAAACATAAGTCATAATATATGTTTAATGCTGGTCGTGGACTCAACAGGAACCACTAGGTATGAATACGTTTCTCTTGTTTTTACTTATTCAGTCGTTCAAACATCAAAGATGTCAAAGCGTCAAGCTGCCGTGGAACTCTTCTCGCATGTCACCAGGATCACTCAGCTGCAGCTCTGACAGGCTTGTGGCACAATTAAAAACAGCATGTTTGTCAAACGCGGCTGGGAGGTGGTGACGTTTTTTCAGAAGCCCACGTGCCAGCGAACAGCAGCAACCCACCCTCTCCCCTCGTCTTCTACTGCTGTTCCCAGAGTGATAGACACTCATGCATATCAGGACTTTGAGCCATCCAAAGAAAACAAACAGTTTTGAAAACTTCTTCCTTTTGAGGCCTCAGGTGACTTTACTGTGCGATCCAGAGCCTCTCTTGTTCTGTTGCATTTTCTTTTACTTATTAATCCATCTGTGCCTCACTGTGACTTTGATGTTGCTGATGGTGGAGCTGTCCTGATTCTGTCACTGAAGATGCTCTAAAGGTGGGGTATCACTTTTGCAGACTCACATCGCTGGTTAAATTAGAGGTTGTTACAGATCTACGTGGAAAATTTGATTACAATTGGTTTTTCATCCATCGTCTTTAGTTAGAAAGCTGCAACTCATGTCAGTCTCTGCTCTTGGTACATTGTAGAGTTTTTTTTCTTTGAAATGTATTGAAAAAAAAAAGAGGAAACTTAGAAGGGTGGTTATGTGATCGTTTTATTTATTCATCTTGTTCTGAATCCGTTTTTACTTTTATGTATTGTATTTCTTTCACATTGTATGCGTTTTAACCTTTTTTTATTTTGTCTTGCTTTTTGGTTTTTAAATTTGAAAAACATCTTATGTAGTTTTGAGCTACTTTTGTCAGAAAAGTGTTCCACAAATGAAGTTTGATTTAATATTTTGTCCTGCTCCTACAGCAAACATGATTTCAAGTGAATCAACACAAAGTGATTTTGAAATTTACTCCTCAGACTAGGTTTCTTGGAACTGTTGATAACGGCATTTAAAAAATGGATCTAAAAAAATATCTCGAATCTTCAATTTGTCTTAAAAGAGAAACATGTGGCCTTTAAGTATGTAAAAAACCGTTTCCCCCCACTCCCGCTGTTAACCTGCAAATGCATCCTTTTATCTGATAAACATTCTTCTAAAGAAGAGCCCAACTTGATTATCAATTTAGGCTAAAGTCACCGCCATACTTATTTTCCAGATAACCTTGCCCCGCCTCTCTGTTCCTTTCAATAGTACATATGGCACAATATTGGATTCTTGTAACAAAGTCTGTTGTAATTGGGAATGTAAGCATTTGGGATGTGGGGGGGGGGGCAACTCACCCTCAACAGAATACATTACACTGCTTGTTCAGATGAAATAAAAACAGTTCCTGCTTCACATTAGAGAAAGCAAATGTTTATAAATATATTTGTGTAATGAGGAGGCTGAAGTGTTTGAATCCATATGCAAACGTTTGAATTAAGTTCAGCAGGAGCAAAACATAGACGTAGTCAGAGTTCAAGCAAAGATCAAAACACAAGGGCGAGGCAGGAGAATGATGAAACATGCAAACGGTCAGAGACTCAGAAAGTCAAACTAGGAATAACTGCTCTAAATGTCTACCAAGCAAAACAAGACTTGACAAAGAAGTGAAGGCTGGGGCGAGTATATATGCCAGTGGCTAATGACAACAATGGAAAACAGCTGAGCAGGAAGTAAACTGAGGCAGTGGCTGATGGGAGTTGAAGTGAGGAGCTGGGCGCTCAATACTCTGGCGAGGGCTCCTTCTGGTGGTCGGAGGTGAGCACTGCCGACAGATCCATGACAATTTTTAAGAGAAAACATGTCACCCTTTTTCCCACACAATAGGGCGCACAAGCATCAAGTAGTCTATTTTTGAACTGGTGTTTTACATAAAGGGCACCAACCTATAATAATAGTAATAGTGGATTGGATTTTTCAGCACTAGTCCTGTCTCTCAAAGCGTTAACATGTGTATCCAGTATGCATTCACTCCTCATTCATACTTGGTGATGCTAAGCTACTGACGTAGCCACAGCTGCCCTTGGGCAGATTGACTGGGCTGTGGCTGCCAGTATATGCCTGCGGCCTCTCTGACCATCACCGGGACTTCATAAGTATTTTTTTTACGTGCTTTACACTCCAGTTTGTGTGACGTTCTCTAGGTTTATTTAGAATAATCAATCTTGCAAAAAACTCAACCTTTTTAAATATTTTAAACACATTTCTCTTAATTTGTGAATGACTGAATATTTTTTGATGCATTACATAGATTTTACAAAGAAACTGATGATCCGTTCCTCATAAGGCTTTAACAGGCATCAAAATGTTTCAAAGGACAAATTATGACATTGTACATAAAAAGTTTGAGTCTGGATGAATAAATCTAAAAAGTACTCTAACAAACATCGGTCTTTATCATGACGGTTGCATTTGAATACAAACAACCAACTGATTTGGAAAGCAAGAAGAGGTTCTGCATTTGAGTTTTTTGTCAAGACTCAGAAATTCCTGAGGTGAAAGTGACAGCAGCAAGATGGCGGCTTTGTCCTCAGATCTTTTTTCCCCCTGGGATGCCATCTGTAATTCATCCAAGGCCTCCTGTCACCATCAAAGCCATGTCTCCTGTTGCCCCCATCAAGGCATTTCTGTTAACAGCTTTAGCTCCGTACCTGTTCTTACTGATTACGTGACACCACTGCTCATCTATCCCTGCTTCAACAGCCGGGGCGATGACTGCACAGCTGCCCCTTTCTCTGCCGGACCTCTCTTTGCCATTACACCATGGGTCATGACACCATTCATGACACCCAAGTGCCCTCCTCTGCCTGTAATCTGTGTCTGCTGCAGTCCACATGGCAGACTGGCTCAGATTCATCTGGAGGTTTTGATGCCAGCTGCACAGAATCAGACAGCATCAATCCAGTCAGTCCTCGTATTTTTCCTGGAAGGAGATGCCAGGCAGGCAGAAGATGCGACAAACTGGATCTGAAATCCAATAGCAGAGACGCTTCTAGTTGAAAAGGTTCCAGCTTTCTTTTGGCAGACACAAGCCACTTATTTAATTTATGGTTTGACCTACCTGGTGCTCATTAAGACATACCTTAGCATCAAATATATTCATTTTTGAATCACTCAGCTTTATTTTGTTCCGTTTTTATGCTGTTAATAGACCAGTTGTGCCACAAAATGTTTGTAAATCCGGACAAGAGTCCCAAAATCTTAGCCCTTTATCTGCTGTCAGATTTAAAAAAGCACCGCTTTTAGAGAGCTGATCACATTTTTGCCACATGACAGTTCTTGATGACCAGAATCTGAGATCCACATCATTATTTCCACAACATGCTGGGTTTACTGCTTCTCAGAGGTGGAGAAAGCAGAACTGATACCAGATTCAGAGCCATGTCACATGCAGGAAGAAGTTCAGCAGGAGAGTTGATTTTTCATTCCTAACACATTTGACCAAAGTGTCCTGGGGGAGAGAGACTTTGAATGCTGGCAAGTTAAAATACATAAATAATTTTAAATAAAAAGTGTTTTTTTTTTTTTTTTTAACATTACTACATTTTAAAGAAACATTTGTCGAGCATGCTCATTAGCAAAAGCAAAACATTGGCTTTGTTTTATATTAAAAAAGTAAAGCTAATTGTCTTTTTATTTTATGTAAAATTTCATACCTTTTTTGTAAAGTGATTTTGTTAGTACAGCATGAAGATTTTTCTAAAAAAAAATTTAAAAAAAATCAATCCTTCAAATGTTTTGGACAGATGAAAATTTGTTTTTTTATCATTTGCATTTAAAAATACCTCAATACATATACATATATGTATTTTAAACATTGGTAAATTATTGTTACATTTATTGTAGAAGTTTGATATTCTATACATTGTTGGCATTTTATTCTATATAATGAATTTAGTTAAATTAAATATATTTTTGTAAGAATTTTTTTAAATTTCATTTAACCTGTATTTATCCAGGCAAGACACAAAGAAAAAATAAATCTAACTTTAGCCTGGTAAAAGGCGAGACCTTTAGCAAAAGAGAACCAAAATGGAGTTAAAGGAGATACATGAAAAAAAATAACCAGACAATTATTAAAATAATTAAAATATTAAAATTGTTAGAATCATGCATAGGTTACACCATAATTTCTCTTTAAAATGATCACTAAGATTCCTTTTAAAAACTGTCTTTAGGATAAAAGGGTCAAGCTAAGGGTTTTTTGTAGATTATTCCAATCTATGGGCGGCAGACAAAGACAGCACAAAGAACCCAATGAGGAGTTTTTTTAGGGACTGTTAACAGAGTCTGTTTTGCAGAGCGAGTGCAAAAGCTGCCCCAAATAAGGAGGGAAAGACCAAGGGAAGTTTTGTAAATTAACAGCAACCAGTAGATTTTTGCATCGCGTGAATAGGGAAGTCCAACTGAAGTAAAGAGTAGAAGGTAGATAATAGAAGATCAGTGATTTTTTTACAGTTTTTTGCAAACCAATACATTTAGTTTCATTTTTTTTTATTTTGTCTTTTTTTTTTAACTATTCATTATCTTCTAGCACAAAGTCTTGCTTTGTGACCATAAGTTGAATAACAGAGTTGATTAAAATGTATGAAGATGAATCAGAGCAGAATAATAAAGTCCATGAATGGAAAATAAAGATTAATTGGGTTATTTTTTTTTTCAATCCTGCAGGCTTTAAAATCCCTGCTGAACATGTTTAAAACTTCAAAAAAGAAAAAAAAAAAATCATGGAAACAACACATGAACCATTCTAAGTCATTATGTTATAAGAAATGAAATCATACAAACATATTTAGCAAAACTTCTTGTTTGTTGCTAAACAGAAAATGATATTCTCACCATTGTATTTGTACCTGTAAAGTAAGAAAATGCAATAATATTCAAATGCCTCCTCCATCTGAGATTCTCCCAAAATATATTTTCCCTCAAAGGTCAGCTCTCCCATGATTGCTTCATACAGCAGAGCAGCACAAATTTGCAGTCAAAGGCATTTTAACTGAGAAAATCCCCTGGTTATGGCAACTCCTCTGTCACTTAAACGCCACATTGTTTGCTGTTCAGATAAGGGGGCATTTAAAGACTCTTAAATTCTGCAACCAAAAACAAAGATCTTTTTAGTTTTCTTGATAGCACAATTCCATTGTTGTCTATAAATTGAATTTCTCTGTGGTTCATGTGGTATTTTTTTCTTAAATGCTGCTTTTGATGCCAATAAAATTGACAAGAAGGTGCTAAATCAGTCAAATGAGAAGTATTAAAAGAGATCCCTATATCAGCTGCAGACTTGGAAGCATTTCTGGTTTAACATTTGAAATGAATTTAGTTGGGGAGTTGTGAAAGTAACTTTGGCAGAGTCGATTTGGAATATTTAATGACACTGGCAAATCTCCATGACACCAAGCCACAACTGGGAGGAAAATTCTGACAGTTAAGTGAAAAATGGAAATCAGTCATGAAGCATCATGTTCAGCAGGCCTTCATGTCTGTCAGTGTGAGCACCGCAGTGTGGATGGTTTCCTTGTTTAATCTAACTGCTAAAAAAAATTAAATAACAGATTTAATGTTGACTCACTTGTTTTGACAATAAAATAGGGTTTGCACAAAAGTTTAGCTTGTGTAACCTTTGGTTTGCAGATTTTCCATTCTTTGCATGACAGAAGTTCTACCAGAATATACAAATTTTAACTGTGCACAAATATTTTAGCACCTTTGATATGATAGTCTATTATAGGTTAGATTCAGTCAGAAAAACCAACACAAGCAATAAAAATTCCAGCACTGAGCTTGAGTTTGCTCGGAAGAACACGAACGATTGAACACCTTCACTGAGAAGGAAACGTTTTTTTTCAATGTCAAAAACAGGTTCTCTCTTAACTTTCAAGCTATGTTCACACTGGCCATGTTTTGTGTGTTCAAGAATGCGCCTTTAGCCCACGGTGTTCACACTGGACAAGTAGGGAGGGGTTTCTTTTTCTACTGTTTACTGGCACGTCTGCCACCTAAAGTTTATTGAAGCTTGTTGTGAAATGTTGAAGTGGTGAAAAACTGGCAAATTTTGTTCCATGGCTTTTCTTTCACAGCTCTATGAAACATTTATGTAATATTTCTAGCGGGGTACAAACTGCAATTATTAATTTCTCTTTGTTGTTCTCCTACATGTCCTCTTTTTCTTTTAAACTGTTGGCACTTCCAACCATGAATTGAAATGGAGGCCATCCATACGCCACTACCATGTAATTCATAAGTCTACGTATATACTGATGCAGCCCCACTATGTTGTCCAATTGAGCTTTTTTAAATGTTATGTTTTATTGTTACACTCTTGCAACAATTATGTAATATTTTAGTTTGGATTATGTGTAGGTCGTGGAAGGGTTTTTACTATTTGAAAACAGTTTTCTTTCCCACCATAATTACTTTCAAATACTTCAAATTTGAAGAAGGTGTCAATCACCAGAGGTGAGAAAAAAAATTGGGCTGTCAACGTTAACGCATTAAGGCACGTGATTAAAAAAAAAAAACTAAACAATAAATAAATAAGAGGCTTTAATATATGAATCAATGCAAATTAATCACTCTCGCAAAGTAACCAACTTTTGCCAGTTCAGGCTACTGCGGTGTACGTCACTTTCTAAAAAAAAAAAAAAAAAAAAAACTTCGTCGGGCGTTGTCCTGCTTGTAACATGGTCACTTACAAAAGAAATAAATATGCAATCGATTTTCAGTACTTTATTCATGTCATTTTAAAGTTTTAGATTGCTTTTTACAAAAGGAGGACTATTTGATAGGTAATGCTGCTCATTGTCATGGTTACAAGTCAATGCACCACAGCGACCTTGACTGCAGCAGCAAAGGAAAGCGATATATGTGCAAATTGTCAGGACAAGCATCATCAGCAAAGTATCAGTTCAGAGAGAAAGTTCACCTATAACCGCTTGTTTTTCTCCAGATCATGAAGGAAAAGTTTGTTTTAAAGAAGCCTGCACATATAGAACATTGTGACTGGAACTTCTTTCAGAACACCCAGCAGCCAATCAGAATAAAGTGTTCACCTGGACCAATTACACTGCAGAAACACATTGTATCATGGCAGTATGACATCAACTTTGTTTTCTTGGAGTAATACTGCAGACATAAGTCTTCACAGTTCTGCTTATTTTACTGTTGATGTGTTTTGCGCACAGCAATTAAACTTCTGAGTTAACATTGTATAAATATTAAAATTTCAGACAATAAAAATGAGGTGAAACATTTTCTCTCTGGCCTTTTTTTTTTTTTTGAAAGCTGCATATTGTCGTATAAAATGTAACTTGTAAAACATTGGGATTATTTACAACTCAAAAGTGTGATTAATCTGATTTTTTTTTAATCGATTAAATCTCACAATTATTTGATTTAGCCTTAAATTCACACCTCTTATGGTCAGCGTTTCTGTTTCCTTGGTTTTAGAGGGAAAAATAAATCTGTCAGAGGACAAAAAAAAAAATACCAGCAGGGCACATGTGTCAGGGATCTCAGTATAAGGGAATCTCATGGTACTCATCAACATACTGCAACCTCATGATGCCCTGTGTTGGCGGAACATCCTCACTGAGGGATTTACATTATAACCGCTGGAGTAATAAACACGTAACCAATGAACCATCTTTGCTGCATTGTTTAGTATTTTTAATCAAAACGTGATAATGGGAAACTTAACACTATGCATAAGGGTAAAGTGGGTGAAATTCAGGTGTGATGGATACATTTTTCAACCCCTTAAAAATCCTGCACGAGGCTCAGTGCGTTCAGTCTTAGGAAATTAGAAACTCAGAGCATCGTCTGTGTGGACATCCTAGTTCTTATGGGCTCGTATTTCCAACACACTGTGCGTACAGCAGTCATACAAGGTCAGTAAAGGGCTTGTACTCTCACCTTACTAATGACTAAAGCGTGGCAAAAGGGTACGCGATGACAGCATCACCTGTACGTCCTATGTGAGTTCAACTTACATTAGTCTTATGAAGACTTAACGATACACTTACCACATGCACGACAATGGTATGTTCCATTTTCATGACATTTGGGGTTGCTGCACAACCTTTAGGGTAACTTCAAAACACACCTGTGTTCCCCTTAAGATGCAGCCGCTCCTCTCTGTGCCCCTCCAGTGGCCCAGAAAACCAGAGTACCCATTGCTGATACTCAACAAGGGGATCCTCTGTACCAAATCCAGTCTGTGCGACCCTTTGCAGTGGATGATGAAGAACTACAAAGTTTGCACATAAGAAGTCAAACGACAAAAAGAAGTATAAAATGATGCAGAAGAAACACCAAATAATGCAAATGTAAATTACAAACACCAAAGAGCATGTTTAGTTAACCAGTGGAGAGAATGCCAAAGGGCATGCCTATATTTTTAGTTAAACCTTTTTAACTTGAGATCTTTGTCAAGAATATAATCTCCAGTTTGAACAAACATTTTTTTTTACATAAATGCAGTAATTCCATCTATTTTTAAACCTAAACCCAGTCTGTATGGAGACTTAGTGAGTCACCATCATTTTAAATACCACAGAAGATGAAGTCAGTATAGAAGCAGATGGTAATTAAATCCATACTTGAAGGAGGCGCAGATTTATGGTATTAATCATTTATGGTTGAAATACAGAAGTTCAAACTAAGTACCATGAACACTTTTTAAACAACTTAGAAATATTTTAGGACAATAATTCTCAATGTCCCCAATTCACCAAAGACCTAAATCTCTCTTTTTCATCAGCTTCTTGTGTCCAGAAGAAAAGAGTAATGAAGTAAACACTTCTGAAGAAGTACATGAACCTCTTAATAAAAAAGGAACTCTCCAAATAAACTCACATGGTTTGTGCCTGCGGAGGAAAAAGAAGCATCAGCAGCAGGATAATGAACAGGATGTTCCCCGTTTAACCACCCCAAATGTGATGCAAGTGCTGAAACGAAAATCCTAGATACAGATCTTCAGAAAAAAACGCATCTGGAAAAATCGATGAGTGACTGGAACAGTTTCCAGAAAGATCTAAGTGTTGGAGGGTTAGAAACCCCAGAGTATGATATGTGAAAGAGAAATTCATGATGGTAACAGTCTTGAGTTCTGGGGAGCCCAATGAGGTGGGATGAATACCAAGATATTTATACACGAACTGTGGAAAGACCATTTCAGTTAAGCTGTAAACTGGTCTCTTCATTGATCTCTAAGCCACAGTTCATCTTTGATATAACATTGTATTGGAAAAAGGAAAATGTAAGAGTTTTAAAGTCCCAGTCCATTCATACTTTCGTTAATTTTAAAAGCATTCCCATTGGTCTTTTAATTATGACAATTTTAGCCAAAAAAAATAAATAAAAAAAAGGTATTTTCCCCTGACAGTTTCTGCAGAGCGGCAGTAGTTCATGAGAAATTTGCCTGTGAGCAGAAGACTGTTGGCGCAGAGCAAGCCCACCCCCACTTCCCGTCACCCATAGCTGAGCTCGGTTACAACCCCTCACACACCCAACCTAACATTACCAGTGCAACATAAATGGCAAGCAGTATCGGAGCTAACCAGCCATGCAGTTTTGAGCAAGACACCAACACATACGAGGAAAACTTTGCGATAGCCTACACGGATCTAGTCATCTACAGTTGGATTGGTAGAATGGAGCAGAGCAGGCAGCTTGTGGCCTGCCAATTGTAGTCATTACAGAATGTCACAAATAAGCTCTTTTCAAACTGCCCCATGTGCTCCTGATTTACGATTTGAATAAAGAAATACTCAAATGCAATTTTGAGCCTAATTTTCTTTAGTTATGTCCTCCCCCATGCAAAAAAAAAATAAAATAAATAAACCACACGAACATGTTTAAGAAACACCGGAAATAACTTTTCACTAGAGTGGGTTATTAAAGTTTTAAAAAAAAAAAACCACAAGATTCATTGTGTATTTTTCCTGCTACCGTTATTTAAGAGGTTCCTTTGTTTTTTTTTTTTTTGTTTTTTTTTAGTTGAAAATCATTTTAGCACAGATCCACATGACAACATATGAACCTTTCGTGTTTCACCATCCAAAGTTAATGCACATTGGGGTTAAACCATTAAAACATGTTTAAAACTGACAAAAAAAACAAATGAACACTCGTACATTTAACAAACAAATCAATGTTCTGATCATACAAAACAAAAAGTAAGCTAGTGAGCAGGAAGCAAATTCTGGGAAAAGATGTTTTGAATGTCAGCCAGCACACATTTCAGAAGAAAAGAGTTGCCAATGATGTGGGCAGTCTTCAACTTCTCTTCTTCACGTTTTCTGGTTGTTCACCAGGCTGAGTCTGTCTCCCTGCAGTTTGTACCAGTCAATCAGAAGTCTCTTTATGCAATGTCTGTCTCTTTCTGTAAACATCTGTCTGGCGAACACTGGTTGGAAACCTCACAAAAATCACCAGTCTACAAATGAACGTCTCATAATAGAAAGTGCCAACAAATTTATGATCCACATTTAACGCACTTAAGCAATTATCTTTGTGTGATGTGTGCTGGATTTTTGAGTCCTCTGTCAAACGCAACAAATTTATCAAAAAAATGTGTAGAAAAAAAAAAAAAAAAAGCCCTCAATCTTTCTCTGCTCTGAACCAGGTGATAGTAATCAGACAAAACCAAAGACTAGGGGGCAAAAAGGATTGTGTTAGATGCACAGCAGCTCTTTGAAACCAGTACAGTGAAGTAGAGATGCGGTCCTTGACCCGGTTAATTAAAACACTGGTGGAAACGTAACACAATCAGCTCTTTGAAGTTAAACAACACTCCTATTCATGTTCCTAAATTAGCATTCCTTTGAATTTACCAAGGACTCCGGGATAACACTGCCTCTCCAGCATGCTGGCACCACACCAAACGAAGCGTCTGAAGGGACAAGCCAGAACAACTACATGTGTAATTAATGCCGCAGTAGTGCTTCACAGAAAAAAGGGAAGTACCATAGGCTGTTTTAAGAGAACACAAGTTAAAGTCTGGCTGCATGAACATCATGTACAGATTTAGACAAAAACTCAAATGCAGGGGGATTGAAACTGAAAACAATAAAGCATAATTGCGTTCAGTCAGATTTTTTTCATATCAAAACAAAAAAAAGATTCCATCAGTTAATTTCCTTGTCTCTTTACTCTACAGCATATTTGCACATCCTGAAAAGATAGACAACAGCAGACAGACAACTGTGTTCATGTTCAATGCATTGAACATGAACAGTTCTCTGTCTGCATGGTGATATTTAGGCAGTTTGATAGGTACAATTTCAATTATTTTCTGTCAATGAATTCAAGAGGGTGACAACATAATGTTAGGATGTTCCTCTTTGTTTAAATGTTGAAAACCATTTTGCTGTAGATAAAATGAATTATCTACTTTTTAAAAACCTTGTGGTGACTTACAGCTGAATAAACTACTTACATTAAGCTTAAATATGAACACATTTCTTTTTTTATTTATTTACTGCAACAAAAGAGTTTCACTCCAACCATCTAGTTTATAGGAGCAACACGTCTAATGCAGCCATCTGTCTAGCAAAAACCAGATACCCGCATTTTCATTTCTTCTAAAATAGACTTCACTTAAATGTTAGGCAGGGCCATGTTTTGCTTTTGACAAACTAGGCAAATGCCTATGGCCCACAAGCCCTCAGAGGCCCCAAAAGTTGCATGTTCAACCTCTAAGGAGAATTAAAATGTTCATTTTTTTTACTGTAGTTATTCACTGTGTTTATTAAATCTCCTATATAAATAAAAACATGATATGAATAAAAGAAACTGCAAAAATAAGCTGTGACTGATGGGTTTTGTTGTTCTTTTTTTAAATATGTTTCATTCAATGTAAGATTTTAGCCTGTTTCTCTTATGATCCTCAAAGTATTTTCTTCTTTAAAGACTTCAGTGACAATATTCAGCCATATTACTTAAACCAAGCTAAACTAAAAAGACAAAAAATGAGTTACTAGATTATATTTATTTAGCTGACATTCAAAAGGTATATAGACACACGTCATTATTTTAGATAAATTCAAATAAGCAACAGATAGAAAAGAACTAGATTTGTTTTTAAAGCCAAATGTTGCCATTGTTCAAACTCTTCATTGCTGCTTTATGTTAATATTAAATAATATTATCACATTCTGATAATTTTGTACAATGCATCTTGTGAAAAATACATTTAAGTAACAAGTCGAGCTAATTAAACTCGATTAGACCAGTGAGTAGCAATCCTCTGCACTCCTCCATGTCTAACTGGAACTACAGCAGGTCTAGAAAAATGGAAGGATGGATTATTTTTACAATCCAAAGAAAGGCTGAACTTGTTCCACATGGTAAATAACCAATTATCTGAAATGATTTGATATCAAAATAAAACCTTTTAAGGAGAACTTTGGTTCTTTTTTTTCTTGTTTGCTCCCATTTTATCCACATCAGGATTTAAAAAAGGAGTTGCTTGATCCACTCTTCTTGTGTCTTCAGTTTGTTAGATTTCCAGGAGGATTTAATGACTAACAATTTGCTTTCACCTCATGTCCCCTTTTAATGTCCACTAAAAAGTCACTTTAGTTTTAGCATCCTGTCTTAGTGTTAGTTGCTTGAGTTTTCTTTCCTGAAGTCAAAGCCTTTGAGCCTAAAGCTCTACGGAACTGACAACACAATAAGTCTCAGTCAGAAACTCTTCACTGACGCTGACAGGAACCGTTCCAGTTTTCAACAACTAAAATTGCTAAGGGAGAACAGGGGAAAAAAAAAAAACAAACAACAAAAAAAAAAAAAACATCCAGGGTAAAATGTCCACCACAGTGTCCAAAACATCATATTTACCTCCTGAAAATGAATTTACTGCAAGTGTGCACCGCTGAAATTATCTTTTTTAAAATTTATTAGAAAAATCATCCTGATTAGTTTGGCAATTTCTGTAGCATGTCAGGCACTGGGTAGAATGGAAAGCCAGACTCCAAAGCATGAGAAAATGAGCTGGGTTTACACTGAAGCCAGATAACAAGCCTGATTTTCAGTTGAGATGGATTTTCTTCTCTCACACAGACGTCGGCCTCCACCTCTCTCTTCACAGATAAATAATAGGACTCAACAACAAGAAAAGACAGCCAGAGGGGATTGAGGATGCTCAAAGAGCAATGCCATTTATCTGTGACACCACAGACAACTCACGTTATTGAGACACACAGCAAACACACACAGTGTGCACATAAATATGATGACTTTGGGCAACAGGAAAGGACAGACACAGTTATTGATTTGGGCATTAAGCGATTTCCAACACAAAAACACACAAAGACCAAAATGTTTCAAACTGATTTCCAGTTTTTCCTGTCTTTTCTCAACTCATCCATGACTGGCACCAAGCGGAGCTCGCAAAATCCTCTGGCAAAAATTAAAAGAGAAGTAAAATGCAAAAGAGAAACTGAGGTTGCAAAGTGAATAAACATGTTCACTTTGAAAATTAGACTTTGTAGGTGTTTATTCTATGCACAACTTAGGGGACTGATTACATGCAATGATAGTATTTAAACATTCCATTAACTGAGCCTTTACAAAGGTAAACGTCACTCCTTCCAACCAAATCTGTCATATTTGTCATTAAAATTAGTGGAGAATTTGATTTCTTCAGATGTTAGCATGCATGTGTGTTGAACATGGTTATATTTCGATGTCAAAAGAAATTCACAGATTTGTACAAGAGACAAGCAAATGATGCAGCCTTTCATTTGTAGGTAAATCATTGCAGTTTGATTAAATGCTTAAAAAAACGATATGTTTAAATGTGGTGTGTGAGTTTCTTTAAAACATTAGAACATTAAAGCATTTCTTTTTCAGTGTTACAAAGTCTGAATTCAGCCAGATAGTACTCAGAAAAAGATGTCCATAACTCCACCTACATTAAATAAAATTATATTTATTGAATTACTTTGCAAAAATAATTGAGTCTGCCCTTGTAAGAAAAACCCCAAACTGATTTTTCATTTTAACAGGATAAACATGAAAAGAAACTGAAACTTACTTGTACGCACACCAGAAGTGATGATGTGAAAATCTGGCAGCGAACAGCTGAAAATCTGAGTTAAAGATCCAGCAAATGACAGGTGTGAGCAATTCCCAAAGACTAAGTGTGAGCAGTCAACACTGAGAATCACTGAACACAATAGAAAATTGAACTCAGCTGAGTAACTCAGCTGAAATATAACAAACACACAGCAACCTGCAGCTTCATAAAACACAGATCTAATAAGTCAACCTGCGAACACAAAAACAGATCCTGATTTAATCACTAGTTCTGGCTTATGAGCCCTGAATCATTAAACTGTTCAAATGTAAATTAACCATCATCACACGACGGGACAATTTTCCCCCCAACACAGTCCATCGTTCAGGGAACAATCTTGTCGCTGAAAGAATAAAGATGTTCATTTATTTGTTTACTATTTGTATTTACACTTTGGGAAACCATCAGGGCTGCATGGTTGTGTAGTGGTTGGCGCTCTAACCTCACAGTGAGAAGGTCCAGATTCAAATCCCAGCGGGGACCTTTCTGTGTGGAGATCACATGTTCTCCTCATACATGTGTGGATTTCCCCAGGAACTCCAGTTCCCTCCCACTGTCAAAAAAAAACATGCTTCATAGGTTAATTGGTTTCTACATTTCCCCTATGTGTGAATGTGTGGTCCTGAAACAGACTGATGAGCTTTCCTGGGTGTACCCAGCGTTTATCCAATAGTGGCTGGGTTGGATGGATGGTTGTAATATTTTCCTCCAACAGGGGATGCAGTAAAAATAGACAAATAGCTGATTTCAGACTGTCTTTTCTATCCATAATGCAGCATTGCGGCACAGCAGGTATTTCTTAAAACATTCTTATTTTGCATATTTCTATATTTAAACTAGGGCTGTCAACGTTAACGCGTTACAGCATGCGATGAATGATAAAAACACATGTTAATATTTATTAGTGCAAATTAATTACACATCAGAAGCAACCGTCTTCCGCTTTGCGTCAGGCAGCTCAGGCTTCCACGGCATGTGTTGTGTTCATTTTTGAAAATGCACACTTCGTCGAGCATTATTACTTACATTGTCACTTACAAAAGAAATAAATATTCATTACATTTTTAGAACTACTTAAAAAAAGCAGACTATTTGATTGGTGGTGTGGCCTGTTGTCATGGTTTAAAAAAAAACAAAACCTCCCTTTATGGTTGTGGAGCCATAAACCATAAGATTCACTTATAGGGATTAAAAGAGTCAACTTTTTTGTAAGTATACAGCAGATTTTGAATTTTGTTCAGTTTTCTGACTTTTCCTGAATCTCACAGGTTGTGCAACCTTTTGTTAATGATGGACATCTCACCCCAGTGGATGTGATACTTCAACTTTGGCGGCGGCACAATCAAATCTTCCTTTCTTTATATCTACTCCACAAACCTCAACACAAGTTGTTGACTGTTACTGAAAAGTAAAAAAGATTAAAAAAAAGATGAGTATCAACTCTGTCAAACTAGAACAGCAGTCACTTTTTCCTCTTTTCTTGACAGCCAAAGTATAGGTAGGAGGGTGAAGCTCCACCTGACTTTAACATCTTAATAGTTTCTTTTCTTTTCAAAGGAATAAAAAATGAAGACATTTGACTTAGTCTTACTGATACTTGAAACTTTATGGAAGTTATAGCTTGCTATATATGATTTAGTTTAGCTCGGAGCTACAAGACGGGGAAGGCACCAAAACTTTAACCATCTTTGTTTGGAGCATAAATCTCCCCGATCCTTGCAGGGAGTTTAACCTAAATCAAAAGAATAATCTCCTTATATATATTTGTTCTAGGAATAATTATGCACTACTAAAGAGGAACAGTTTTCTATCAAAATAGATTTAATTTAAGGGAATTTATCTGTGGATAGTTTAAGATTATAATCCAATAAAATACTGATGCTACTTAGAAAAAGAAAAAAAAGTTAAAATGTTTTTGTGTACATTTATGGTTAAACATTCACAGAAATGAAAAGACATGCTGTTTGCCAGAGTTCAGCCGGTTGTTGTTTCTGCACTGCTCCTTGGAGTGAAAGTAACTTTGGTGAATCAAAGGTGAACAAGGTTCTCCTCCAGCACTACCAGCATGAAGTGACTTTGATTGACCAATAAGGGAGAGTGGCGGTTCAGTGACACGCCTGTGAGAAACTACAGGAGTCCAGACGAGCGTTGTATCCATTCCAAACAGTAAATGGGTTTGCTGGAGGGTTGATTGCTGTTTAGCAGGATGTAGAGTGGTTTAGACATACTGCTGGAAGGACAGTGGAGTGTCACAGTCACTCACAATCTGGTTTTGGGGTCCCAGTTCAGGTACAGATTCAATTGGGAATCACTTATGATGTGTCTAGTTGTAACTGGAGATGGGGGGCGACGCTGTCTGGTGCTCACAGATTCAAGGTTGAAGTGTCAGACCACATGAAACAAATGGTTTGTGCCAAAAAGAAAGTCCATGACTGAGTCCCTGAGATCCAATCGTATCTCACACAATGCATTAATACAAAAACAACAGGAACACCGGAGCTGTACCTAAATAACACCTTTGACATACCGTAAATCTTTCCCTGTTTACACCACAAATCAGCTGGTACTGACGTGGAGAAAAGTAGCTTTTCATGCTTATGCTGCCCCAGCACATTCTATGAACCACAAATTCTTGATTGGCTAAATTATGTTATAATTTAATCTGTGGCAACAACGTGTGGCTACTGAACCTTCTGAGACTCAAGGGCCAAAGAAAAGAAATAGATTTATCTGATTCTAGTTAATGGTTTGTGCTTCTGAATAGGATTTGGGTTATTTTCCTGTTTACATGGTTTATATTTAAAGTGAGCATTGAATCATGATTAATTAGCAAAAAAAACATTTCATATAAACCCAGATGTAATGTTGATAAAAGGTTGTTTTCTTGATTTTTTTCTTCATTTTATTTTTTGTCTTCAAATATGAACTTCACATAAATTTGGGTAAAAATACATTTAGATGTATTTCTGTTCAGTTTGAAGAAATGAAAAGTATTTAATTGCAAATAAATGTTCATTAAATAGTTCATTTAATGTTATTATAAAAGTTCAGGCCGAATGGTTTCCCCTCATACATTGTTGACTCCCCAAATCTGGCCCTCAATGCAAGACGTTTAGACACCCTTGGCCTAATTGATAATGGTGTGTCGAGTGACGCAAAAATGCAGCTTACTTGTAAGTGAGGTAGAGTTTCCTTATTGAAATTGCACCAAAGCTTCACTTCTGAGGAATAGATCAGGGCAGATCCATGCTATTTTAGTGTCATTTCTTACAAAATGTTGTTTCTCAATAAAAATACATCTGAATTTATGCCAAAACATCTTAGCAACAAGTGTTGGAGATTATCACTAACCAGGTAACAGCTGAGGAGAAGCCCTCAGACACATCATTTTCTTCACATCACTCACATGCTTGTCGTTCTAGTGACATGCATCAGTTCTTCACAACTGTCAGGAAAGCTGTGTTTGATCGATGCCTGCCTTCTTGGCTGAGCTGAATTTACCACTTGTGGCCTCCATGATGGGCAAGACAAAAAAGAAAGCACGGTATGTGACTGAAATGCTGATTCTTCACTGTGGTGAATGTGGAGAGATGTAAAAGAGGGAGAGACGTGCACACGTGTCAGGAAACTCCTGCATCACAGCTTAAAGTCTTCTGGAGGAAAAGAAATTTCTGAAATCAATGCGAAGGAGACAGACAGGCGGAGGAGAGTCAAAGATAAGAAAATGTGTGCACTGCACGAATATGAAAACTAAAAGAAAAACTCAAACTTGCTTTTCTAAAGTTGTTTAGTCAGCTTTTGCTTATAGATGCGAAGGAAAACTGCTTCAGAAGGTGAGCTTTGAGGGATCAAGGGGTTCTTCTTCACAAAATGAACTCTGCATGTTTTCTTGTGCCAGAACTTTCCATGGAAGTTCACACCATCTCTAAAACAAACAAACAAACTGGAAGACTTAAAGCCCCATTAAACCTCACAAAGCACCTCTAACACCCGTCTCAGTGTCACTGGAGATGAGATTTTCCCACCAGACTGACATACAGCGCAGCACTCCTGAAGTGACTGTCCACTGCCCATTTGGGGACACTTAGGGCTCTCCCTTGACTAATTACATAGCTCTAATTAGCTTGCAGGTAAAATCCAGTAAACGCCTAATTGTCTATTGACATTTGGGAATGAGCTGCAACACAGTCCTCCATCTCTGCTGCCGTTTCGCCTCAACAGCAAAACTATAGGCTGCTGAAAACGCCAGCACCCCATGGTGTTTTATATGCGCACACAAGCAGGCCGTAGAATGAGAATGCACACTTCTTTCATTATTCTGACTTTTCAAACTCACAAAAGATGTGACGGACTGAAGTCTGTCAGGAATAGCGCTTCAGTCTCTTTTCTTCTCCGATTTTCTTTTCTTCTTTTTTGATCATCATACGTCTTTTTGAGTTTAGAAAAAAAAAAAAAAAAAACACGAACGAACGTTCACCACTCCGTGCCACTGCCACGGGCATTTCTGTAAAGATAAACCCCAGGGTTTTTAAAGGGTGTTGTAGGGCAACAATTGGAAAATGTATCTACACTTCTTTTTGGGGCCTCTGAATGCTTTAAAAGGCGTTTTATGCATTCGATAAATGGAACACCACCTCCCAATGGATGTTATTTACGCTTTCATTCCAGACCTGCTGCTGCAGGTGAAACATTTGAGGCTTGTCTTGTCGAAGTGAAAACAGCAAATATAGCCTTTTATTTTTTGGTTCTCTTGTTTGATGTTGCGAACAAACAAAGGACTTCATAGAAGGATCACAGCACTTTCATGCAGCATTTTTTTACTGTTTGATGTGTTTATGAAAACAACATTTGATGTCTTGTTGGGCTTTTATGAAAGATGGGATTGTTTCAGGCTGATTTGTCAGTTTTGTATCCATGAGAGTACAAGAAAGGCATCAATCTCACCTTCAAGACCTTCAAAATATCTATTTATCAAGTCCTGAAACGAGAGAGTATTTGTTCAGTAAGAACAAAGCTGAAATGTGGCCGTCCAAAATAAAGGACAAATGTCTTAAACTTTGAAGAGTAAACATCCCTCATTTATTTAAGACTGATGTTATTCACTTGTATTTACATGCATTCAGCACAAAAAGTGATGGAAATTCATGTTGGCTAGAAATAATACATGCAGTCAAGATGCACATTTCTGCGTTCTCAGACGTTTTTAAAGTGTGCCCAAGGCTGAATTTTGTTGTAGATCGTATGAATAAGCTGAACAGGCACCTATGTGTGTGAAGGGTGTTCTCCTCATTTGATCCATCCCCTGGAGGAGCGGTGAGCTGCAGACACAACCGCATGCAAGAACCATTTGGTGGTTCAACCCTACCCATAGCCTGTAATCCTAACCTTAACCCTTCCTCTGGGTCCGTGCGGCCAAGAAAAAATTCAGAACTAGTAGCACGTATTTCGAAAATTTTGTGCAAAGAGACACTTTGCCATCTTAATTCCCTCAAGTTGCTGTCATTTGTTCCCTTCAATTGTGTTGCTTTTACCTGTAGTTGAGAAAAAAAACACGTTAAGAGGAGGAACAGTGATGACATTGGCAAAAAAAGTAACAAAGTTAGAGCTACCAGGAAAGAGGGCTGCTGGGAGAGCAAATAGAAGGTTCATGGATGTAGAAAAGAAGGACTCGAGGATGACAGATGTGACCGGGGAGGACAATGAAAATAGGATTAGATGGAGGTGGATGGTGACCCCCAAAAGGAGGGAGTTGAAAGACAAAGATAAAAATGAATTAATGGTCATCTAATTAGTGCAACTAGAATTTTGATTCATAATTAAAGACAGAAGAAGTATTGTTTTTCCAAAATATGTGATTCTGTGGGGTTATGGACCCAGGACATTTGTTTTGTTTTTTTTGTTGGGTTCCACTTCCTGTTTTATTTTGTTGCTGGTTGTTACTTCCTGTGTTCTCTCCCTCCTTATTGGCACACCTGTTTCCATTTACCTCATCCCCTCCTCCTGTTATAAGTCTTCGTCTCCCCTGCACTGGTTGTCGGATGGTCTTTTGTACCTTCATGAGTTTGTGGTCAGTTTCTTGTGAACCTTTCTCAATTAAACGAGAGACTTTGTATTTACGAGTGTCGTCTGCATCTGTGTTCACACGTCAACCCTGACAGATTCAGGCTTGTTAAATTGTTAGAAACTCCCCTCATCTTTAGTGTTACTGGGTCAAATTTGACCAGTGATTTACGTCAGCCTTTAAAAAATAAACTTAATACTAGATTTGATCTTATATTGTTTTCACCACATAACTAACTTTATATATATTTACACAATATATTTATATTAAAATAAGGTGCACATCAACACGCAGCAGCCAATCAGATTTGAGTTTTCACCCGGACCATTTAAAGTGCAGAAACACAATAGTTGTTTCTTATGGCTTTATGTTAGCATCTTTGTTTTCTTGGAGTATTACTGCAGACATGAAAGTCTTAACAGTTCTGCTTATCTTACTGTTGTGTGTTGTGCACACAAATAACACTTCTGGGATATCTGAGGTAACACTTTACAAATTAAAACATTTCAGACAATAAAACTGAAGGAAAAATGTTCTCTCTGGTCTTTTTTTGTATATTGTCGTTTGAAATGTACCTAGTAAAACAAAAGTGTGATTAATCTGATTTTTTTTTAATAGACAGCACTAAATAAAATATGTTTAGATTTCACCAACAAACCCCAACCTTTATACAAACGTGGCTGGGATAGGCCCAATCAGCCTACTGACCTCAAAAGAGAATAAGTGGGTTTCAATTGCAGACGGATGGGGGATGTTAGACCTTCATTTGTATAGTAAAATCATGCAGTAAAAAATGTATTTCAATAAATGTAAAGGATTAAATTGGAATATTTTATGTGGTGGCTTTTTTAGGATGTTTGTTTAAAATATAAACTTAGAAGAGTTATTGCATCAAAAAAATAAAATTGACCGCAGGCCAAAGTCCTGGATTATAAAATGTTGCTGTTTTAATTGAATGTATCCACAACCATATTCTCTGATGGATTTCTTTGGAATAGTACTTCTTGCATAATCATTTTGGTATCATGGCAGATGTAAGTGGCCTTCATGAAAAGTTCTGTCTGAGACTCTACTTTGAGAGCAACTGCAGTCAAAAATGCGGATGTTTTAAAATTAAAGTTACATTTTGTTGCAGAAGGTATAATAACAACAACAAAAAAACTTCTTTCATAGCACTTTCACATTTTGTTCTCCTTCTGCCCTAATATTTCATAAAAAGGTCTATTTGTGGTGAGCACAACAAAAATGTTTTCAATTTTTAACTCATTTAGCTTTCAGCATAGTCCCGGCACTCAGATTATTCAAAATGAAATGAAATTTAGATAAGAATATTACCTGCAGAACAAAACAGTTTACCAAAAAAAAAAAAACTAAAATCCAATTGTAGAGACCTAGTTTGAGAGGATGAAAGAAAAATGTTTTTATTGCATTGTTCCACATGATTATCAATGCCCCAAACCCTGTCACAAAATAGAAAATAAGAAAAAAAGTGTAAGAGGGGAGCTGAGGCTAGATAGTGGTAAGTGCCTTCACTGTAAAGCTGAAAAGAGTCTTCTTCCTCTTTTGTCCTTCTTAGCTGGCATTTGTATGAGCAGGTGAACCCTTTTAGTTTTTGTGTGTGTGTTAGTGTGTTAGCATCCCTCGAGGCCACAGCAACACTTTCACTAAAATACGACCACAACAATTGTGCAGACGCCAAAAAGAGAATCACACTGCTGCAAGTGTTGTCAAAGGTGTTGAGGGGCTGGTGAGAGTACTTTTGTGCCTTGTAGGTTTCCAGGATCATGCAAATGTGAGGATTTAGCGGCTGCCTCCGTCATTCACATATATATATAATGCATGTTTATCACATCGCAGGGATGTTTGCAGTAACTGAATATATGTAGCACAATATCTGCAGATGTTTATAAAAAAAAAACAAAAAACAAACATTTCTTCTGCAAAAACAACCTTACAGGAACACTCTTGCAAATGGGATCATTTCTAATTTGAGCTTGGCATATTTATGCAGCAACGTGAAGTCCTCATCCTCCAAACCAGAGCTGCCACCAATCCTCTAGTCCTGATCAACTGAGTAAACACAAAGAGTTTACACAACAGACAGAACTCCCACTCCATAACAACATAAAAATAAATACAAATACACAACACCCACAATACAAAAATAAAACATATACTCATATATGACAATAGTTGTAACAAAATTTATAGACCAACATTGAAAAGCTTAGTGTAAACAGCTGTAAGTGGAATAAAGTGTGACTAAGTAAAAATGTTTATGTATCTTTGTGTAATATTGCAGTTATTTAGATTAGCATGCCAACAAGTTAAAAATAATTGCACAAGAAATCAAATGGATGTCTCAAACTCTGTGAGGATAGACGAGAACTTTATTTTATTAATGATTTGTTTTTAAATGGGCAACAGTGTGACTTCCTGTTTGAAGCTGGTTTGAAACCAAACATCCATGGATTTAGGTACTGTAACCAGAAAAACTGGTGGGTATTCATCCTGGTACCGCTTTGGTTTGCAGTACAATACACACTAAAGCTTAACATGTAAATTTCACATACATTTAATTGTATTTTCTGTGTACCTACTCCCTTCTCATTAATAATAAATACCACTTTATTGAGAAACCCAACAAAAGACCACAAATAGACTTTACTTTCTCTCTTTTATCTCATTTACAATGCTCAGAAGGCATGGATGATGTTGAGAGATCAGATTTATTTTATTTGAAGAGCTCTACAAAACATCGGTAAGCATGATCACGTCATCAACACATCAAAGCTGGACTAATTGGTTGACGAAACGCATCTCCTTTGCCAGTGTTCAGACTTTGGAACTCTTGACGGGCTGCGTTAACGCCCAAATCACACAGTGATGCCCAAAATGTGCTGCTGCAAGACCGATGGGCCGCGCCCAATGCTCAAATTGCGCTGCAGGACCTCTGATCGCATCTTTACATTGTTGTTCCTGTAAATTACACATATATGGGGGTAGTGTTGCTTAAACAAAAATGATATTATCAGACTGATTATCTAATTAAGCAATTAGAGGGAGTACAGTTATGAGAACGCTACACCTTTTGAGTGTTACAAAAACCATGATTTTAAAATTTGATGATGATTAAATTAAAACATTAAAAGGTCTCATTGGCCGGTGTGGAATAGTAAGACGTAACTTACGGTATGAAAACTATGCACGGGCACCAAAAAGCACTATTTTTAAAAGAAGCTGGTTTTTCCTTTTCTTAGTTGTTTTCCTTCCAGGTTCAGACACTTTTATGGCTCAATCAACCTCAACCTGGTTCTAATTGTGAGACATTTTGGTCCCCTACCGAATGGGCATTATGAAACCAAAAATATATATATATATATGTGAATAACTTATTTTTGGGTCGACAATGTTGTTCTGGTCTGAATTCGCTCTTAATTTTTCTCACATGTAGCAATTATGCTGCCACCAGAAGGGCTGTCTTTTTCTTTTGCGTGTGGTATAATGAAAATAGTAACACACTGATACTCAAAGGAAGAGTAAGAAACACAGCTTTAAAAAAAAAAAAAAAAAAAAAAAGCAGGCACTTCACGGCCTCGCACAAACACTGCACCTTACAATGAGTCAGACCAAGAAACTGCGGGCGTTTTGTCATGCCGCCTCAGGCAGTAACCAGCGGTCATTCTGCAAAACCCAAACCTAACAGCTCCTCTCTCTTTCCAGGTACAACTTTTTTTAACACACAGGACCTCTCTCAATAAGAAATCATTTGTACAATGAGAGTTCTAAAAGGTTCAGTGATCTGCCCTGAAGCCTTACACTTGAACTATTCCAAAATAAGAGAAATAAAAAACAAGGATTAAACAAAATACAATCTTGTGCAAACAAAAGGGGTTTGTTTCGTAAAGCATGACCATGATGTAAATGTATGCACACAGGTAAGCTCATATACAGTAAAAACCATGAAATTATGTTTGTATATTTGAAATTGAGTGCATTATTAGGGAACTGCACATGATAAATGACTCACTTAGCTTAGATATTGGCAGAAGGTATGGCAGCTGCATGTCAAAGGGGTTGCCGTGGTAACCGGCCACAGTCTGTTCAACCAATCCTCGCGTCTCTCTCGCTGTCATTCCTACATCCTTATTTTCTCAAAATTTGTCTCATATCTGTGTGTGATGAGCTCATGCACTTCTGATAAAAACTCTGCCCCTGAACATGGTCAGAGCTTTTGTTGTATCACCAAAGCAATATTGTTCTGCAACGGGGGAAAAATAAAATTGCAAAACTCAAACAGATGACACATTTCCAGGAATGTAACACAGGCTACGGCATCTTGCATTAATTTCCTGATAGCCTTTTTCCCATCAGAGCGGCATAATTAAGGGGAGAAAAAAGACTGAGCGTGCCCGGAGCAGATAATCACATCCTGACAAGAGAAATAATTATGTTCAGTTCCACAACATGGCTCATACACAAATGTCACAATGAGACCTTCTTACTTTACATGATGAGGACATCACACATTAAAACTGTGTCTTTGACTCTGCAAACACTCCAAACAGAACACCTGAATCCAGCTGGTATCTGCATCTGTTCTTCTTTGGTGGACCACTTCTCCATCTCCATTATAGAAACTCTGTTCGTACTTCATTGCATTCACTGGCTGGTCAATAGGGCAGTTAACCATGATCTTTAAACCGCTCATTAACATAGTTAGTTGTGTGAGATGGTGGAACTTGATGGCAGCAGAGTAAAACAGTGAATGTCTCTTATATTAAAAGATTTTTGAAGATGAGAGCTTTTGCCAAAAATAAAGAACTGAGTCAGTGGTGTCTTTGTATTTCAAACTGCAGGAGCTCAGTAACGCAGATTTCTTAAATCCAAGCCCAACTAATTTAAATTTAGCCTACACTAAGAAAAAGTTTGACAAAAAGCATTCTGTTCTATTATAGGATGAAACTCATAAAAAAGTGACACTACCCAAAACACACTAGGGTGCAGCATAAGAATGAATTATGGACGCTGAACCTCTTTGGTTTCCTTTGTTTTTCCCCACAGAGAAGCTCAGTGTTTTGAAAGAGCTGTGTTTCTTCTTTTACAAATGAGGTTGTGGCTTGCAGAGGACAGGAGGGCACAAAAAGACAGACTCATGAAACAGGAAATATACGACATGAGTCGCTTATGTTTGGAATCTTTGTAAAGTCAGACATAACATGTCAGTCCAGAATTTACTTGAGGTCCCTCTTGAGTAACAATCAAGATATTGCATTTAGATATTGAGAAATTTACTATTGAGTGTCATGGCTGGTAGGCAAGACGGAAACCCTGGAGCAGGAAGGACTCGGATCCAAAAAGTGGAAGAACAATGAACATTTAAAAACAAAAACAAAAATCACCATATACAGAGACGCAAAACATGAGAAGGCTGCTGAAACACACAAGACTGTGACGCTGGAAAACCCAAGCAGCCTTCCTTAAATACCTGAGTACTAATGAAAAGCAGCAGCAACAACCAGGTGAGAGCACAGGAGGAAGGGGCAACACGGCTGACCTGACTGCACAAAACATTGAGTTCTGTGTTGCGTTCACTCAAGGCTCAATAATGTGGAGCAACTAAATAATAAAACAAAAGATAAGCCAAAACTTATTAAGATTATTTACAAAGTAAAATGCAACAGAAATCAGAAAAAAAGGAAGATATTTTGTAAGGCTTCAGGAAAAACAAAGAATAACTTAATAACTTGCACTACAGAAAAAAAATATAATGAGAAAAGTATGGATTAGCCAAAACATGTTAAAAATAAGGCATTGGAAGAATGGTTATTCTAACAAAAATAATGACAGAGTAACAGCTGTTTATTTCTTAATAGAAGTCTATGGGATTTTGACTTCTTGGAGCGGGTACTTCCTGAATGCGAGGGGAGATGGATCACACGCAGTCCAGGCAATTCACTAGTCCAACAACCACACTTGCATTTACACCTCAGGAACAACTCTGAGTCACCAATTAACCTGTATAGCGTGTTCCTGGACTGTAATAGGAAGCTGGAGAAGCTGGAAAAAACATGCAGGCATGAGGAGAACATGCAAACTCCACAAAGAAAGACCCAGCTGGGATTTGAACCAGAGCCTTCTTGCTGTGAAACTAAGTGCAACACAACCATCATGTTTGCCTTTAATAATGACGGACTCTTATGACAAAAACCAGTAGAAATGTATTACAAATAAATGGCATATCGCCCTCACAGGATCCACACTAAGAACACAAAGAAAGACACCCCAGAGCTCAGCCTGTGTCCCAACAACTGAAGATCAGGCAGGGACATTTATTCAGGTCATGGACCGCTTTATGGTGTAAATTAGGCCAACATCACCTTTACTTGGTCAATATGGCTTGAACCAACATCTCCAAAAAAAAAACAAAATGCATTTTAATATTTTCTACCATAGTGTATAGGTAATATCAGTGCATGGCATCAGAGTTCATGGAAATAAAATACTTTAAACAAGGAGACTGTTTCCCAGACACATAAGTCTCTTATCTCGACTGGATTAGTGGTGTTGATGTAAAATGAGACATGTTTTAATTTTTTTTCTTCTTGAGGGCTTAATGATATGTCATTTTTTGATGTAAGTACAAAAAGATATACAAAACAGATGACAATGCATTTGAGATGGACTACAACATGAAAATTTCCTTTTTTTTTAAATTCAAATGGATTTTTTTTAGTTTAAAGAAAGTGGATTACTTGTCACAAGATTTAATTTAATGTCATTTACATGAGCCTAGTTATGACGTTTTAAAGGACAGCAGGGATCTTTCCACTGAGCAGCAGGAGGATCTCGTTCGGCCTCATGACAGGAGCCAGGAAGAAAGAGCAGACGTCATTGATTGGACGTAACATCCAGAAGGACAAACACAACATGACCAGTTAGAACATGAGCCACACCTTCATGACCCAATGAAGCAATGAAGTGTTTATCATTCTTTTTTTTTTTTTTTTTTGGGTGGGGGGGATAACATGGAATCTTTGTACCGACAGCTTTGTTTCTTGTGTCTCTGACGGGAATTTATGAATATTAAGAACAAAAAAGATAAAAAAACACAGAAAGGATAGGGCATTTTTTTTATATTTTCTTGATAATATGCAATTATCAAGACTCTTAATCCCAATTAGACATATTTATTACTTAAAGTACACATTAAGTCCAAAAGGGTGACATTTTTCTTGGAGTTTTTTTCAGTACTGTACAGTTAAAAGAAAATGTTTATTTTTTATTCAAATTTTTTTTTTTTTTACAAAAAGTAAAGAAGAAAAAACTTTAACATTTTTGTCGCATTACAATATTTCTATAAAATCTTAAAACCTGCCAAGGCACTGGTTACTATTTTAGGTTTTCAAACTTACCCTAAAAGAAATAAAAGGGTTACTACAATCCATTTAATGTCATGCAATCGATTTAGGATCTCAGAATGTCATGCATTCAGATTATGCCCCATAAATGTACAACATAGAAGATATTCTTTTGATAACGCTATTTACAAAGAAGTTGTCAAAAATGCAAAACCCCTTTTACCTTTTAGATGGATTCATAATCTTTAGATTCCATCTAAAAGTGGCTGGAAAGATTCTTAAAGCAACAATTTGCCTAGCTACTGTTTGGAAACCCTTTGTGTAGTAAGACAAGCTTACCATTGGTGGTTTCTGTAGGTAGAATAAAGGATCTGGAAATGTGTAGAACACCAAATAAAACAAGGGTATTTTGCATCAGATTCAGCTTCAAAGACTCCATTTGTGAAACAATTTATGGAAGTAATTTACAAGGAGTTTACCAGGTTTCTCACCTCAAGCTCACTCCTTTTCATGCACAGCAGGACATGTTTTTAAGACTCATCCAGCACACCTGCTTGGAAAGATGCCATGCTGGGCAAACATCAAGCAGAATGTCCTATCTTGTTGCGCTCAACATCAGAGAAGGAATCACATTTACTAAACCCAGGTTGTGCTCCTTCTTTCATCTCTTTGCCATTTGGCCATGGCTCACTCAACTCTGAATCGTTTGTACATTATTTGCAGTGGGGCTCCAGTGTGTTTAAATTGGTCAGAACTTCACCATTAGACTTCACCACATCTTTTCACTCCGACTTCTAGTTCCTGTGCACCGCTCATGCCTCGACTTAAAGCTGGCTTTGATTGGCAGATGGGCTGATAACCTTCTGCCTTCTTTCTCAGCACCTGCCAATCACTGTAGGCCTGAAACACAGGACTCCACATCTCCAAAGTGGAAGGACGTGTCACAAAAAAGAATTACATAAAAAACAAGACACCCACACATGCTGAGAAATAGTTATAGACCTCTGCAAGCATTAGAAGGTTAGCAGGATGCTTAAAACGGTTGAGGCCTGTTTCAGCATTTCTAATCATTAGACTAATGACAAGAATTAAGGATGGAACTCTTGTCTCGTTGTCTCCGTTAATCTATTAGCGTTTATTGACCTGGTCCTGTTTCTAGCTTGCAGATAATCATGTTTCGGCAACATAGCTCATTTACCTCCTTCCCTGATTTGACAGAATTGTGTTTTGCAAGGAAAAGCAAATGTCCACTGACTGCTGTTGGTTCACACTCTGCTGGAACCAGAGCTGCTTCGCTCTCAAAATGTCAACCGAGGTCAGTCTGAGCTGCTTAACAGTCCATTCCTTATGGAAAAAACTGTGCTGAGATTTAATTGAATTATAATAAATTAGCCTTTTTTTTATTAGTATTTACTAGTACATACTTAGTGGTCCTGTCATTGAGCATCTTCCTCTGCAGATTGTGAGTTCAGTCATACCAAAGACCTTAAAAATGGGACCCAATGCCCCCCTGCTTGACACTCAGCATCCAAGGGTTGGATTGGGGAGTTAAAGAACCAAATGGTTCCTGAGTGCGGCTGTATTTGCAGCTCACCGCTCCACTAGGGTGTGGGTCAAATGCAGAAAACAAATTTCCCAAATGTAGGTGTATGAGAGCTAGTGATGTGTTGGTCGTGAACTCTAAAGAGCCAGCTCTTTAGAGTGAATGACAAGAGTCAGCTCCTTACTGGGAGTAGTGTTTTGTTTATTATTTGCACATGTTAAATAGCTGGTTCAAAGTTAAAGTCCCAGTAGTTGTCATGCATCTAGGTATGTGAAATCTGTCCTCTGAATTTGACACAGTCGTGCTCGGACACCATTTGGTGGTTTAAACCCCTCAATCAAACCCCTTAAAGCTTAATGTTACACAGGGAGGCATTTTGAGTCTTTGTTATGACTGAGCTGTGGATTTGAATTCATAACTTTCCAGTCTCAGGGCAGACACTCTACCACAAGGCCACTGAGATGTTTTTTTTAATCCTTTTTTTGTACATTTTATCTGGAGGGAATAAATAAAGGCAGATGCATACTATACGCTTATATGAATAAGACACAGTACTTTATCATGCTGTGCATAATTTAATATAGTTGTTGATGATAAGTAAAATAAAGCAGCAAAACAACCTGAAGAGCTGCTTGGGAGCCGAAAGAGCCGCTCTTTTTCGTGAGCAAATCGAAAAGAGCCGGAATTCCCATCACAAATGAGGGCTAATGGAACTTTAACTTTAGTATCAAACTAATCCTATAAAGAATCCTTGATATTACTTTTTGAACTTTAAATTTCCTACTCAAAAGCTGAAATAAACTTAAGTTAAGACCCAAAGACAGAGTGAGTAAAAAAAAACAAAAAACTGTCAAACCTCTGGCTAGACATGTATTGCTACGTTTTACTAAATTTATGAATGTTGTCCTTTAGTTTGTGGATTCTTATCATCATCAACCTTACACAATTTCATCTCTGAACTTAATAGTAAAAAAAAAGCAAAGTAGTTAATTTTTGCAAAATGAACATTTTTGGACAGATTCTGTGAATGATAAAAGAGAAACACTTAAATTATAGAACAGAATCACATGATGCAAAAATCTGCACATCACAGTTTTTCAAGATATACATATTTAATGTACAGCCTTCAAATGAATTTGTGAGCTTCTGCTGTGAAAGTGCATTATTTCTTGCTGAGGCAAACAGAGCTAATACTGTAAACTTTCTGGAGTGAGACTGCATTGGACCTGCAGGAACCACAGGCTCATCATCACACAGGCCAGCCTGTCTAAGATTTCTTTAAAGTAGAGATGCTTGAGGGGCAGAAATGTCCTTTAAAACTTCAGAGGAAACCAGAGCGCACACGGTCTATTTTTTCTCAACAATTTAATCTGCAGTGGTTAAAAGCAACTTCCTGGCTCTTAATCTAAATATTGTTTTTTAAAGAAATCAAACCAGGGAGTAGACATTTACGTCTACACAGTGCTTGTACCATAATTGAATGGTCTCACCACATTTTCATTATTTTTGAATGCTCTTGATGTGCATCCTCCCAAGTCAGTGTCTATTTTGGGCAGGTATTTTTCCTCCCATCACAAAGCTGCAGCAACATAAGAGTAAATAATAGTGCTGCACAGCCTCTGTGACGCCTCCCCCATCATCAAGCTTCAGTGACAAGGTTAAAAACATGGAACAGGATTATAAAAAACAGACGTGGAGGTGTGATGACTTGTCAGACTAGAGAGGAAAAATTGTGAACATGTGTCAAGTGCCCACCAGTGTTGAAGCTATTTAAATGACAGGAATTAAACTTCTGCATGTGTTCACTTTATTACTATGTATGGATGCATTTGAAGACGTTCGTGATCACGAGGGAATCTGTATATCAGAGTCTGCAAGAGAGAGACAGAAAATAATGAATGTAGTTAGATGGAGGTGGCAGAGGAGAGTGATAGATCGCCTGTGAGCTGCAGGCTGGGTCTCCGGGGAGGGATGCTGCTGCATCCTACCATAGAGGGACAACTTAGAGTAATTGGGTCACTGGCACTGGGAGGGGAGTTTCCACCAAGCTATTCTTTAAGGGAGAAAGACACCGAAGGTAAGGAGAAAGGAGATGAAAGTAAGCATATGCAGCAAGGTAAGAGGAGCGATAAACAAGGAAAATGTGACATTGGCAGGCAGAGGAAGAAAAGAGCAGAACTGAATCTGAAAAGGGGAGCAGGGAATGACACAAATAGAAGCTCAATTGACAAAAAGCAGCTGGTTCCCTCCAGATAATAGAAGTGATCTAAGGTCAACGATGAAACTTTTATTAAGTTTAGTGTGGTAAAGTTTCATTCTCCTTTACCTTCTGTGGGAAAAACTATTAACTCTAATGTACCTTTCTTCTTCATGTCTCATCAAAGGGAATCTCAGTGGTTAAATCACATCAACATTGATCTTTAGTGAACACAAAGGGGTGCAAATGGCCCACTTGGGAGTGTTTGAGCCACTTATGAATTCTGAGACAAACACTGAGGGATTGGAGCAAAAAAGGAGACTGAAGGAAAGAGAAACAGGGGCATTCCTTGCTTTTATAGGATGAATGAAAGGTCAGGGACTGAAAAGTGTATAAATATTTTATCATAACGTCAGGAGTCTAAAGCGTCAGAGCTGGAGATTTATGAAGATGTAGTAGAAGAAAACCTGGTTTTGAATTGTTTGACCTGACATTTTACTTCAACAAGGCAGCAGCTCTAATCATGTGATACTCTGCAGGCTCCATTGATGTGAAAAAAAGATATTCAATATTAATGGCATATCAACACAAAATAAACTAAATGTTCAAACTAGACCGGTTGTTTGCAGGTTTAGGATGTCAACATATGCTGAAGCAGTTGCTTTGATAATTAAAAAAACTTAGTAATAGCATATTTGGGTTTGGTATAAAATTTAAACTCCACAGATTTAGTTCGGGTGTGTTTCTATTCTTTGAGTTACACCAGTAGAAGTGTTTTAGGTAGACGGTTGGTTAAAGTTGTGTTTGAAGCTGAAAATGTTTCCGTTCTTGGTCTTAAACTGCTACTTTAATCCCTTCAGAAATTTTTGTTCTAATGCATCATTTCAAATTGTTGCTCAAGCAGTAACATCTGAATCACCTACACACCCACTCAGATGAAAATAGTGCTTTTGGTGTTTTGTTTTTTTTTTATTTATTTATTGTGGCATTTTTGTGATGATGGATGACTTATGTAAAGAAAATTAAGTTAAAGATTGCATTTCCAAGTATTTCTTGACTTAAATTGTGAATCAGCAGTAGACAAAAAAAGGAAGTTTGAAAAAAAGACTGTATAGAGACAATGAAAATCTATTCAGTGGACCACAAGTTCCCTGCTCCATTCCATTCTGATGCATCCAGTTGTAGACAAATAGATCCATGAACGTCTTTGCTTTCCTCATCTGAGCTGGTATCTGACTCAAAACTGTACAGCTAGATAGTTCAGACTTTGCTCACCATTTTTTGCACAGGTAATGTTTGGTTTGAGTTGTGAGGGGATGTAAGCTAGCGTGAGAGCGTAGATGCAGATGTATGATGAAAAGGAGATGGTCTTACTCTGCGCCAACAGTCCTGGCAACAACTCAGAGGGGAGTTTTCTTCTTAAACTACTGCCGCATTGCAGAAACTATGTTCTAGAAAACAACACGTTTTTTTACTTTGCCTAAAAAACATCATAATCAAAATTAAAAGACCACTAGGACATTTTTACACGAGATATAAAGATGATTGGAGTGTCATTAAAAAAAATATATATATATATATATATACATATATACACACACACATATATATATACATATACACACACACACACACACATATATATATATACATATACACACACACACACACACACATATATATATATACATATATACACACACACACACACATATATATATGTGGGGGGGTGTACGATGTGTAAACAGTGATAGTAATAGTTAGAAGTTTATTCATGTAATGTAAGAGGCTGACAATGTCAAAGCAAGTTTTTTTGTTCTCTCTTTACAAACATCTATAAGGCATTCAGTTATAGGGATGCTTTGTATTGTCTCTGATTGTGCTAGTTTTGTTCAATAAATTTAGTAAATATTCAAAAAATGCTTGTTTGCTGCTGAAAAATACCTTTTTAAAATTAATGTTTTGTTGCTTTAAACATAAAAGTCAAATAATCTTGGTTCTCTGTCCTACCTTGCCTAGTTCACTTCTGGGAGTGCTCATGTGTTTTCTGCCTCTTATCTTTTTCATGCAAGCTCTCGTCGCCAATTCCTTGCTGACTCTTCACCATCTATCATCTGCTCAACCACACTTGAATCTCACTCCCTCATTTTAGAAGAATCGCAGTCTCCTGACTTTTCTTCACCAAAACACATCTCTGAATCTGGTTTGGTTATTAAATCATAATAAGGGGATGCAAAAACATTTTGTTCTCATTTGTTGTTGTGGTTTTCTTGAAGAATTATTTTCTACCAGAAAATTTAATTGTGAATAAAAGAAGAAAATGAAAACCTTACTAGAATAATTGGACAAAACCACATTTTTAAACACATAAATTATGGAATTTTAAAAAAATAGAACAAATGTTATGAATCAAAAGAAAATTGTTTTCTTAGTGAGATTTGATTCCAAAAAAAATAATTAAAATGCATGTTTTAATGAAATGCATTTAAACATAGCAGACTTTTTTAAAATGCCAAAAAGAAATTACACCAACTATGAAAAAATATATTTAATATGGTAAATTTTTCAAAATGAGACTTTTGGGGTTTGGATCCCTGATTTATGGGTCAGACATGTGAGGAAATAAACTCTGAAAGTTCTCATGTGTCTCTGTTTATGTGTAATTCCCACAGAATTTTTTTTTTTTTTTTCAGGGATTTTCAGTAATTTTGATCTTCTAATGACAGTAAAGGTTGCAGACATCAATATTCAATTTAAAAAGAAACTAATTACTTCTTAAAAAGCAAGTTTCCTAAAAGGCATCCAAGAAAAAGGAAATTGTTTCATCATGTTGATGTCAGTCGTTTAATTTTAACTAAAAATGAATGTTCAGGATCATCAGAAAGTCTGCTTTCTAATCATTCACTTTCTGATAACTTTTTAGTCAGTTGACCTTTTAACAGGATGTAATCACTGTTCTTCTCAACTGCTGTCTTTCTGCTGTTCGAGGGAAACTAATGGCCCTTTAATGGCGTAGGGAAATTGACGGTCATGTTAATTTACAAACTCAGCTGTGAAATGGAGCAGAAACGCTTTGTTTGTTCAGATTTTGTAAACTCTTCCTCTGTCAGAACTAATGGAGGACGCACCAACAAACTGCAGGTCAAAGATGGATGCGCTTCTGCCATGTGGTCATCAATAAAAGAGGCTCTAAAGTGAGCAGCAGTTTCAGTACACAACACAAGAGAACTTTTGTGTCAAATAAAAATGGATTTAGCAAATTAAATAATGTTATTTTTGTAAACAGATTGTATTCTTTCAAAGTTGGTCAAAAAATGTGGTAAACAACTCCATGACTCATTGAAATTCTACCTCTGGTCCTCCTCTATCTGTTCTCTTTCTCCACTGGTCTTGATAAGAGAGCATCATGACCAGCTTTTATTCGCCTTTTTCTTGTGCAAACTTGACAGAATAGGACTGATATCTAGTTTAATGGCCTTATTGGCTCAATCTTTGGCTTCTGTTGCCAAACGTGATGTGCAATCACTTGAAGTAACTATGAATCCTTATATGTAATGCACATCTGTTGGATAAGTCATTAGAGACCTACAGCATCTATGGAAATAATTTACTGCTTTGAATGGATAAGGTAAATAATCTCTCTGGTTAAGCTTTTTCATATATTGATAAGATGTGATGTGAGAGTTGAACAAATGTTTTTTGATTTATTGGTCAATGTATGTTTGCACTTTAGGCTGTGGGTAGTATCACGAAACAACAAGAACGTGGACACAAGCTGCTGAAATGAGATTCCCTTTCAGGGTGCCTCAATGCTGTTTTATGAAGCGGCTGGAAGAAATTCAATAATCAATTTTTCCTTAGTGGAACCACTGCTCAGGTCATGATGACTCCTGAATGCCTACCTTGTAATTTGCTTCAGGAAAATTCAGTGGAAAAGAGGTCCAATAGAAGACACACTAAAGACCTTACACACTGTATAAGAGGATAGCTAGAATAGAGAAGTTTGACCACCTCTGCTGTGGATTGTTTTTAACTGGGCTGTGACAACTCAAACATTTTTGAACAACTTTTCAAATTTGTCACCAAAATGTCTTTGGAACTTGAACTCTGGTTCAAGAGTAATGAAGAGGAATCTCCATGATGTTCATCAGAAGAGGGAAGCATGACAGTGTTTGAAACGTCCTGCTTGATTGCTTTCCTTAACCTTAACCAAAACCTTAGTGATAAAAAATAGACCAAAACTAGAAGATGACACAGATTTTCACTTCCCTTATCATTTACAATCCCACAACAACTGGATAACCAAGAAGGATCAGATGTTTCCAAATGAACTTTGTAAATGTGATCATCAAAAATTCTGGTCTTCATGTTTTAATCCATCATCTCATTTTTTCAGACAGGTACAATACTGTGAACATTTTGGGGCGTCCCATCTTCTTGAGAACTTTCCACAGACCTTGTCTATTGGAGAGGTAGATAAATACCATGTACAAGTCACGATGTGTGTCTCTGCACTTCTCTTGTATCTGCCATGCTACAAAGACCATTTTCATAGTACCACGAGCTGCTTGAACGCCATACTGTCTCCCTGGAATGACATAATTTTGGTATACTAAAACAGTTGAGCAAAACTCATGCCAGAATTTTGCCAGCAGTCGACAACAATGATATTCCACTGTGGATTTCTTCCGGTATGCCGTCGACACCAGGAGCCTTCCCATTGGACATCTGATCGATGGCCGTCTTAATCTCCGCTGCGGTTATTGCCTCATTTAGTTGGGATGCAAGTGGCTGTTGGGGAACCTCCGACAATTTCCCAGCAGTTTTATTAGGATTTCTAATCACATCAAAGTTGTCCTTCTTCAATTATCAATTTTTTTAAATTGATTTTGTGACAATGAAAGGGAAGCAAAAAAAGAATCTGATAATTAGCCCAAATAAGCCCAAACGGGCTTTATAACTGTGGAAACTTTGCACTGGAACTAAAGAAACTAGTCTGTGCTTCTCCTCCCTTTATCCAGACCCTAGAACTTTGTGTTCCAGAAGAAATACTTCAATCTACAAAGAATCTCACCCAGATCCTCAAATGAACTTTGTCACCAAATCCTTTCAAGATGGCTGTAATCTCTTTTTCTTGAGCTTTTTCATCATCATTTTTCTTCCATTTAATTCTGTATGGATACAGCACTCTGAGAACTGACAGCTTTTTAAGGATATCGCCTTTTGTGTCTTACTCTTCTTGTGGAAGAATCTAGTTTCTAGACAACAGTTTAGTCATCTGTCATCCACATGATTGTGTTTCCTAAAAAACAACTAAACCAGTGAAAGCCCTGGAAACCACTATAGATGTTTTAAATTAGTTTGTTTTTCAGACACCTCATCTAGCTTTTATTAGCTGTAATAAAAAAAAGAAAGACTTTAAATACACCAGTCTATGACAATATTTAATATAGGATTTCTTTATGAAATATTTTTTATTTTTGTATTGTATTTATATTATATGTATCTTATTGTATTGTAAGTATTTTTGATTATGTCAGTCCACTGAGATACCTGGTTTTCTCTGTATTTTAAGTCGGCCTTTAGGTTGCTGCAGTTGCTGCCTAGAGCTAGTTTGTTTTAAATGAAAGTACTTTTTTCCATCAGTCTATAGTTAAAAGTGATCTGAAGAACAGCTGTCGGTTTTAATGAACCTGCCAAAAGCCATTTAAGCACAAATGTCTTTGGTCTTCTGGTTCACCTGTAGTTCATTGGCAACAACTTGAAGTTCAGCACTATTCTCAAGAACCCTTCGGATTTACAGCAGAGGCCACTTTAATCACAAGCAGTCATTAATAAGCCTCTCTACCTCCAGGCGAACCTACTGCTCAAGAATGTCATTCGAAAAAAACCACATCAATCCAACTGAAATAAAAACTTGGTGCGAATGCTAATTAGTGTCAGCGATAGATATAGAGCTTTGTCTTACCTAAGATTTCCTCACTGTGTAGATATCCTAGCCTTTAGACAAGGGCGACCATGTCGGGCCACTGCCTACACTCTGCTGAGTTCAGACTTTATCGCTGCACTGAGGCTCATCAGCCAGGTGGCCTTGAAAACTCCTACTTTGCTGCTTTCTCATGCAAAATTGCCTGTTTTCTATTATTTACTCTCAAGTGTTTCGTCCTTAAGGAGAATTATTGAACATATAAAAGGTAGCAGTAGCTCATGATGTGCATTAAATCCTCTGTAAAACCTCAATGCAGATGGATGCTTGACGACACTTCCAAAAAGTTCCATACAAGAGTTCAGATCAGAGTATCTGTTAGCATGTTCAGCAAGCGACAAATGAGCTGATCTTCACAAGCATAAGATTAAGGATAAAACCCACTTTTCAACACTTTAATTAAGATTAATGTATCACATCCACATGAAAAAAAAGACAGGAGCAGCACTCAGGACCATGGGCATCCCTATGGATCTGAGACCTCAGACCTTAATTAGCTTGTTAGGGCTATGGCTGGATCATTAGGAAAGGTCAGGAGATGCAAATTTCAAAGCCTCATAAAGACTCTGACTCCTGAAACCTTGTCTCTGCATTTTGAAAATGAATGGATTGGACAAAGTGTTGCACACTAAATAAGAGGCCGTGACAACAGTTTTACTTTTCGTTTCTAAGGTTCATGTTTTTATTCATAAGTTTAGTGCACAGGAGATGGAGAAAAGCTATACAACTCCCTGTTGTTCTCCTTTTCCATTAAAAAAAAAGAGAAAGGTTAAATAGAAAGGCAGCACTCATCAAAGTATCAAGGGGTTGCATCCCCTTTACTTTTTTGCTAATGTTTCAGCTCTTTCCATCACTTTAAAGTATCCACCTATTTATTGTTGCTTTATATTTATATATTTGGCCTTGAATGTGCAGAATGATGTATGAGCAGTGTGCATTACTGGAAGCTGTGTTCAAATTTATCTGCTGAAAGGCAAAAAAAACTTCACTTGTTCACCTTGAATTGGAGTTAATGAGGAGTGGATGTAAATGTGAAACACTGTTTGGTGATCAGAACCAACATAATGAATGTTAGATGTTGTGGCTTTTATGTATAGAGAAAAGAGAAACTGTGAGGTTACGGAACTGTGGACTGTCATCCATGGAGCCAGTCATGCTACCTAGACAGAGAATGTGACCCGCCCTCTTGAATTCATGTTTAACCCATGGTGTTCACACTGGACAAACAGGGAGGGGCTTCCTTTTCTTTTTCCACTGTTTACTTACACGTCTGCCACCTACAGTTGAAAGAGGCTTGGTGCAAAGTCTCGAATCTTGCAAATCTTATCCAAGGTTTTTTCTGTCACAGCTGTTCTCAAATATATGAAAGACTTTGTGTTATATGCTGTAATTCTAGCCAGACACAAACCCCGATCATTAATTTGGCTGGCACTTCAGTGAACTTAAAGGGACGCCATCCAATGGTCACACGTTTTGCACGTAGAGCCCAAAAACGGTTATAGAAACTTCTTTAGCTACAGTTGAACGTGAGAGTTTTGAACGCAGAAGCCCAAAACATGCGTTTACAAGGATTTTTCTCTGGAAGTGCCTGCTTGAAAGCGCGTTGCGGAGGGCGGCGTGACCGTACCTTCAGATCAAAGACACTTACAATCCTTTAAATCACTCTGGCCACGAGGTTCTGCCTCCCTGGAAGCTGTATCAGAGTGTTCTGATCCTAAATAAGGTCTATGGTCAGAAAAGAACAATGCATCACCATGGCGATGGAGCATCGAAGATGAAAAGTCTCCGGTTTTCCAACACCATGTCCTCCCGATTAACCTGGGGCCCGAGTGTTACAGAGCTTTGGTCTGCAAGCTTTGGCTCATCTCATGGCTTACCTGGCAAAGCAATATGCTTTCTCTTTCACTCCCTCCTCTGCTAATCCCTTTCTCATTCCCACAGCATTCACTTGTTCTTATCTCAGTCTCTCACAACTCCCTTTTTTGTCACTGTCATCCCACAAAACCATTCAATTCAACTCGAAATTCAATTTCATTTGCTATATTAGCACAGGCCTACAAATGCTTATCATTGCAAAACATGTATATAGGAAATGAATAGCAAAGCATAAAACAAAAGGCCATAAATATGAAAAAGGATTAAACTTGGTACTGTATGTCGTCAAATTTAACACAAGCAGAGTCGCTTTAGCAACAGGAATCATAAAGTCACAGAAATGCCACATATTGGTCCCTTGGCAGCAATAAACAATGTATACTCTGCTCTATCGAAGACACAATCAATATGCAAATTATATTTAGCGAGTTAATTCTGCCAGAAAGTCAACATGCTGATCTTGTTCTTGTTTTATCAAGGAACAGGCGGCCTGTCTCTCCTCAGAGACTGCCAGCCACGCTTTTAATGCACATCAGCTGGCAACAGACACACATATGCACACACACGGGCGTATGCAATATGCTTCTGAAACCCCTCGCTGGCTGATAAATGCCAAACGCCTGTCTAATAAATACAAACACAAATGCACTAGTGCACACATAATGACAGGCAGGCTCTCCGATGCATATTTTACTAAAATTCTTCCATGTTTTACACACTCATTTACTAAAAGCATGCCAGGGATACAGGAGCCAGATTTTGCTTTTGCCCACATTTTTTTACAGTCTCAGAGTTCTTACTATGTTTAGTCAAGGCAAATGCAGTGGTTTCCTGATGTCCTCAGCACCCAAAGCTACATGGCACCACCTGTGTCCTTAAATAGGGCCCAACTGTGTCTGTTGCATTTTGGTGGCTGTGTCCCTCCCAGCATGGCAGCAGATGGGAAGGAGCGCAGATGACATGTTGCAAATATTAACTTTGAAATGGAAAAAAATATCTGTTTATAGTGCAGCTCACATGAAAGTGATGTGAGAGAATGGTTGAGCCAATACAAATTTCAGGTTCAAGTTGTATACAAATAATACAAAATATATATTATCAAAATTGTTCGTATATCAAAGCTAATCTGTAGATTTTAAAAATAACACATGCCCAAGTGAAATTTGGCTTTTTAGCAACTCACCACTATTTAGCAGTACAGTTTTTTCATTTTAGTCAAAAATAAACTAAACCTTCTCCTAAGTGTCATTGAAGTGGTGACACATTCAACACACCAGCAATTGTGGAAGCCGATTTTAACAAATAGTAGCATGCATGAGTTAAATAATGACATTTACACTTTTTTTAGTACTTTTAATATTAAGCTAAAAAGAATAATCAGATACTCACAAAAAGAGAATATGAACACAAAAAAGACGAGCATTTCATAAAATTGCTCAAAATTGCTTTTTGTTAAAGGCAGAAGGTCTCTAAAATACTAATAGAGTGCTTTTCTACCTCAATTAAGGCCCAAAGTGCTTTACAGTCACAAGTCCTATTCATTCATGGACACATTCTGATGGGGGCATTTACTACAAGGCACCGATCTTTAACCACCATATGGTTCAATGACTTTAACCCTTTAATACCAAAGCTGTCGCCGGCACATGTTCTTCAAACTGCCAAAACTCTTTGACTAGTTACACAATTATTGTAATTCCCACTGATTATGAAGTTGAAAAAGGCAGCTTTACGGGGATAAGTAAAACAGAATCAATTGGTCTACATTAATTGCATACACACTCGACCACTGTAAAGTGCTGCAAATAAGCAAAAAGATGATAATCTTCACTGCAGAATCTGTTGAAATTGAAAAACTTGACCTAAAGCTCCAATGTTAAAGGGTTAACACATAAGCACGTAAACTGGGAGCTGAAGCTGTGACCTACAGATTAGAGTTTGACTGCTGGACCTCTATGCCACAGCTGCCCTGTGGTGCTTTCTATAAGGAAATTAGCTTCATAGAAAAACAAATACATATGTTTACCTAAAAAAAATAAATAAAAAAAAGCCCCTCTCACCCTCCACGTACTGTTTTACTGTCAATGGTAGCAAACGCTTTTCCATCAATGAAGATGCTAACTAAATGAGATTTTCTGTAATTCCATAACCCTCTTTCAATAAGAAGCATAAACTAAAAAAATCTTGACATTGTATGGTCATTAAAAACGAGACGTAAGTCCCATATATACAAGAAATGTGAAAAAAAATTGTGATGACCCTTCTAAACAACAAAAGAGATGCTCTTGGGTCTTGGTGTATCCAACACCCCCTTTAAGCAGTATATGTTCTTTTCAAACCAAATATGCTTTCTTTTAGCCACCTTTGCAGGCATTTTTGTACAGTTATGAACATTAAAATACCAGCGTTTACTTGCACATTTTTGGCCATTTCTCTGAGCTTTGAATGGTTTGATCTTGGGGTGACCTTGTTCAGACACCCACTCCTCAGATAGATCGGTCTTTCTTGAGTGATTCAGCCTTGGGGATAGTTTTAAACAGTCTGCCTCTGTGCAGAACGATGGACTTCAAATTGTCTGTGAATGACCTGATAGTGGATAACAACTGCTTCTCTGAGGTTATTGTGGAAGTTGTTTTTTTTTTTTGTTTTTTTTTTTACATTGAGTCCAAACATCCAATAATCAGTTAAGGCAATTGTTTCAAATTAAAAACACAATTAAAAGAATTGTTGAAGGAAATCTGTTGTACATATCTGGATGGTAAGAGATAAATACGTGGACTTCACTTCTGGTTCCTCTTGCGTCTCAGAGTGGGAGAGATTCCAGGTGGATCTTCTATGATTCTGTCTTTGGCTGTAGATCTTGCCTCTGGCTGGTCTTGTACCTCCAGCTGTTCCATCTTGATGAAGCTCATCTGCTACACTATTCAAACATGTAGTTGTTTAGAGTTAGATAACCTAATTCTTCTTTAACAGTTCTGGCATATCGCCTGTAAATCCTGTGAGAGGATCCCTCCTTCATGTGGACATCCCTGAGGTTTCTTTTTTTTTCTGAAATCAGTTTTTTTAGGAGTTTTTCCTTACCAAAAAGGAGGCTCTGAGGGCAGGGATTAGATTGTGTTCAATACATTATATATCTATAATGAATAAAGTAAAGACAGTGAATAACTCAAGCTAAAAATCAAGAAAGATTCAGTGTTAAAGACGAATTCCTGATGATCTGTTGATCAAGTGGAGTTGATTTGGAAAGGGTGGCTAACACTTAATATTTTGAATTTATTTAGGTAAATCATTGAGGCAGCACAACATTACTTTTCATGGAGTCCTCCTTTATTTGCATTATACAGTGAGGTAAATACGTTTTTGAACATCCTGTGATTTTGGAAGTTTTCCCACTTAGGTGCATGTCCACTGTGAGAAACAACATAAAAAAATCTGGAAATCACATTGCATGATTTTTAAAAAATCTATTTTTTATGCTACTGCTGCAAATACGTATTTGAACCTAAGAAAATAAATGTTAATATTTGGTAAAATATAGCCTTTGTTTGTGGTTACACAGGTCAAATGTTTCCTGTAGTTTTTCACCAGGTTTGCACAGACTGCAGGGGGACTTTGGCCCATTTCCTCCACACAGATCTTCTCTAGACCAGTCACGTTTCTGGGCTGTCACTGAGAAACAGAATTTGAGCTCTATTTGGGTTTAGGTCTGGAGACTGGCTCGGCCACTCCTGAACCTTGATATGCTTCTTATAGAGCCAGTCCTTGATTGTTCTAACTGTATGCTTTGGGTCCTTGTCCTAAGGACCAAGGTTGTACCAGCCATAACCCATTTTCAATGCTCTAACTAAGAGATGGAGGTTGTTTCTCAAAACGTCGCACTACATGGCCCCAGTCATCCTTTCCTTAATACAGTGCAGTCTTCCTGTCCCATGTGCAGAAAAACACCTCCATACCATGATGCTACCATCCCCATGCTTCACAGTAGAGATGGTATTCTTGGGATGGCACTTGTCATTTTTCTTCTTACAAACACAGCAAGTGGAATCAATACCAAAAAAAATCTAATTTTGGTCTCACCTGACCACATGACTTTCTCCCATCTCTCCTCTGGATCATCCAAATGATCATTGGCAAACTTAAGACGGCCCTGGACATGTGCTGGTTTTAGCAGGAGAACAGTGCCATGCATGGTTTTAACCCATGATGTCTTAATGTATTACCAACAACAACCTATAACAAAATGACAAATAACTTATAAAAAAAAAAATCATACAATGCGATTTTCAGATATCTTAGATTATGTATCTCACAGTGGACATGCACCAACGATGAAAATTTCAGAACCTCCTATGATTTCTAAGTGGGAGAACTTGCAAAATCACAGGGTGTTCAAATACGTATTTGCCTTACTTTACATCTCCCTCTAACAGGAAAATACAAAATGAAGTATTATTTTTGTGTCAAAATACTATCAACAATAAAGCCTTTAACTTGATTCCAATCACGTATGTACAGTTAGAAGCTCATCCCTTGATGTCGGCTGTGCATAATGAGCCAAAAAGTATCAATGAAATCCCAAAGCTTTTTTATTTATCACCAGTCGTTTGGTGTACAGTGATATTTCAAAAAGCCTCTCTGTTGAACTGAATTTAAACTCCACAAGAGTGTTAAAAAACGTGTTCCAGACAGCTGGGTTGGACCGGCAGGCTGACATCAAAGCACAGCTCAGAGACAACACAGAAGGGAAGCTGGGTGGAAATAATAACTTAACGCGAGCAAAAGCTTGAAAGTAAGAAAAAGTCAGATGTGTGAGGAGAAAACATGAATAATAAATAGCAAGAAGAAGTCATGCAGATGAGAGCAAGTAGAATCCTGGTAAGGGTGTCCATGAAGCAGACAATACCATGGACATCACCAAACAAGAGCTTCTGTTTTTATCCACTGTGGCTTGCACATACACACACTCATTAGTGGGAAGAATAGAGCAACCACGTCATGATGTGTTTGACTGTAATGAGGCAGAGTGTCGGATTTGAGGAGAGTCTGCAAGCAACAGACAGGGAAGCAGAGCATGTCAAATCAGCCGGATGTGGGACAAAGTCATTATGTCACCAGTGTCTAATCTGGCAGGCGCAAAATGCACTTGGTCTTTTTGGCATAACAGGGGTCAGTAGCAGATGGGTAGAGCCTGGAACAGTGGAATTAGCTGCTGGCCACACAGACACTGTGACTAAAAACCCTCATTTATTCCAGCTCCTGGTCAGTCGTTCAGGCTCAAACTAAGTTTGCAAACCGAGCAAAATTTAGGACGAGCCAGGAGAAATGACCTGTTCACTGGAGGGTTGGCTTGGAGGTATTGCATGAGTGTTTAAAATGCACATTTGTTGCAGAGCTGAGTTTAAAAAAGAAGTGCAACAGGAAACAACACAGCCTACAGCATTTTCACACTATTTTAAGTGGAGACAAAGACGGAAGAAGAAAAAAACAACCCAAGGGAAGAGAAACACGAGGAAGGCTGTTCAATTTCGTTCCCATTCCAGAGTCATTGTCATCATCCAATTTGGCTGCCATGCTTTCCTTCGGTTTTCCTGAGTGAAAGTTAAGCTTTGAAGAGTAAGAATATTTCATCAAATCACCCACAATTAAAGAAAGATTCAAGAAAAACTGACACATCAGCACAACTGACACACATCACAGATTTTTTAATCTATAGTTTTTTTTATCCAGTCTAAACATATAGTTATTGCATGATTTAAACAAATCAAATCCGTACTTTTTGTTTAAAAGGGATGTAATAGAAGGGAAGATGGAACTAAGATTTTTTTCCCAGCAGCTTCCTGATGAATCTTCTTCTGTAACTGGATCAAGACGAAAAGGAGGCATGAAAAGGTGAGTCACCGGGAAAAATCCTCCCGCACCACTGACCTGCATTAACTAGGGCTGTAATGAAAACTTTTTTCATCTCGGATTTTTTTTTTTTTTGCACAGGCAAATCAGCCAGTCGCGATGTGCATCCGCCCGAGTGAGCGCACACTGCCACACAAGACACTCTGTGAATCCAGATGAGGATTCATTACAGCATCAAAACAAAGCATGATGCTTTAATGGACCAGCCATTACTAAAACATCCACACGCAGGCTTCTGTGGAGATGAAAGATCACCTACAGAGGAGCTCTTTCTTCTATTACTGAGCTCATTTGATTGTAAGGAAAAGAAAACAGCACTGCGAGTTAACTCACAGCATTGCAATGCATTGCATGTCACGCCCAAACCACAATTCTGCTTCAATAATAGAAAGGACAGCTGTTTTCCTTCTTGTGCCGTAAGCAAAAGATGTTTTTTTCCTCTTTGATGATGAACATATCATAATGAAACTTATGGCAAGATTTATTAATTTTAGAGTTGAAAAAACATTAAGACTATGAAGATCATTTAAAGCTCAAATTTCACGCTACCTTTCCTACATAAATACCAGCTTATTTTTGGTGTAAAGTTCTCAAAGCTTCTGCTTTCACACAAAAAAAAAATCTGCAAAAAACTTTCCTAAAGATATGGATTATACACATCATAATTATGCAATTTCCTCATTAAACTTTAACTTTAGCTGCATGTGAGACAATACTAATACAAAAATAGCAGGTTTAGGTTAATGAGCAACTTTTGACTGCTTTGAAGGATTTTAATTAGGGCTGCTTCCACCGCTCTTTAGTTTAGAGGTTATCTGTTGTCTTCTGCTCCTTTCAGCAGCATTAATTAAAATAATTATCAACTACGGTTCTATTGTGAAGTTCCCACTGAGCGGCTAATCACTGGCCAACAAAAACTGATAAGTGTTGGGAAGGAAAAGCATTGCTGTCAACATTTATTATTCAAAATATCACGGTTGTTTGAAATTCAGAGCAGATACTAGCTTGTTTACTAATCATTTGTTAGGTAATCTGTTTTGGTACATTGAGTTACTGTTCTTCTGACCTTATTTTTACTATAATTTTCCAGAAAGAGTCTGTGGTAGTTTGCTTGCTGTCCCTTGTGTTGTCCTGTGGAGGGTACTCTGGGAGTATGGGGTCCGGGGAGCCTTACTTAGGGCTGTCTGGTCTCTGTATGACCAGAGAAGGAGCTTGGTTTGCCTAGCCTGCTCTAAGTCTGAACTGTTACCAGTTCGTGTTGGACTCTGGCAGGGCTGCCCTTTATCACTAGTTCTGTTCATAGTCTTTATAGACAGAATTTCTAGGTGTAGTCAGGGGCTGGAGGGGGATCTGGTTTGGGGACCACAGGATTTCCTTTCTGCTCTTCACAGACGATGTTGTCCTGTTGCCTTCATCGAGCCAGGACCTCTAGCATGCATTGGGGCAGTTTGCTACCGAGTGTGAAGAGGTGGAGATGACGGACAGCACCACTAAGTCTGAGGCCATGGTTCTTGACTGGAAAAAGGTAGTTTGCCCACTATGGGTGGGTGGAGTGCTCATGCCCCAGGTGGAAGAGTTTAAGGATCTTGGGATCTTGTTCACGAGTAAGGGAAGATCGGAGCGTTATTGAAAGGCAGATTGGTACTGAGCCAGAAAACAAAGCTCTTACTATCCCGTTCGATCTTTGTTCCAGTACTCACCTCTGGTAATGAGCTCTGGGTCATGACCAAAAGAACAAGGTCCAGAATAGAAGCGGCCAAAATGAGCTTCCTTCATAGGGTGGCTCCCGCATAGGGTGAGAAGCTCTGTCACCCGGAGAGAACTCTGAGTAGTGCTACTGCTCCTCCACGTCGAGAAGAGCCATTTGAGGTGGAGCGGAGGAAGAGGCATGGATGTTTGAAGCACAATATTTGAATGTCCAGGAGTTCACATAAAACACTTTTTTTCATTGCTTTGTTGAAAAGCTACAGAATCAATATGTACAATTCTAAACTGTGTTTTTTAAACATTTTTAACAGACCCTACTTTTGCAAAATGCTGCAATTTTTAAATTAATTTAAAATGGTTTACACTTAGTGTTTTACTGCCTTCTTATTTCTTATTACGTATATATATATATATATATATATATATATATATATATTAGAAATATTTGTAATAGGTATTTTACATTTAGAAATATCATTTCATATTTTGATCTCGAGACATTTAAAAACAAAATGTTTTTATGATAATTATTACAGTAGAAAAATCTTTTTGAAGTCTTAAATTAAACAATCTGGTACTATTAGGACTTTAAAGTGACGTGGGCAAATCTTACCATCATTCATTCTTGTCGGGGAAGTCCAAAATTTGCTGAAGTCCCTAAGATTGCTTTGTTAAACTCCAGCGCCACACCCCTGCATGATGAAAGCCTGCATCAAAACAGTCAGCTTTCCTTCCTCGGCTTTGAGAAAGTATGATTCGACACACCCCACAAACATGAGAGATTTTGTTACATAATGCTGAACACAGAACTGCAGATCTAACAGCAGGGGAGGAGAAGTTCTCTCTATTGCCCCTCATTCTGCATTCACTTTGAAAAAAAAAAAAATCATCGAGGAATAACTTTCTCATCTTCTCCATCAAAGCTCACTCAGTCAGTCACCTCACATCTCTCTCCATCCCCGACTCTAATCGCTCTTGATTGGCTAATCACCGAAAATGACTTTTAATGTGATCCTGGTATGTGGCCGTTGTGAATACCTTTGAAATGACGAGCAGCAGTCTAGGGCCTTTCTGTGCCTCCTTGATTTGAAGTGGCTGCACCCAGTCAGTCATATGGATGTGGTTTTGAAAACTAATGAGACCAAACAGTTGTTTTTAATCCATTTATATACACACATATACATATATATATATATATACATATACACATATACATATACATATACACATATACATATACACATATACACATACACATATATACATACACACACACCCCCACACACCCCCCCCCACACACACACACACACACCCCACCCCCCCACTCCCACACACACACACATACATACAACCTTTGACATCAACACGCAGAAACACTTTGTGCCCCAACATAAAAAGAGCACACCTAATAACATTTTCTCATTCTTATTCTTTTAATGTTTGATTATTTTTTCCAATTTTGCACTGTAATAAATGTATAATATAACCAACATACCCCCAATTTAGCTTCTGACCTCATATCAGGTGAAATAATTGCATAATATTGCCATGTCACACTCACAAACCTTTGCCTGTTTTTTTTTTTTTTTTCTTTTCTCTGGCATTTAGCAGTTCACTTATCTGACTTTCTGCCCGAGCTTGTATGAATGGCAGCAATTCAGTTGGTTGGTCTTCCAACGTTTTCAGTTAACAGCAAATTGGAAAGAGAAACTTTTTAAAAGGGATTAAACATTCAGAGGATAAATCCTTGTGGCTTTAATGAAACTCACAAAGGGACAGAAGGCTCTGCATGAACAGAAGCAGCTTCCAGGAGCCAAACAAACAGAGATCCAATAGGAAGCATCAGAGCAGAAAGAACTGATGAGGAAAACAGACAGAAATGACACAGAAATTGGAAAAGATGTGGACACATTTACACAGGCAAATACTTCCTCTCATGAAGCTACTTTTTCTCTGTTTGTATTGTTTCTTTTCAGTGATTCTTGACCCAAATAAACAATATAAACAGAGAAAAAGTAGCAAATAAACAAACAAATCCAATAGAAAGGTTATGAAAAAAGATATTGTGAGGAATTTTGGGGAAAATAGTTTAAGTCCCGAGCACTCCAATCATCTTTTGATCTATTTTAGAATTGTTCCCAGTGGTCTTTTAATTTTGATTAATGCCACTTGTAGCCAAAATCAAGAAACCTGTGTCGTTTTCTAGGATGTAGTTTTTTGCAAAGTGGCAGGACTTCATCAGAAATTTGCCTCTGAGTTCTGGGCAGGATTGTTAGTGTGGAGGAACCCCACCCCCTCTTCTCTCCCCTTCCTGTTGCTAAGAGCTTGGAGAAAGGAGCTTGTTACCTCGCAAATACACTCTTTTTCTAACAGCATTTTTTGTCTGCTCCTGATGCACAACAGTTTGAACAAAGCAATACTTAGGCATGCAATTTTAAGGTTAATTTACTTAATATATGTCCTCAATCATAAAAAAGTCATAAGAACATGTTACAAACACCAAAAATATGGACTGGGTCTCTAAAGAAGAGAAAATAGAAAAAAAAAAGTAAAAAAGACACAAAATTAACTGAGTATTTCAAAATAACTATTTTAAAATTAAGCTAAAATATTAAAATTTAGGTTCACTGCTGTCATTTTTAATTTGTGCTAGTAAAAAACCAAAACTGTTATGATGGAGGATAAGAAGAGAAAACTTGGTTGACCATAACTTGGTTAGTTCGAAAAAAAGCAACTCAAAACATAAAGAAAACAAACTAATTTACCCTAAAAGATTAAATTTGAATCTGAGCATCAAATTGTTTTTCTTCTGAGATCCAGATTTGTTGCTGATTCATGTTTCTCCTGCAGATTGTTTGGGCAGCAAGGTGAAGAGGCTGATCTTGTGGCTTATTTCTGCACTTTACCAATTTGAAATGTGCTGGGAAAAATTGGAAGAAAAATGAAGTGCTCTCCTTTATTTTTGCTACTATGACCTGTTTTTTTTTTTTTTTTTTGTTTTCCTGACAAACATTTGTTCAACAGCCAGTTGAGATTTTAGCTTAATAATGTGTAGATAATTATTGCTTTGTTTTTTTTGTTTTTTGTTTTTTTTTTACAAAAAAAGGCCCTTGCAAGTGTTTGTCTCCCCCTTCTGGAAGGGAATATAATGCACCACGGTGGCAATTCCTGAGTCAAGGGAAACCCACTGAAGGGGAAATCTTTACCCAAAGTTTGCATGCCTGGAGCATTCAGCAGCTGCCAAGTGATTGCAAGTGCTATACATCCTTGAGAGGTCATCATCCCGCCGCAGTGCTGACATTAAAACAGACAAGCTTGAATGCTTGAACCTGCAGTAGCAGTCAAAAGCATCTCTGGAGAAAACCTCAAAAAACCCCAAATTAGTCTTATTGAAAAGAAGGGCTGCTATATGTTTTTCTTCATGTATCTTTGCACTATTTTATGTCATTTAAAATACTATAAAATAAGCAAGCTCCTTTCAAGCCATTTTATGTCTGTGTTTGTGTATTCTTTTTTGAGAATGGGTAAATAATAATTGTCATCACAGGTTTTCAAAATGCTGCCAGCCTGGTCCTGTTGTGATACATGAATAGCATTCTGCCAAATTATTAACTGATTCATTTCCAGTTGAATCCCATCTTCAGTGCTGTCATGATTTGCAAAAGGAAAATTATGCAAGAAAACTCCAACGCGGCAGTAAAAGGAAAAAAAGCAACTGTAAACACTAAAGGTGACAGGATCAGAAGCAAACAGATGGTCTTTTCTTCAGAATGCGAAAAATTGCACTAAATTGCGGTTTACATCATTTGTTTAAAGGGAGATGCGATTGGAATAAGTCCAGCTGACCATTGATTTATGACTGAAAGGCTGACTTGACATTGTTCTTGTCTAATTCTTTGCAGTAATTTGTTTTAGTCTGTAACAGAATGCAGGGCGACCCGTTTTCCATTTCATTCTAACATATTTGGAAGAATGATTGACGGAGGGAGAGAGTGGTGGAGAGACAGAGGGGGGAGGGGGTGTTTAAGCCCATCCGGAGGAAGAAGCCAAGAAGCTTCGGCAATGACACTTGCCAAAGCGGTTCCGTTTAGCCAACAGGCTTCGCTTTTTCAATATTTAGGATTCTGACTGAATGCCTCGCGCTCTCGGAGCTGCGGCAGCTCAGCGTCCCGTTCCGTCCGCGCGTTGTCGGCCAGGCGCCTGGAGACCCGGGATTCTCCTGAACTTAACCGGCAGTGGCGGCAGTTGTTTGGACCGGTTCTTTTTCGGCGCCTCCTCGCAGAGGATTTACAAAGCCTGCAACCCCTCCTCCTCCTGATCCCGAGCCTTTGAACGGAACCGCAATGAAATTCAGCACCATGGACAGCGACTGATCCTTTCAGAACCCTGGACAGAGATTTGACGAGGTAAGACGGGAGAGTTTAAGAGCTTTTCCGCCCTTTTTATGTTGAAATTAAAAAAGGAAGGAGTGAAATTAAATCACTCTGCACTATGAGGAGTGCGCTGTGACTTATTTTAGCGCCACTTTAGGCAGAATCTAACCACATTTGAACATTTATCTATGTAGTTGGATTTTTTTTTCATTGAGTTATAATTGTCAAGGTGTTGGTTAAGTGCTTGTAACAGTCATGTGAGATCATTGTGGAATATGTGGAATACTGATAATCGAAAATGAGGTCACCAAACAATCACTAATTGTATTTTTTTTTTCAATAATAAACTTCAGCTTGATGTAAAGCAGCTACTAAAAAATAGGCGGAACCAGCAGCTCGTGACTTTACTGTGCGCGGAAAAACACCCCCCCCCCCCCCCCCCCCCACACACCCACACAGACACACACGCACGCACGCACGCACCCGCGCGCACTCCAATGCGCACGCGAAGACACACAATCACGGCAAATGGTCGTCTGTAATCCTCACGTCACCTCATCATATTTCAGAGTGACTCTTTTGGTAATGAGCAGCGCTCCTCTCTTTTAGTCTGCTCATTTAATTTTGGCTATTAATTTATAAGGTGTTAGCTGTCAGGTTCACCTCCTTATGAGTTTTTCCTGCACCTGTCACCTTTTAAACCTAGTTAATCTAAAAGGTTAATATGCAGGAATAAGAGCTGCAAACCCCATGGAGAAGCCTTCAACATGTTGGCATCCAACATGGATTTTCCTTTCACAAATAATTTAACTTCATTTTTTCTCTGCTGTTTGGACACAACTTCTTGACCTGTGACTATTGTCATGCTTTAAAAAATGTTGCTTAACATACATTTTCCTCTTCAAATATACAAATTTTAACACAAAACCCCCAAATCAACAACAACAAAAAAACTTGTGTTTTAGTAAAATACATGATCATTTTACATAGTAATATCTAAAGTCTGTCAATGGTATGTGAAGTCAGACAGATTTGTATATGTTCTGTAATCCCTACAGCATATTAGCTGTTACTCAGAATAATTGCCTAATTCCATGTCTAGTCCTCTTGCCTTCTCTTTGCTCAGCTGTCACACTCAAGATCTTTTTGGAGAATTAATTCCCCAATTCCAAAGGTCAAAAAATGCCTCAGCCAGGCTTGCTCTGAATAAGAAGTGACCCTCTGGGATAGATGTTTTTTTTTTTTTTTTTTTTGCTGCTTCAAAAATAATTCAGTATAGATATAAACATGTGTGAAACCACACTTATTTTAATGAAGTTCATTAGGATTTTTGATTGTGTTGAATATTTGATAGCTCTTGGCCTCGCATTAAGTGTGTCTGATATGTTGGCTTAGACTCTGAGTGACAAGAATTAAGTGGGAGCAGGAACTGTGAATCATAGTAGAGATTTTGCTACAGGGCTCTAATCCCTTGTCCTTGAACCATTGATATGCCAGTTCTGCCTCTGGGCTATTAAGCTCTGGGCGCTACTGTATAGAAACTGCTGCTCTATGTCACTGGGATGATGAACTAAATGCAAATTAATCTTTCATGCTCAATTTATTATCCAATAAACAGGATGTGAATTTGAATTTGAATGGTGGCCTGACAAAGGGCAGACCCTCCATCAGCTTTTGATACCTTTCTTTAGTCGCCTTTCCATTGATAGAAATGGAGATGTCAGGGTTGAATGGGTAGGATACAGGATGCTTGACTTGGATTTGTTGTATCTTCAGGCTTTTTTTTTTTTTTTTTGGTAGAGTAACAGTTTAACGATTGTTTACCACCTGGGGGTTCACTGGTGTGCTGTCTAAAACAGAAGTTGCAACTCATTGAGAAACAAGGCACAGTATTTGGCCTTAGGGGAAGCACTTGTAAGCCTGTGTTGGTATTCTGGACCAAGCAGACGGTTGGGCTTCAGAGTTTTGCATTACACAGATTGCAGATTGAGTAGCTTTTCATGAGTGTGCACTTTCCATGCTCTTTGCTCAGTGGATTATGTCCCTGCATGACTAGAATTCCATTTAAGGCTCTCTTTAAATTCTGTCCCATGCTGGAAACGCAATTAAATTCAATATTGCTATAAATACATGGGTCTGGAAATCAAGCAGGCAGAGGCGCTGAACACCCACTCGGCATCCTCTCCCCTCATTCCCCTTTTCAATCATCCCAGGCCAGCAAAAGCCCCACCCCCACTCATCCTGCTGCTCAGTGAATTGTGGTCAATTTGAATGATCAACGGAAGACAGCCTGGGAGGCTATGGCTGTCAGAGGGAATATTAGGCCACAATGATCCGGCCCAATAAAAATCTGCATGGCTGCAACGGTCGGTGTCATTTTTCTCTTCCCGTGCTGTGTTTCCATAGCTCCCTTTGGCACAGCGAGGAACTAGAGAATGAGAGTGTTCTGTCTTGCTGTGCTAGGCTCTACTGGCCAAGGCTGTGGCATACTATCCTAAGCGGCGTGTTTGTGTGCTGTGCTTTGCTGTGCCGTCATTAGCTGAAACACAGCTGCGGTTGCATCTGATGCAGCAAGCACTCAGCTCATCACATTGGTTTTCAGTCACCGGTTTTCCTCTTCAGAACCACTGCACTTCAGAGGGTTACAATATCACTGACATAATGGCATCTACTCAGATCAATAGCCAAATGGGGCAGTGAATCAATAACAACTATCCTGTAAAAAAAATGTGGTCACGGGAGTGGCAGAGGGAGAGCAGTCAGCAGCCATCTCATGTTTAACCTTGGAAATTCGTCACTCTTTAATTATGGATGGAAACATTTGAATTTATTTTCAAGCCATGTATTATAGATTGCCACATCATCCGTGCTAATTTGAGCTTGGCATTTTAAAAGATGGCAACACTTTTCCCGAGTGCTTCCTCATCCTCTGATCACCTCCACAAAAACAGCACCACAGTGAAATGAAAGCTGAACGTCTATCAGTAAACACATATTATTAGTTTGGCTCTCTCTGGACTTTCCAACAACCGCTTTGTGACACACTTTTTCACTAACCAGTGGTTGCTACAATCAAGTACGGCGTAGTGCTCACACATTCAATTAATGGTTTGTTTTCCCAGAGGAGCTCAAGAACTCATTGGCTTTTTAAGTGTTAAACGTGCTTTTTATCCAAGCCAAGCCTAAAGAGCTTTCGCGATCAAACTGAGATTTTATATGCAACAAGTCAGCGGCAAAAAATATTTATGCTCTTTTATCTGAGATGAAACAACTCTTGCCATGATATAAAAAAAAGCTGCTAAATTATCCAACTGAAATGTGTTGTATTCTGCATCTAAAGGAAAACTCGGATTCAAAATAAGGAAAAAAAGTAACTAGGTGAGGGTCTAGGTAACTGCTGTTTTTCCTGCAGTGAGGAAAATTGCTCTGGTGTTTATCTTCTTGTCTATTCCTCGCTTTAACACCATAGGACTCAATCTATGATTAGATAATGCAAAAAATGGCTCCATAAATGGCTGCTTCCCTGTTGGAGACCAATTTGTTCAGTCATGAAACAGCCATTTTGGACGGTAGGAAATCAAAGATCTAACATACGAGTTTCCACTGAAAGACAAAAACCTAACAGTTTTAGGGTACTTATTAACTCCAGTTCATACTTTCTCGCCACAAGCTCAGTCAGTATGCGTCACATTTTAAGGACAATAAAAAAAACATATGAAGGAGGAGCAGAAAGCTGTTCTTGTCTAAGAAACAGCAGAATTGTCACACATGTCACAACATGCAGCAGCTAGCTTCTGGCACTCTTCCAAACACACCAGCACAGAGAGCACACCTACATTCTTTACAGCCACCCACGTTCTTCACTAACACACCTGCACACTCCGACTACGAGCACCAAACAAAGTGGTCAAAAACTGCACACTGTGAAATATTGGAGCCACTTCAGCCCTCCAGACGTGCAGTTATTGGGGATGCAGAAGTGATGGGAAATCAATCAGCTCAAGTGGAGCGCCTTGGCGAGGCTGAAGAGAGTCTTATCTCTTCTAGATGGACGCTCAAACATGTGCGGCTTGCTGGTGCAAACAGATTTCTCGACCAATCACGGATCAGTGCATGCACGTACATATTTATCTGTCAGTTAATATATGGTTAAATACAAATCTATACGGCTGAGGCAAGTGAAGTTGCCTCAAAGTTGTAAAGTGAAGGCAAATGTGATAAATAATCAATACCTTTTCTCAGAGGTGAAGCTGGTGGGAGTCATGTAGTGTGCAGCTGCATAATTTCAGAAAATCAGGATGATTATGACACTGGTTTGCTAAGCTGAAACTGCAGTCTTGTTACAGTTAATAGTAATATTCTTTTGCAAAGCTGACCTCACAGAACAATCTCTAAAGTTTTGTTTCATCAGGATATCTCTGTCTTTGTCTCATTGTGCAAAAAATATATTATTTAGTGCATAGCATTTCCTCATTTCTGCTGAAGTTTCATACATAAAATAATCAAAGTCTAGGTTTAGGTTAACCTCAGTCTGATTCAACACAATTTCTTCTGGCAGGCTTTTGCTTTGGCCACCAGTCTGTGCTTTCATTCCTACCTGCGTTGTTGCACAGCTTGAGAGCAGCGATGCAGTGTGAAAGGAAACAGATCTGTTACATCTCTGTGTCAACCTCATATTTAATTCATGCACTTTATTGTTGCTCTGCAGCTGTGTGTATGCTTTCCCAGGCACCCCGGCGAAAGTTGAGTCACATACAAAAATGAACAGAACAAAGTAATGTTCTGTAGCCGCAGGCTCTGGAGGATTCTAGGGTCCATAAACATTAATATGCCATATTACCCTCATAGAGGCTGTTTTCTTTTGTGATGATTTTAAGTCTGAGCCTAAGCCCATTCTCGCCATTTCACTGAGCCGTTCGAAGAGCTTCGTCTTGACAGGAGGTAGGGACAGAAACGTGCGTCTCTTTTGACTCCTTGTAGGCTCCTGCAGGAAGCAGCTTACAGCTGGCTGCCTGCTTAAATGTCTGGACCGTCAGCATAACAAGCATTCACTTTAATCTTTCAGCAAGCATGTTTGGCTGCTGCTAATGCAGTTTTGTTCATATGAGCTACCATGCATGGAGACTTGTCACCCTTCTTTTTCAGGTATCCTGACAGGAAATTAATGCCACTACATGCTGTGTTGCTTGTGGTATCAGTGCACCTATATGCTATTCTATGAGAAGTACACAAACATTACTAGATGCGAAATGTTGGAAATTTCGTATTCAGTATGGGAGATCATTTAAATAAGCGTCTGCTCAACAGAGGGCGAGTTTGGAGCTTTAATGTGTGTGTCACACTTTTGCACTGCGACAGCAACTGTGCATCGTTGAGCGAGTTGGAAGCTACCAGATTTCAGCTTGTTGTCATGTAACAGCTTCTGATTTGGAGAACCATGAATCACTTCTTGCAGTGTTTAATTTCACACCGCTAAGGGCAACACAAATCTCTACAGTGTTTAACAGCAAAATGCATTATGTCATTTTTTTTTTCTTTTTCTGAGTACTCAGGAGTTCTGCTGGCTGGAATTCTAAGAACAAAAAAAAAAACATCTGTGGACAAATAGGTTGAAAATGAAAGTGTTAATATTAGTGCTGTCAATTGATTAAAAAAATAATCAGATTTATCACACTTTTAGGTTGTTATTAATCACAATGTTTTACAAATGAAATTTTATTTGACAATGTGCAGCTTTCAAACAAAAAAAGGTCAGAGAGATAGCTTTTTCTACATTTTTACTCTCTGAAATGTTTCAATTTAATTCAATAAAAATTTATTTATAAAGCCCAATATCACAATAGTTATCTCAATGGGCAATTTATAAAGTGTTAAGTCAGATGTTTCATTTGTGTGCACAAAACACATCAACAGTAAGATAAACAGAACTGTTGAGACAAGAACAGAAACAAGAAAACAAAGATGCTGATATGCATCCTTAAGAAACAGTGTGTTTCTGCACTTTAAATGGGCAGAGTGAATACTCTATTCTGATTGGCTGCTGGCTGTTCCGGAAGAAGTTCCGGTCACAATGTTCTATATGTGCAGGCTTCTTTAAAACAAACGTTTCCTTCATGATCTGGACGAAAACAAGCAGTAAGAGATGAACTTTCTCTCTGAACTGATGCTTTATTAAACCTACTGTGACATTCATTAATTCCTTTTCTCTACCATTTTGTCCCTTTCTGGGTCACGGGACTGCTGGAGCCTAACCTAGCCACTCATGGGCAAAGGCAGGAGACACCCCTGGACAGGTCGCCAGTCTGTCGCAGCCTATTGTGACAATCAGTACAAATTTATATCGCTTTTCGTTGCCGCTGCAGTCGAGGTCTGCCGGCTAAGAGACAAATTGTGTTACCGTGACAACGGGCCCCATTACATATCAAATAGTCTGCCTTTTGTGAAAAAGCAATCTAAATCTAAAAGATAACAAGAATAACGTAGTAAAAAAAATGAGTGAACATTTATTTATTTTGTAAGTGACCAAGTTATAAGCAGAATTGTGGCAGACGAAGTGTGCGTTCAGAATTTGATGCACTCCGTGGAAGCCTGAACTGGTGCAAGACGGTTGCTTCGCAGAGTGTAATTAATCAGCATTGATAGATACTAACGCGTGCATTTTTTAAAAAATAATTGCATGCGTTAATGCGTTAACTTTGACAGCCCTAGTTAAAACACAAAAAGATGCATGGTTCAGTGAGTCTGGAGCTGTAACATTACATGACTAAAAGTCTATAATTCTGGATCTATTTTTTCCATGACGGCAGCAGTGATCAAACGTGTGTTTTCAGTCATGGCAGCGCAGCTCAGCTGGCAGGTGATCTGCTGGCTCTTTGCTCTAAGCTTCACTGCTCGACTATTCATCTGAATGCTGCCTTCACCTGCTGTCACAAAGGTCTGTCGTCACCACTCATCTAATCTTTCATAAAGCCCCCCCATCTTGCATGTCCAAAAAGACTGTTGCCCATTACTACACTCACACACTCACTTGTCTGGAGTCTGTTATCAAGTTTTACCTAAGCTTGTGTTTCTCACCCAGTAAAGGCCTGCTTCTTTTTAACACACTATATCTTTTTAAAAAATGTGTTATATCTTTTTGGGATTTTTTTTTTTTTTTGTGACTAGAAGTTTAAAGAAACTCTACGGGATTTGCTAAATTGTGCAAAGACAGCTGCTGAGACACAGAGTTGTTCAAAATACCAAAGTTAAATGAGCAAATGCCTCATCATTTCCCAGGTTTGGTTTAGCATTTTCTAGGTCAATAATTTGCTTTGACACAGCTATACTGCCTACAGTCGTCTTTTTTGCCAACTTAGACGCTTGCAATCATAGCTATTTGCTGTTTAAGGGTTCACAAATTTAGGCAGAAAGGATACATATATTTACTTTTTTTTTTTTTTTTTTTTTTTATCATTGAATTGTTCGGAGCTGTCACACAGATGCTGGCAGCAGCTGTGACAGCTCAGTTAAGGTCCCAGGCTGGCAGGAAGGCTCAACCTTCTGTCGAACTCAACTCTGCTCTGACCTGCTGGTTAAGAGGCAAGATATCATTCAGAAATCCAGCTGATCAGAAAATGAGCCAGACACATAAGGCAGTGCATGTATGTGTTTTGTGCCACATATTTTGTTGTCAGGTTGGAATCCATGTGTCTGAATGTCAGTAATTATAAGTCTTGATTTGTTTGTCTGTAAAGAACCAATGAAGTGGCAGGTAAGTGTACACGCAGTTTCTCTTTGTTACAGAAGGACGTAGAAAGCCAGCAAATATAGTGCTATTTTTTATTATTTCTATTGGAAATAGCACTTTTTATCTGCTGCAATGTTGTCCAGCCCAACTGTCCCAATAATAAAAGAGTGTCACTTGATAATCCTCTGAGCAGTCTCATTAGAGACATTTAAAACCTGTTCCTGCAGAAAATACTGTTTGGACAACTGCTGTCAGAGCTGTTTGTGCTGTGCAGGTGTGATTGTGCATAATTACAGTTTGTGTGCTTTCTTGTAATTAAGTCAGGCCTCGTGGAATCAGTATTCACGCTTTGCTGGGCAGCATGTGCAGCGCTCCAAACAAAGACTTGTGATTTAATTACGGCACAAACAGACACATATGCACACAGAGACAACACCAAGTCACATGTCTCACTCTCATGTGTGCGTCTGTCACATGCTGCTCTTTGCCAACTCTCCTGCAAGAAGCTGGCCGGCCCCTCTCTAGAGGGTGCGCCCTAACTATTGTGCACATTATCATCTATACAGATCAGCTCTGACGAGGAGAAAAGTCAAACTGTATGAGTGAGGTTGAAGCTGGACTGATAAGTCCTCAGCGGCTCACAGTGTTTGTTGCTGGGGGGATAAACTCTGCTCCAAATCACTGTGACTGCTGCTCTGAATGGCAGAGCTGCTGCTGCCGTGTCACTGGCCCTTGGCTCTGTGTGGAGACGTTGGAGATACGAGTTTCATCTTCTCCTCCTCCCCTTCTGCCAGCATTCTCCAACCTTCTGCTGTTCCTCCTTTCTTTATCTCCCCTCACCTTCTTTCTGTCTTCATTGTCTCAGTTTTTCCCACCAGCACTTAAACACTTCAGCCAACAGGCGGCAGATAAACCAAGGACACACACGTTCACCGCCTTCTTTACTCTCTGTGAGGGCTCAATCATGAAAGATTGGCCCGTCTTATCTTCGTCTGTTGCTTCATGGCCCCAGTTATCGCTAAAATATGCACAAGCATGTGTGCAACTAAATACTTTCAGGCAAAAGAGGATTTCTTAAAAAAAAAAAAAAAACTATCCGAGCAGAAACTTGTTTAGTGATTTAAATTTGTATTTTTTGAGCAGACTTCTCTTTCAACTTAGTGGTGCTCTCATAGGAATTCTGAACGCAGTTCCACAGGACAAACAATGGTAAACAAAGATAAAAAAAAAAGAGTTCTGGTCTAGCCTGTCAGAAAGCTCTCAGGCGAGGGTTTCAGCAGATGCTGTACCTTTGAAACAACACTAAAGACAGAGAGAAAAAAAAGCAGAGATAAAACTAAAATTAAAAGCTAATATAAGCCTTTAATGTGGATGTTGTTACTGGAACTGCAGTTGAGACACTTGTGGGTGCTTCATCTTCAACCACATGCAACTCTGGCAGTGTGCATCAGGGGCGTCTGTCCATGGTTTCATGTCAGAGCCAGAGCCAGGGACTGCAGCCACCACACTGGCTGCACAGCTCCATTATCCAGCAAACACGCTCATCCATCTCGAGCTGGCCTCACAGTAAAAGAGCTAGCTTGAGGGATTGAAAAATCATGAAATGCTTTCTTTTTCTCTCCCTTTTATTTTTCACATCTCCCACAGCTTAGATTGCTCTCATTTTAGATCTGGTTTGAAAATTGTTATAGTTCATAAAACCAGTCTGGCTGCTTCCTGAGGCCTGTAGATCTGACATCAGCTGTGTTCCCCGTCTGTTTTTAACTGTTTAAACGTATTATTTTATTCACAGATAGTTTTTCCAATCTCAAACTTTCAGGAGTGCTGTAACGACACCGTTAGCATCAGGGCTCAAGAAAGCTTTTCTTTTGGCCACTGCAAAGCTCTTAGTCTCCTCCCAATTACTGAAGCGTGCAATAATGAAATGCTCACATTCCCAATTACAGGAGTCATTCGCAGTGATGTAACTCGTTGAAAATCCAAAGACCGGGATGGAAATTGGACGCGGAGTGGAGCAGCACGCTGCAGATTGTATTGGTCAAGCCAGTGTTCTGCTGCCACTGAGTTTACATCAAAGCCGGTCTGCAGGAGTCAAGAAGGTGAAGCGGAGGTTGACCAGTTCTTCGCATCAATGAACTCTGGGAGTTTTACAACATCTCTGTCAATACCTGTGACAAGCTACAAGTCACATTTCTACCCTGCTGCACCAGTGTGTCTGTATTCGGCAACTCAAATGATGACTGGAATAAAACATCAGAAATGTAAAAGGTAAAAAAAAAACACAGCTGGTGAACGAAATGAAATTAAAAAAGATGATAGAGCTGCAGACAACGTTGTCCAGTAACACCTATTTAAATGTCATGTTTTAGGCATCTTTTCAAAACAAATTTAAAGAAAAACCTCTAGAGAACAAGAGATTGCATTATTGTTACTCTTTTGACAAATAAACAACATCAATTTAGATAAATATAGAAGTTAAGATTTTTTATTTATATTAGCACTTTTCACAGAATAAAATCAGAGTGCTTTAAAAAATAAAAGGCAGCATAAACTATACTCCAACCACAAGATCCACAAGATCATTTGGTTTTCACGTAAGTTAAAAAAAAGCAACAATTAAGTTTCCATCTGTTCAACAACACCCAACAGAAATATTTTGTATTTAATTTGCTTCATTTTCTATGAATTCAGCTGCAATCCCACACAAGTAGAGTGAGTACTCAGAGGTCTAAAGGCAACATGGTCAATGAAGAGAATAACTTGGGTTGTGCCCAAATTAATTCACTGTTATAGAGTGCAACATTTATTGAATGCAATACTGTGTGTGTAAATGTCACTCTGAGGCTATTCTAAGTAGTTGAAAGTATAACAACAGAAGAGCTTACTTTTTGTTATGCATGTAAGCTCTTTTTCAAATGAGATTTTTTTATCTTTCCCCATGATTAACAACAATTTGAATAAAATACCCCAAAATGTAATTTTAAGCTGAATTTTCTTTATAAAGCCTCCATCATCAGAAAAATGCAACAAGAATGTGTTCAAAACACCAAGAACACCAATTTCATCAGACTGGGTTTTTTAAGCCATCAATTGATTGGTTGGGAGAAAATTTACTTTTCATCTTGTTGCTTCAAGCCTCTTCTGGTTCGTTTGAAAATTGGTCTGACAGATAGCCATCAAACGACTGTTGAGCAACAGCAGCCTCAGCCCCATTTCTGTTCCTGTGGACAACTGTGTCCTCTGCATGACCAATGTGTGTTCAAACCAGCTCTATCCTGTTCTAATTAAGATCATTTCACCGTCTTCTTCGGTATTCACAAAAAGGTCACGAGGAATTTTTCCACATTAGATATTCAGGTTGCAACAGCATAGTTAATCTCAGTTTTTCTGAGCGACAAAAAACAATGACTTTTGAGGTTTTAGGGAAGGGCTTGACCCGCTCCGACTCCATCATGCTCACTTACAAGCATAATCGCTGCATGTTTCATCAGAGCTTTCAGATGGGACAAATGATGGTTGTAAAACACAGGGAAACAAATTAACCACCAGTGTCAAGATTTTAAACGCTCCCAATTAGTCAGCGCTTTGGGGAATACAGATTATTAAGAATGATCGGGGGCCATGTTCAATCAGTTTCCACACAGTTTGTGGCAGTCAAAACAAATACGTCCAGCAGCTTTTTTGCATTTGTCCTACTGGCACAAAAACTCTAGTTACTGTTGATGAAATGCAACTTGCAGAAGTGGAGAACTACTTTCTGCCAGGCACACATCAGCAACCTCTCTACATGCCAAATAAAACAAAGTTTTTTTTTCTGTTTTCCGACTGAATATTCATTGAAGGATATTAAGGCAAACTGAGCTTCAGACAAATCAAAAAAGTATTTGTTTAAGTGTTGCTCATTAATGAATCAGCCATGTGAAACTAAGCCAAGTGAAAAGCAAATGTTTCACTTAAGTTTCCTTTTTTGACATTTGGTTTCTTGTAGCTTTCTGTCAAAAATGAAAGCTGGGTTTTGCCTGGAAGTCAACATTAGTTCCTGACTGATTGCATACTTAAAATGATTCCTTTGGCAGCATCTCTCTGAAATACTTCAATTCTACAATGCAATTGGCCCAATTGTAGAAGTATTCTACTTAGCTGTAAACAAAAGAATTAAAAGAAAAAATCTAAACAAACAAACTTTTTATACCATTTTGAAGTAGAAATTCATGTTCAGCAGCATGATATTTTAAACCTGGCGCATGTTCCTCTCATCATAAGTTGGCTCCTCTACCCCATCCTGTGCTCCAAAGCCCAGCTCTGCAGGGCAGTTTCAGGCTTCACCTGTTCGTATTGATTTGCACAGAGGAATCACATAAGGAAAGGAGTTGCCGTCTGCTTACTGGCAGATCGAATGCAAGTTTGCTGAATAAGGTGACTCACGGCGTTTGAATGCAAGTGAGAAACATGTCAGATTCTAATCAGTGCAGGGATGGAAGGAGGACACTTTGAAACGTGCCGCCTCCTCTGCCAGTGAAGATGCTCAACTGTACATGAATGACAGAACTTGTGTTGCTCATCTTCTTTCCGCTCACGGCTGCAGTTAATTATTCCACCAGGGTTGTGCAGCAGAGATGAACTTGGGGGCTTGGGGATAAAGGCACTGGAGGGGGAAGATGAAATTGTAAAATCCTAATGACGGAACTCTAGCGGAATGGTAATTTCTTTAATTGATTTTGAGGAGGTGCCCAGAAACAAGCAGAGGACACACTGAGGATGCCGGAAGGAGGAGATAGATTCTGAACTCTTAGTTTTCTTTTTTTTTTTTTCCAGGACAGGTTACAACTGTCCTCACTTCTTTTTTTTTTTTAATCAACCATCTGCATTTACATCTAATTCTCATCAAATAACATTTGTAGTTTAGTGTCAAACTTTAACCTCACAGTCACATCCTATGTGTCATGCTTGCATTTCTCTAAAGAAAGTTTAGTAATGGAAATAAAGCATGCTTATCACAGATTATAATTTGTTTATAATAAAATAATCCACATAAAATAAAATAGCAAAAAAAATTAATGTTTTAACGTTGTCTTTTTTGTGTCTGTAAAATAAAAAAACTAAAAAAAATCACAGATATGCATGTCATGATTGACTAACATCTTAATACATTTAAGACTTTTTAGCTAAAATACTGAGAACTGAAAAGATTTGAGGAATTAAACCTGGCGTGTCATGGTCAAACACGGTGGTGGTGGTGTGATTATGTGGGGCTGCTTTTTAGGAAGATAACCTTAACTCATAATGAATAAAAGTGGTCACTCAGTTCTCTGGAAAGTTAGGTTTAAAAATAACCTGAAATGGACAAAATTCACAAAGTGGTCAGGTTTATTTTTTTTTATAAAACATGTTTTAAGTTGTAAAACCCGTCACTACATAGTTTATGCACTTTTCTCTCATTTACACTCTCAGAGTTCAAACTTTCATAGAAAAACAAGCCCAGCTTTATAGAACAACAACAATCTTCTAACGATTGAAGATTTGCTTAAAATTGGCAAACTAAACTTATTGTATGTGAGAAACAACAGAGGAGATTGATTAACAAGATCAACAGCCAATCAGGATGTAGAACACAATGCACCATTGAAAAGTTGTTGAGTTTAAAGCAGAAATGAGTCAAGCAATAGTGATTCCAACACACTAAAAATGTTATTCTTGAAGAGATACTCTAAGAATATCGTTGATGTTTTCAATGTGGATAACATTAAAACAATTCTGAAAAAGAAAATAAAACAAAATCCCTTCACAGCCAAGTTATTGCATAAAGTGAAACATGAGAAATGTTGATTTGAATCAAAACACTTCATTCCAGTTGCTCGGAGCAGTCCAAGGATTAGGAATTAGGGTGAATATAGTTGTTACAGCACTGCATACGCAACATTTTTAACCATAAGTTATGATACAGAAGAAACTACAATACAAGATGGAATTGTGGCTTTAGTGAATGTATTTGAAGAGAAGGTCCGATCCTCTCCAGACTGAGTTCCTCTTGTTGTCCTGGCGTCTCTTCAAACCACGAACTCGCACCCCCCTCATGGACAAACGGGGAGTAAAACTTGTTATCACTTTTCAGCTCTACTAACCATGCCTGATTAACTCTTTAACTCCAGTATCACCCTTCAGCAGCTGTCTGCCGTCCTCATCCACATTTGTCCTCATCAGTTCAAGTGTTGAGTTTCACTGCCGCCATGTTCTCTCACCCTCCTCAACAAAGCTTTCGATGGGCTCTATGCACGACCTACTTCCGCGTTCGGCCCTTGACCGCTCATTCGTTTCCGGTTATGTTGTTTACATGGAAAGAGGGGAGGATTTGGAGTTAACTATGTCTTTTCGAGCTACCCAGAGTCACTATAAATGATGTTAAGCGCATCGTTCGTCTTTCTAGCAAACACCCCAAAATAAAACGCAAAAAGGATTTAATTTTTTTGTGTCATCCTGCATAGCAAACGTTGAAGGTAATTTGTTAAGTATGAAGTTATTTGCATGTATTTACAATGATTTGAATAAAAATAATTACTCAGAAATGCAAATTTAAGCTTAATTTTCTTTATTCATGTCCTCCATAATGAGAAAAATGCTGCGAGAACATGTTAACACCATTTTCCTCTGAGTGGGTCTTCAAAGGAAGAAAAGCTGACAACTTTTGTGTTTTTATTTCTAATCTTTTGACCATTTTTATCTCTGTGCAGGCTTTATAATTGTAAATGTAATGTATCACCCCAGATATTTAACATCAATCCTCAGACAGGCAGAGTTTTGTGCAGCAGCTTTATTACAGTTTTGCAGCAAACCTGGCATTACAGGGGAATCTGTTTTTCAAATGGGGTGCACATCTGGCTTCATATTTCTCATATTACAATCAAGCATTTGCAGGAAAATTACACGTGTACTTGAGAGCTCAGGTTGTGGCAGCTAAATCTCTGGCCACTGAAGCTACTTTTGATTTCCTCATTTGTGAATCCAAACTAGCTTTCGAGGCCATATAATGTTTGATGTTTTATTAAGTGAAATTCTCAGCTCAAGGCAAAGTGAGGTGGAGGTACAGAGAAAGTTTTTCCTCAGGCCTTCTGTTGTTGAGCATCAACCTGGATGCCATGTGATAATACACTCAGGTGGAAGACTCCCCTGCCTTCTGAGATTTTTTTTTAAATTTCTGATGAATCACGCCTCAGTTCAAAACCTGCATAAAATCTGTGATTGAACAGTCTGGCTGGCAGATAACACTTTGCTCTTTCATTCTAGGTATAATTCTACTTTGAAAGCTGAAAGTCTAATTCAATTTCATTACAGCTGATGGGCTTTTATTCCTTGTGTAGCTTGAAAACCTGACAACCATTTACAAATTCTACAAAACGTCAATGATTTGTTTGTTATCATGGTCTGAGATGCATACTGATTTTCTGTTTTTCTCATGTGTAGTCTCCTGTAAGTCTTTCCAAACATTTTTTCACAAAAAAATGACCAGGCTTTTATGAGTGACAGTGGAAGTAACTCAAATAATGTGGTTCTTGATGTATGATGAAAAAGTCAGTATTTTCTATATACACATTTTTTTGTTTTAGTGCACTTTAAAACACATAGCTGTGAGATCCATCATCTTTTCTGTCCCCATTCCCCCCCCCCCATTTTCTATTTTCCCCCCTTCCCCTGAGACCCATCGCCACCACGGCCTGGCCTGCTACCCTGTTATCCGTGCAGTGGGCTGCAGAGGACAGCACTGTGATTGACAAAGATAAGGGCTCTAATTAAGGCATTGATGGGGGGGATCTGGTAGGGGCTTAGCTTCCTGGCAGGCAGACACAGAAGAGACAGAGACGTTTACAGGAACCCGGCCCCTTTGCAGTTAGGCACACATCTGCTATCAGCGAACGGCTCACTGTCCCCGGAATGGGGGAGATGTTCTGCAGCAAGTTGCCCATCAATGTCATTCTTTGTCCTTTTACACTTCACTTGTATGAGCCATTTCCACCCCACCTGATCAGTTGGTGAGATACCGACAGTGCTAAGCAGACACAAACACTTGAGGGCACTAGAACAGGAGCGAGCTGAAAGTCAAACGGCTGCAGCTTCCTTTCATCCTGTCCTCACTGAGAAATCATGCTTGAAACAAGCAAAGTTCAGGTGGTTAGATGTGATAAGTTTTTTTAAATCTTGTTCTTTTAATTCAACACAAAAAGCGACACACCTGGAATATGTGAAGCATCATTAGCATGCAGGAGGCGATTTCACTACTGCTGCTGCAGCCTTTGAATTTACAGTTTTACAGGCAAAAGTTCTAACAGCCCGCTAAGATTTTACAGCCGGGAGGTAAATGTCATCATCTCAGCACCAAGTTTTATGACTCTAATCTGAGTTGCTAATGCACGCGCAAACCTCACAAACATGTCTAAAATGGAATAATAGCACGTTATGACACACCAGAACATACATCACAGGGGCTCTTTGCTGCCGGGGTTTGTGGGCAGCTAATTTATGAACAGATAAGTCTACAGCCTAATTCCAAATATGTGTGAGGTGCCAGTTGAATAATCTACACCAAGATGGCAGAGGGCTAAGGGATATTTAACATGATGAATACCCCCATGTCTGACAACATGCATTATCTGCTGGAGTCTCAAAGTCAGAGGCTCCAAACGAAACAAGTCCATGGTTTTAGAGACCAAAACGACAAAAAGGCAGGATATTATCAGAGCAAGAAATGTGTCTGGTCACATGTATCTCTTAAATGAAAAAGGTTTTCAACAGAGACATCCACTGAAAAGGCAAATTAGACCAAGAACAGGCGTAATCATCGTCAGTGAAGCTGACCAAGAGTTTTCTCAGCAGGAAACCAGGTCCTTATTGGAATTGTGATTTTCAAAAAAAACTACAGCCCTGATTCTTCTTTGTAGAATCTGCTTTGGATTTGTTTTGTTTTGTTTTTTATTATTTTGAAGAAAAAAAAAAACAACTAAATGTTGGGTCTTGTTTTTCTCCGTCTTTGTGGGCCGCACAACTGAAAAGGAGAAATGGAGCGAGGTGCAGCACGTGCTCAGCGCACAAAAGAGAAGGAGAAGATTGTTAGCGCCATGAGGGCGAGCAGGGCAGTTGAAGCCCCTCAGCGTAGGTCAAACAGGCTGTGTGAAATAAGAACGGAATCAGGGCAGCATGGATGGGGAAGCAGAGTGCAAAGTGGGAAGGAGAAGAGGAATCTATAAGCTCGCTCATGGAGAGAAATTAGAGAACTGAGGCATTTTCCCTGGTGGATGCTATGCATTTTTGACCAGGCTGAGAAACAAAGAAGAAATAAAAGAGCATGCATTCTTAATGCACGAGATTGTCACTGACATTGATTTTTCGCTACTGTTTTACAGTGAGAACTGTTTTCTTTGCTTCTCAGGCATAGCTTTTTCTTCTGCTCTCTTCAGAAGTATGAATCATCATACGGGCGATGTACAGTGGAGGCTGTGTACATAACTGGAAATGTACAATTCAAGTAGCTGAATGCTGCAGATTAAAATTGTTTTGTGCATAACAAAGATTAAACTGTGAAAGTTTTGACAGGAAGGAATTTATTACTCCTAGTTTTTAGCAGAAAAAAACCCCAACAATTTGACTTGTTGAAAACCCCACAGGTTCAAGATTATTAAAAGAAGAACCACAAATTGACTATTGTTGTTTTTGCGCTGTTGAAAGTATGCAAATCCCCATAAAAGATGATATCCTTTTAGATATTTCATTTTTTCTTTGACTTTCATTGAATTAGTTCGTTTTTTGGCAATAGTCGGACGTAATGCTTACAGTTTAGAAAGCACTGTACTTGACAGGTCTTTTAAAAATCTTTTAAAAAATTGTTTATTTTAATCCACAACCAGCCACCTTATGCGCTTCAGTGTTTCAGTTGCCAAGCAGAAAGTTTAACGTTTTTCTTTTGCAAAAGAGGTTCTTTTTACATCGTTATTGTTGGGAATTCTGCTCGTCAGACTTCGTTATAAAACGCCAGTCCAATTCTGAGAGCGCCTCTTGCTAAAATGTTTTTGAAATCTCTCATTTTTGTCAGTAGAACTTTTTTTTTTTTTTTTTTTTTTTAACTTTGCCTCCTTAAATCAACAAAATGATTTCTTAATGTGTTCAGCTGCAGATCTGACCCAACCTCAAAAGGATGGATTGTTGATCACTTTCTTCTTAAAGCCATTAAAAATGTCTTACAACCTCAGACAAACTCTTCCTCCAGTCAAGTGCAGAGCAGCATGCAAACAGAATTCCTCACAGAATGAATTAGCTCAGAGAGAATTGCTAAAATAAGAGTCTTCGATTTGAGTGATTTGAGACTTTTCAGTCTAGCTAATAGATAAATGAGTGTTGGTACATGTGTTGAACTCGGGAGCACAAAGGCTTCTGTCGTCATTATCAAACACATAAAGATGCATCCAGATTTATCATTCCGAAAATACATTGAAATGATATCTAAATGCTCTAAATTTGTCAAAAGGTTTTGGTTGTTTCTTCAAAAAATGTTGAACCTCAGCCAGATCTGTTGTTGTTGCCGTGCCTTTCCTATGAAGTGTGTTCATTTCCTTTAAGGAAGGACCTTGGTAGTGTAGAGTTCTTGCTAAAACCATGATTTCACTGTAGTTTCTGTTTATTGTAAAGTTCAAGTAAAAACAAAAAAAATTCTAAGGTGTTCTGTGTGTGTATAGACAAAGATCATTTGAAACATTTTTTGACATTTCATTTCATTCATTTTGTTGTGGCTCATATTTTTCATTTGTCAACATGTCAGAAAAATAGAAATTATGGTGAAATCAGTGCAAAAAAAGGCTTTTAGACATCCAGCTGTTCAGTATTGATCAAAGAACTGATGAAGGAAGCCGATCACTTCACCTTAAGACTGATAAACTAGGATCAAATAATCAGTTTAACATGTCTTAAGCTGAAAGAAAAAGTCCTAATCAGATAGTTGAGTCACCTGTTTTACCTTGTTGATACACTGTTAAGAGGCATCACAAGAGGGATGGAATGTTAAATCATTCTACAAAAGTCCAGCTCAATCTGGATCATGACGCTGAAAAAAGGACCAGAGTTTGTGATAATTACATCTGATGTCATGTGACCCCTCAGCTAATTTTGAATTGTCTTCATTGGAGGCAACTGTTGAATAATTGGATTAAAATTATTGTATTGGAAGCAACGATCTGAAAAAGCTACCCCCATCGGTCCCCGTACGAGTCAAAATGCATCTACTTCCGCTAAAGCATTTCATGATCAGAAATGATCAGAAAGGTGTTAGGTGTTAATAACAAAAATAACCTCTTAAAATGTTTAAGCCCAATGTTACTCGCACGTATTTATGTGACAACAAGCACAAAAACTGATGGACATTCATGTCGAAAGTGTACATTGGTGCATTGCCTTGTATATATTTTAAACCTAACCTGAACTTCACCCTAATTACGTGTGAAAAGTCACTTTCAATGTTTATAATAATGAAAACCGAACAATTGGAATCAGGACTGTGTGAATAATTACTTCTTAGTAACTATACTTCACTCAAAGAGTATATTCAGTTTGTGTCTCAATGACTTTTTGGGTTAAGTAGTAATTATAACTTTTAAAATAACATTCCCAACACTGCTTATTAAAGATATTTAAAAAAATACTACTAGTTGTTACACTCCCAAGTGTGAAAAGTTTGCCTTTTTTCAACCTCCAAGATAGTGGTGAGTGGAAATCATGATTAAAACTAGGTCATACTTGTGATTTGTTATCTACAGTCCAACTCTTGATTGATAGTGCATCACAGGAAGGCAGTGGATCCCTGTATGAATGATAGACATCCTTAAGGTTTTGTTGTTATTTATATTCATGCAAATTATTTAAGGAGTCAATAGAGAGAAATTAAAACTTACTTGCTATTTTTTTGGTCAGGATGGCCTGCAAATGTTTGATTTTTTTTAATAAAGTTCTGGTTTGATATAGCTTTTATTCAGGCAGTTAATAGTTAGTAAAATAATAGTTTTATCTGGTAATTTTTGTTTTACAGAGGAAATTTGTGGCCTCTTTTGAGCCTTTCAAGACTGCAACACAGTATTAAAAAAAATAAATAAAAAAAAAAAAAATAAAAAAAAATCAATCCTGTATGAAAAAGGCATACAGGGAAGACCTTTGAGACTGCGTTTGCTTCAGTGTGTGCCTTTGTGTTTGTAACGAATGGCCACTTAAACCATACGTTTATACATTGTCTGACATTTTCAGCTTTAGAAAACAGAAAGTAAAAAGGCTTCACACATTTTGAATTTTACATGATATCCTGCAGATGCGTGAAATATGTATTTCATATGGAACAAACATACATTTATGAATATAGCTTTTTTTTTTGCATGAACTTCTCCATTTGCCCTGGCCAAAGTAACTGTGTGACACATTCACTGCAGAGTATTTGTCCTATATAAAGGCAACAGTCTGAAAAATCCCTTCCGCCACCATTCAGACTTAAAAAAATAATAATGAAAGCTGGCCTGTGAATGTCCTTATTATAGTGAGGCAGCTGTTGGGTCGTCTGCTATTGTGGATTCTTCTCCAGGATTTCAACATTCTTCTCTTGTCAGGATCAGCTTCATTTTTACAGCTTTTGTTTTTCTCAGCAGTTAGTTTTGTCACATATCTGGAGTCTCGTAGAATGTGTTATTGTGTGGCAGATGCACGGCTGGTTTTCCCATGAATGGCCTTTGGAAGCATGCGGGAAACGAACCCCTGGATTTTCCTGCTCTTATTTCTCTTTCTCAGTTCTTCTCTGACCCAGAGTTAGTGTGCTGCCTCCCAATAGTTTGTGACATTCAGCCTTCAGTGTGAAAAATCAGCAGATGGGTGGCTTTGTGGATGTTGTAGTTGTGTGGGTGTATGTTTCTGTCTGTGCACGGAGGAAAAGCGTGGGTGAAAGCGAGCTGAGGAGCCTCTAATCATTTATGACTAGTGTGCTCTATAATTAGCTAAAACTAAATTGTGTGTCAGCGTGGGAGGCAGTTAAATGGGGCTCAGCTTGTGTCAGAGGACATTTAAAACCTCAAAAAGAACCTGGGTCACTGGGGACATTCCCCTGAATAACTTCTGGAGAAAAAGAATTACCGAAACTGAGAGACTAGGATGGATTTTAAAACCCAGTTTGACAAAACTAAGTGTCCATGACTTGTCTTTTGAATTAATTGTTAATTCTCATTATTGTCAACAAACCAAAAACGAATGACAATTCTTCTATCTATCTATCTGCTCCAGTTCAGTCTGAGTTTGTCTTGGCATGTCTGAAAGGCCTTTCCACAGTTCATGGTTTTAAAAACTTCAAGCTATTTACATGGAGTTTGATTTGGCCAATATCAGTAAGATGCCAGGGGCAATCAAAGTAGTGATAACCAGAGACTGGCTAATGGAGAACTGGGAAGGGGAATATCGTACATTGAAACAAAGCAGAGGTAAACAAAAGAATAAACAGCCAAGATAAAGCAGAAAAATACTACATGAACTTATGTCAGCAAGTAATGTAAATGTGTTAAATGGTGTTAAATATACTGAGAAAAACTGCAACAGCTGGTCTGGCTGCTAACTCACCTGATGTGGTTGGAACGAAGAACTGGAGAAAAAAAAAACAGAAGCTGAAAGTAAAACTGTTGAACACACACACAAAAAAAAACATAAATAAAATAAAGCTGGAATAGCCCTCCTGTCTAAGGACAAGAGGCAAAAACAGACCGATTTTAAAGGAGGTTGAACAGGTCAACAAAATGTGACAGTGGCTCGCTGAAAACCATGAACATACAGAGGCTCAAATGAAGACCAGGTGTGAACAATTATCAGGAGATGAATGGGACCAAACTCTACAGAGCCAGTGTCCAAATGAACAGCTGTAAATGGAAACAAAAGGTGACAAACTTTTTAAAAAGGATACAACTAGAAAAATCAAAACCAAAGACACAAATTAATATAATTTAAGCTTTAAGTTTAAAGGGCTGGCTATTAGCGTGTCTATGCAATACCAACACAATTTAAACAGAAAACTCTTTTTTTTGTTTGTCTTTTTCTGTTGCTGACCTTACAAAACAAAATATTTTTTTAACGCATAACAGATTCATAACTAGTTCTAGACTACTTCAAGAACACACTTTGACCTCATTTGAAGCCAGTTGTATTTACAAGGTCAAGTCACAGGTTTTTTTATTATTATTTATTATCTATCCCCACATGCAGTACTTTCGGCTTTGAATTTTTGGTAGCGAATCATTAAATGCTCTCCTATGTTGTGTGTTGTGCATCCCATTGTTTGAGATATATATTTGGCATTTTTCTTTTTTTAAATTTTAATGTAAAGCACTTAGTCACGTTAATTGGAAGTGTTATACAAATAAAATTTGATTTGACTTGATTATTCTCGTTTTAACTGCTAAGATGACATAATTTCATGGATTTTATTATGTACATTAGTTATCACCATACTGAAATTTTATTCTGTCAGGACACTCCTAAATTAGTATCATTTAACAAAAATGTTTATATTAAATAATGGCCAACACAAGTTAAACCACCCATCAATTTCTAAATTAACTTTTGCCTTTTGGATTGCTGGAGCCTATCCTAGCCAACTTTCAGGTGAAGGAGGGGTGCACCCTTGATGGTTCTTTTAGAATCACCAATCAACCCATGACGCATGTTTTTGAACTGTTGGAAGAAGTCCGAATGCCCGTAGAAAACCCACAATGCACAGGGAGAATATGCAAACCCCACACAGAAAAGACCCAGATGGGATTCAAACAGAGCCTTTTCATCATTAGGCAAGAGTGCTTACCACTCTGCAGCACACAAGCTAAACAAAAGAGAAAAAAAGAGCAAAACAGAACAGTTGGTCTGTGGTTCGAGTTAAACTGAAAGAGCAGGTTGGCATTTGTCAGCTACGGTAGGACTTTTCCTCGTCCACAAATAATTGTGTTTTTTATGCTACATTAATTCTGTCTTAACTACGTGGTCAAGACTGATAAGCTTTTTGCTGCTAGGTTCAACAATGACATTTTTTCATCATTAGCCAAAGCTGAGCGCAAACAGCTTATTGATGACTTGACTGTTTCAGCTGCAACACTACCCACATTTCAAATGTGCAAATCAGAGGGTGAATCCATTAAGCTTTTCTGGAAAACAGAACCTGTTTTGTTTTCACTTTCTGGTGATATGTGGATTTTTTTAGAGAAACATTTTCAGATAGTTCTATGTTGTGATGACTCGGGTCAACTATTGTGTAAATGAAGGGAGAAAGATGTTTATGCATGTCTGAATGAAGTCTCTTCAAAAGCAGACAGTGAAACCCCTTATCTGAGGGAATTTTTATAGCCAATTTGTGCTTTACTTTCCTATGATTATCCTCAGATCGCATGTTGCCAAAAATCACAAAAAAAAATGTTTTCACTTCAATTCACTTCAGCATCAATCGATGCCCTCTTCATTCACTTTCAGGTTGGCAGAGCAGCGTCTGATCTGCAGATCTTTATCTCATCCACCTGGGTGACTTTGAGCTGCAGCTCCACTGCTTTGTGTTGTATTTGTGTTGTATTTCATGGTATTTTTTTTTCCATTGACATTAATTACTTTTTCTTCCTTTTTGTTTTTCTTCTAGACAAATTAGTAAAGAGACTAAATGACTGAAATGAAAAAATTGCATTAGCATCTGTGCAGAGGAGTTGCAGTAAGGACTGACAACAGTAGAGACTCGCACCAATCAGCTTTTGATCTAATTTAAAGTGTTCTTAGTGTTTTTTTAAATCTGTTCATGCCATTTTTAGCCAAAATCTTAAACCTGTGTCGTTCTCTAGGACATAGTTTCTGTGGAGCAGCAGTAGTTCATTAGAAATTCCCCTCTGAGTTGTCGGCAGGACTGTCGCTGCAAAGCAATGAGAAAACACAATTACAAAACCCCATATTACAAGTTCAATTATTTTGTTTCTCAATAAACTACCAATCAGCGACCTTACACTGTTACTCATTTGGTGCGCTCTGTGGACCAGCCGATCAGATAAGTGATATCGATGCCAGGGAATAAAAAAAAGGGAAGAAGGAGGCAGAACGAAATGGCAGTAGATATTATTAGAATTTTCTTAAACTAAAAAAGGATCAACGCTTGTTTTTTTATGTTCCAATCTCGTAATGAAATACATCACTTACCATATTTTGGGTATCTTCAGCCATTTTGTCTTGGTCTTTTTTGACAAGTGCAACATTTTTCTTTTAAGTCGGACAATTTCTTTTCTACAGATACAAAACAATTTCACAGACACAAATCTCATATTACAAATGTGAAACCTTTTTATGGACAGACACTACTTTTGCAACAAATCTAACTTAATAATTTGGACCTGTCCAGCATATTTTCTATGTCACAAATACACTCTTTTTCAAATTGTATTTTTTTTTATCTGCTCTTGATTAACAACATTTTGAATAAAAAAATACTCAGAAATACATTTTTAAGCTCAACTTTCTTAATACAGTGGGTAGGGAAAGTATTCAGACCCTCTTAAATTTCTCACTATTTGTTATACTGCAGCCATTTGCTAAAATCATTTAAGTTCATTTTTTTCTTCATTAATGTACACACCGCACCCCATATTGACAAAAAACTTAGATTTTTAACATTTTTGCAGATGTATTAAAAAAGAAAAACTGAAATATCACATGGTCCTAAGTATTCAGACCCTTTGCTGTGACACTCATATATTTAACACAGGTGCTCTCCTTTTCTTCTGACCATCCTTGAGATGGTTCTACACCTTCATTTGAGTCCAGCTGTGTTTGATTATACTGATTGGACTTGATTAGGAAAGCCACACACCTGTCTATATAAGGCCTTACAGCTCACAGTGCATGTCAGAGAAAATGAGAATCATGAAGTCAAAGGAATTACATGAATAGCTCAGAGATAAAATTGTGGTGAGGCACAGATCTGGCCAAGGTTACAAAAAAACCATCTGCTGCACTTAAGGTTCCTAAAAGCACAGTGGCCTCCATAATCCGTAAATGGAAGATGTTCGGGACGACCAGACCCCCTTCTAGAGCTGGCCGTTCGGCCAAACTGAGCTATCGGGGGAGAAGAGCATTTGGTGAGAGAGGTAAAGAAGAACCCAAAGATCACTGTGGCTGAGCTCCAAAGATGCAGTCGGGAGATGGGAGAAAGTTGTAGAAAGTCAACCATCACTGCAGACCTCCACCAGTCGGGGCTTTAAGGCAGATTGGCCCAATGGAAGCCTCTCCTCAGTGCAAGACACATGAAAGCCTGAATGGAGTTTGCAAAAAAAAAAAACACCTTAAGGACTCCAAGATGGTGAGAAATAAGATTCTCTGGTCTGATGAGACCAACTGGAACTTTTTGGCCTTAATTCTAAGCGGTATGTGTGGAGAAAACCAGGCACAGCTCATCACCTATCCAATCCAAGGTTTTCAGCTGCAGGGACAGGACAACTGGTTGCAATCGAGGGAAAGATGAATGTGGCCAAGTACAGGGATATCCAGGACTAAAACCTTCTCCAGAGTTCTCAGGACCTCAGACTGGGCCGAAGGTTCACCTTCCAGTAAGACAATGACCCTAAGCACACAGCTAAAATAACGAAGGAGTGGCCTCACAACAACTCAGTGACCCTGACTTAAACCCAATTGTGCAGAGGATCCCCAAATCCCCAAATTGTTGCATCTTTCCCAAAAAGACTCATGGCTGTATTAGATTAAAAGGGCGCTGCTACTAAATACTGAGCAAAGGGTCTGAAGACCATGTGATATCAGTTTTTCTTTTTTAATAAATCTCAAAAAATGTAAAAAAAATCTGTGTTTTTTTGTCAATATGGGGTGCTGTGTGTACATTAATGAGGAAAAGAATGAACTTAAATGATTTAAGCAAATGGCTGCAATATAACAGAGTGAAGATTTAAGGGAGTCTGAATACTTTCCATACCCACTGTATATGTCCTTCATAATGAGGAAAATGAGACACAAACATGTTAAAAGCACCATTTTCATTGTAGTGGGTCTGTTAGCTGCAATTTTCATATCAGACTCTCAGACGAAGACATACTTGACAAGCTTGAAAACATCATTGAACTACAGTTGACACATCAGCTGAGGTCTACATAATTTTACTACTTTTTTTTCTTAATAAAATGCACAAACTGAGAAAAAAATCCCAGAACAGACATTGAATTTAGTTTCATTACTGCTAAATAAACTTAACTTAAAACGATATTTTTCTGAGGCATAATTTTGTTTCTTTTTTTGCATTCTTTGTGCTCACATAAGTAGGGTTTTTGTAAACCTGTCTCAATTATTGTGCTGCATTGTATGAAATTCATGGCATATCTGAAATTGACTGATGTACTCCAGTTGGGTTGTTTCTGAGCGGCTTTGTGTAACACGTCATGAAAGCAATAACTACAACACACCAGGTAGGCAGGACTGCCTACTATTATTAATACAAAATGTTCAATTTTTGTATCTGCAAACACTGACAGGTTTTTTTTATTCACTCGGGGTGGTAGAACCATGTCTCACCTGCACTGGAGCCTGTAGATATCAGCAGATAACCCCTTGTTGAAAGATAACAAGTGAGATTTCAGATGTTTTGCAATCTTGATTTTGCTGAAAGGTTTTGTATGATAGACAGTAACATGGAGCGGTGGTTAGCACTAAAGCCTCACAGCAATTTCTCAGTTTCTTGTATTGACTTTGTTCTATCTGTGTTTGTGTGGGTTTTCTCTGGGTACTTTGACTTTTTACCACTGAGAAGAAAATATGAATGACAGGTGATTTTATATTGAAGGTGGTCCTTCCTTGTTGTTTCAGGTGTTACATAGAGTTGCAAGTGTATCAAAAGTTGAAAATTACAGGTTTGATTCGCCGCATGAACCTTGTTTCTCACCTTAGCTTTCATTCTCAGAACTAGAACCTGCTGAAAGAGCTTTTCTTTCAGACTTGTGCTGTTGTGAATAGTCATCTACAAAAACAATGTTTTATTCCATGTGATTTCCTTTCTAGTGTTAATGTTGCGCTCTTTTAGCGTTGTAAAACTTGAGAAGCCCCTGCGACAGACTGGCGACCAGTCCAGGGGTGTACCCTGCCTTCGCCCATGGGTTAGGCTCCGGCAGCCCCCTGACCCCGAAAGGGATAAAGCGGCTTGGAAAATGAATGAATGAATGAAAACTTGAGAACTGCCATATTCTAGTTCAACCGTGAGTTCAAGGATGAAGCTTTGATGTGAGGAGCTTCACTGAAGGCGTTTTGCTTTTAAAACATGTTATCCATGAGCAGAAGCTGAAGGTGCATCAAAGGTTTAGCCACACAGAGGAAAATCTGTGTCCAATTGAAATATCCCATACTTAGCTGAGGCAGTCAGTGAAAGATCAGCATTGAAAAATCATGTGTCATGGATTACAGTGCCATTTCATTTCTATCAAAGTTTTTTTTATTATTTCGCAACCCCAGGAAGGTTTGTATTTAAGTTGTTGCATTTTGTTAGTTTTTTGTTAGTTAAAAGTAGACTAACAGGAGGAAACTTAGAGGTAAGGAGGAAGCCCCGAACATAGGTTCAGCGATTTTAATTTGAAAAAAATAAAGTCACCACAAAGTGTGGGAAAACATAGAGACCTCAAAACAACAAACACAAAACAAAAGTCCATAAGGAATCAGTGAACTGGAAACAGACAAAACAACACTGAAGACTAAGGTTGAGTCCCAAATTTGGTCACCAGGACTTCCCGGTTAGTGCACTGTTAAGGGCATTCATCATTTTTTGGGGGGTCTCCGCATTTACAATTCTAAAATACAATGACCTGGAAATTTTCCAGAAGTCTGTGAATAACTAGTGTGCATCAGTGCTCACTAGATTGGCAAAATAGACCAATGCATTGCATCTAAACAGTTTGTACTTTGAAAAGAATGTGTATTATATTTATTTTACATTTTATTTTATTTTACATTATATTTTTAAATCATCCAATATTCATCATCATAACACAGGGGATTTATAAAAAGTTTTTTCAAAATGTTCATATTTATTAGGTTTTTACTTCGGCAAAAGTAGTAAGAATGTGTTCAAATTGTTTTCAAATTCAGGTCAGTGGTAGTCCCACACTAGTCTTTTGGGAGTAAGGTATTAGTGAAGAATTTCAGACAAAATTTTTTAAAAATCTGAAACTAACGACTAAGTGCAGGTACCTGTGACAGACCTCAGAATAGGCCGGGGTCTATCTGGGTGAAGCCGGTTCACTGTTTCTGAGAACTGGACAAAGTTAGTGTGACATCACCGATAGAAAATCACTTAATCTAAAAAAAATAAGTCCATTCAGGCGCCATTTCTTCAGTATACACATGCTGCCATGTTGGAGCTAGATGAGTGATCTGAGTCGGTCTGAGTCATTGTTTCTATAGCAACCACTCTCACCAATTAGGAGTGAGCTTGTAGGAGGTCCATACCCCTACCAATTGAAAGTAGGCTAGAGAGAATTTGTCAAACATTTCAAACGTTCAGCATAATTTGCAAAAAAATGTAAAAAAAAATAAAAAAAAGCCTGCGGACACTTCCTGTATGGAATACTAAAGCGAAGGGGCCACTCGATCCAGTTTTCATATACAGTCAGTGGTGGAACCAGAGCAAACCTGCACAGAATCCAAACCAAAAATCAAAATGAAGTACCCAAAAAATTAAGATCCAAAACACAACCAATGGCAGTATTTTATTAGAACTAACTCATGTAACTTCGTGGTTTCTTCCATTTGTGAGTTTTCCAGGTTCCAGTCCCTCACACCTGAACTCTTTTCTGTTTGTTTCTGTTCATGTGATAAAATAAAGAAAGTTTTTTGACATTAAATGCAGGACCCCTGCGCTGGCTGTTATGTGCAATAAAAATGGGGAAAGGTGGTCAGGTCACGAAACTCTGAAAACATTTTACTTAGATGCCACATCAATTAAAATTTCAGCTGCAGAACAACATTAACAAAAAATCAAATAAAAGATAAAATTTAAAGAAAAAATAACAGCTGCCACGCTTGAGTGATTTGCACAACATTTTAATTCAATATTATACAAAGAAGAAGTTATTAAATATTCCACCTCAAGAAAACATTCAAGGTTTTCTGTCTTTTTTAAATTTATTTCAAGTTTAACTTTATATTTTGTTGACTTTAAATGTTTTCCATGTAAAAACTTGAAGTTTGGTTCAATAATTTAATTTCTGAAAACTTCTTGATTCCTAAAACATAAAACATTTTTCCACATCACCATTAGAATGTATGCATTTGCTTTGAAGGAAATAAATATATTTAATAATGACTGTAAGATGAAATGACTTTTAAAACTGATATTTTCACTTCTTTTTGCATATTTTTCCACGCTCCGATATCTTTGACTGCTAATATTCAAATCTGTTTCCTCTGCAAAGCTATCCGATTTAACCCTCAGCTCATTAGCAACTCTTCAAATCCTGCATGAATCACATTTCTTCAGCTTTTTATTCAGTTACACAGAACAGCCTTGCCCTTGTCTCACTCTCTCTTTTCCTCTTATCATCCTCTCATCGTCCTTTTCCTCCCGTTACCTTCCTCTCTTGGGACGGAGCATGAAGGGGACTGGTTCTTGCCCTTTTATCTACTAGTGCACATCTGTTTTATGCAAAGTAGTGGCAACAGGGGAATAAAAGGGTGTTTAATTAAAGTAGATAACAAAGTGAACTTAAGAGAACTCCTTATATGTCTAAATTTAGTTAATCCCTAAATACAACACGAAAATGCTGAAAACTATTTTAGAATTGTGAGGTTTCAAAGTCTTTGGGAAGTCTTCCGACCTGCAAATGGAGTGAAAGTAAACAAAAAAGGAAGCCTGACTAGAATGTATAGATTACAGCTGAGATCAGGTATAGAGTTTTCTCTGATAACAAAAGTAGGAAGTGAAAAAAGATGCTACGAGTGAGAGAATGAGAAAGCAGGAGTTGGGTTTTTGGCACAAAGATGAAATATATTTTCCTTTAAACTTGCAGGAAGAAAATCTCTTTTTTCATGGTTGATCACACACAAATTACTATTAGCAGAGTGAATATGACAGCTGGTATCACATGGGTCTCACAAAACAACATTAAACTCTTGCATCAGCGCTAAGGAAGGCTAAGAGCTACACAAGACACAAGGCCCACGAGACACTTGTGTGTTTTTGCAGGATTTTTTTCTGCTTGAAAATGAATAATAGAAGTTATTGCTGCTGAACTTAAAAAAACAAAGTGGTGTTTGCACAGAAAAAAAAATCCTTTTCAAAGCAAGTTCAAAAATAAAGAATTCGAGATGTTTTTTTCCTTGTTATAGGTGCAAAAATATGTCGTTGGAACAAGAAGAATTTGTCTTGATAAGATCTCTTAAAAGAAGATGCGATGTTCTCCTCTTTTAAGACAAAATTAAACCTTGAAATGAGTTTTAAATACTGTTACATAAGTATATTGCTCTGGTAATATGTCTTAAAATAAGCATGTATTGCTTAAATAAAAACGTTTAATTCTTTAAAGTAGATAGATCATACATGCGTATCCTTTTCCCTCAAATATAATCTTTTTTAAGCATCACAGCAGCCCAAATATTCTTATTTCTAAACCAAAATAATCTTAAATTGATACTAGATTTACACACTAAGAATTAAAAAAAATGCTAACTGAAACTTTTTAGTGATTTTGCATAAAATAAGACGTTTACAACATAAAAAATCTCAACAAGTAATTCTACATTAATTATATTAAAACAAGTTTCTTACTGGAAAATTACTATTAAGTTACTATCAAGTGTGATAAGCTATTTAAACTAGAAACTAGACAAACATACTTAATGAGATTTTATGTTTCAGCAGTGTCGAGTCACGTTAAGCTTTAGAAACAATTCCTCTGACAGATCGAAATGGGCAGTCTGCATGCAGAAAATGGACAAACCTGTACGGGGCACGCAGGTGGCACGCACAAAAAACTAAGATCTTGATAGATTGCTCATTGAACACGTAGAGCACATGCAATTTTTTTCCTAAAGGAATGCTGCAAGCCAAAGACAGATCGTACTAAGCACATACATATTAGAGTGTACTTCGTCCTCAACATACACCTGCCCATACAACCACACCACCGCCACCATGGGCCACTCGACAACCTGATCAACTCTGTGAAGGAAATGTGTTGCACTGCATGAGGCAAATGGTGGCCTCACCACATACTGACCAGTTTTCTGAGTGTGTGTGTGTCCTCACAAAACAGCATTTTAGAATGGCCTTTTACTGCAGTCAGTCTAAGGGACACCTGGCAATAATCACACTGTCTAATCAGCATCTTGATATGGCGCACCTGTGCAATAATTATGATGTCTAACCGACATCTTGAAGTGGCACACCTGTGCAATAATCAAGCTGTCTAATCAACATTTTTGTATGGCACACCTGTGTAATAATCATACTGTATAATCAGCATCTTGATATGATACACCTGTGAGATGGAATGGATTATCTCAGCAGAAGAGAAACGGTCACTATCATAGATTTAGGCAAATCCATGAACAATATTGAGAAATTGTAGAGAATTTGTAATTTTGTGTTTGTAGAAAATATTTTAGGTCTTTGACTTCAACTCAAGACAAATAGGAGAAAAAACAAAAGTGCTGCATTTATAATTTTGTTCAGGGTATTTTCACGATGACACTTGAGGTGGCAGCATGAGCCTCAAGGGAACTGTAAGACACACCTGTGATTCCTTTGCAATGTGTTCATTCCTCTCTATGACCCTCCCCTGCTTGGACTAGGGCTTAAAGCAACAATTTTACCCTAATTTGATACTTGCTAAATTAGGCTTGAGGGATTATTTCAACACTTTTAAAATATTATTAGCAAAGTTGGCTTCAGTTGTTTCTATAAAATTTCCTTGAAAAAAAACTAAATAACTACATAATGACCTGACATTATTAAATCTTTGCTGAACCATCAACACTCATTTTATTTTTTATTTCTGTAAAAAAAATCATTTTTATGTTTTATAAATGGACTCAAGCCCTTTAATGGTCGACTTCAACCTGAGAATAACAGCATCTCTGGAAGCTTGCTGTGCCTTTGCTAAAGTTGGTACAAGTTTCTTTGTTAGAGCATGGCAGTCCTTTTTAACTTTATCTACAATGTTATTGACTTCCAGGCTGCAGTGAAACTTTGAAACCCCACAGTTAGTCCAAGTTTTTTTTTTTTTTTTCCCGTGAAACACCTTGTATAATAGAGGCAGTGCCTGACTCCTGGAACTTCAAAATCACTCTATTTTCTACACCCACTCTTTCCAAGCTAGTTGAGACTTTTTTACTAAGGTTGCCAATTTGACAGAACAGCATTGAACAGCATTCTATATTGATACACTTGATCTGCTTCTTCATTTTAAAGTCTTGGAGATATTATCTTTTTCTAAGACTACACACAATAATTCTTGTCATAACACTGTCTGAGAGCATGGAAACATGGTTACAAATTCAATACAAACAGTTTTCTTTTAGTGCATCACAGCTCATTCATAAAATAAACACACCTGCAATTGTATTTCTTTCATACAGTCATATTTATACACTCTTAGATACAGATGGACAGGTTACGTTTTTTTAGTTTAACTGATCTTTTGGCATTGAATTCCTATTATTTGTTCTTGTTCGTGGGGTTTTTGGAGAAAAAAAACACATTGTATACAAGAGCCCACAGACCCCCAAAAAAATGTAATTTTTAAGAATTGAAATTAAAAACACCAATTCCATGGCGCCTCTCATGGAATATTTCTTTAGCCTGTTACAGAGAATAAAATGATACGCAAAACCACCAACATTCTAGATGACAAATCAGAAGTTTGGGGCTTTTGCATAGGATCAAATCAGAATAATCTTAAAGTAAATATAAAACCAGATTGTGAATTAGTAAAATGAGCATTACAAATTTGAAAAAAAAGTGACTATTTGAAAAAGTAAGCATGATGAACTTGAAGGAAAATTTTTTAAAAAAGGATAGGAAAATTGTAGTTAAAAAAAATATGTTTTCAACTTGAAAGAAATAATGAAATTTGTTACTAATGCCACCAGCGTAATCTGTTCTCTGATGTGGTGTGCAGTACTGATGATGCTGATGCTCTCCCAAAGTTTGATACATCAGATGTCAATATTGTTCCAAAAGCCAATGGGCTTAAAGCCCCACCCCCACATTTAGACTCCATCCATCCATCCATTTTCTAAATCCGTCTTATACCTAAAATAAACTGACCACCAAAAGTGAAAATTCTGAATTGAAACTATAAATTAAAAAAACGAAAAGTGAAGATTCAAAAAACAACAGCTGTTACAAATACATGTAAAATGTTTTTCAATCTGTAACAGTTTTAGGTTTATAGTTATTTAACGAAAGACTTGAATTTTTTTTACACTTTAAAATTATTTATATTTCTTTTAAGTTGTTTCAAATATACAATTTTAATTTCTAATTTTCAATATTCCCTTCAAGTTTACAATGTCTATTTTTCAAATTTAAAATCTGTTTTTTTCATTCACTTTAAGCTGATCCTAATTTGACCACATACTTTGGATTCAGAACTGAAATGGCAGAAGTCAATCAGACTGAGACATAAAAAGAATACAAAATATAATTTGACCACAAACTTTTCAGAGTACTGCTCAAATATCACACTCATCATTTAAAAAGGTCTAAGAAAATCAGCTGGGGTTTACATTGACATCACACAGCCTCTGCTTAGCATCTCCACTTTCAAGTCTCCGATCAATCACAATTTGGTTTCAGAGGTCTTCAACTCCTCAGTATTGGTCTCACTTTTTTTTTTTTTTTTTTTTGGTAGATATATTAGGAGCAGTTTAAATGGGATGCCTGTAACAACTCTGGCAAGTTTGAAAGATTAATTGCGCACGTTAAAAATAAAAAAATTTTTTGACAGCGAGCAACTTGAAAAACTCCTTGGAGAATGCCTCAACCAATTTGTCGCCAGCAGTTACAGCCCAGTGAGGTACAAGTCATTGTTAAAGCTGACTGTGCACACACTTGAGCACTTGCTCTTAGAAGGAGGAAGCTAAAAAAAACCAAAAACAAAATGAGTGTCATCAATCACACCATACAAAGGTCCATCTTTCATTGCCTATCTGAAAAGGTATGCACTGGTCTGTAAAGGCCTATTATTTTCTGGTAGGTAGTTTCCATTTGTCTGCTCCAAAACTTAGCACTAGAAGCTTGATCTTGGGAATCAATTTAAAAGTGAGTTGGGTATCATGACTCTCTATTTGCTTTGCTGTTATCTGATCTTCTCATGGCTGAGCTTGTCTGGTGCTTAATGTTAGTCGTATTGTTCTTGTGTTTCCTCTTGCACACAGATTAATTTGTCGTTTCAACAGTCATCTTTGCAGGTTTTTCTTTATTTTAACCTTTTTTTCTTTTCTTATTTTCACAAATATTTTAGATGGTATCAAAAGTCAATCTCTACCACTTTACCCTTTCAGAATAATAGTCATTTGTTTATTCTTGATAGTTATCAGCATTCCTGTTCTGTTTAACAAGACTGATCACATACAACACATTGGATCCTTGATCTTGTAAGGAGATATTTAGAGTGGGGTCAATAGCTTTAGAGAAAGCTGTTTGAGCATTTCTCCTTTAAAATGTCTAAACTTTTCCTAGAAAAGGGAGGCACAGGGTAAAATACTCTAACATTAATTGTCTAATTGCTTGCTAATGTGGGGCAGATGTGCACACCGAGAAACTTTGAAAGCATCATTATCTGATAGATTAACTACATTATTCCACCTACATGAATATAAATGGTTCTGAAAACTGTCTAGAGTTGTTGCTCTTACACCTATTATGGATGAACCTGGTCTGTTCTCTGGCATGACTAATAACTATTTGCAGCATACATCAGCTCTTTTTCACACTTTTCAAAAGTTCAGATATGGCATAAATATTGAATTCACATAAAAGCTACGAGCAAAAGGCCACAAATACTGTATACAGAGGCAAATGAGGCAAAAAGTATTTGTCACTCACGGTTTCTGTGAGCTGGTTCACACAAATATGAGAGATGTCTAATGTTTCTTATGGAAACACTTCAAGTGTTTACTGTTACACCCCTCTTGGTCGGGGGGTAGAGCATAACATGAAGGTAAAGTAATATAAATGAATTTTAAAAAATACGTTTTTTTTTAACACAAAAACAATAAACAATCAACAATAACTTAAAAGTCAAGTAAAAGGCTTCAGGGTGAACCAATGCCAAACTAAATAAAAGCCCTCACCTATCTAGAAAACCGAAATCTTACCTGCAAATGAAAGAAAAAGGAAAGCAATGACAAAACACTAACCTCCATAGACTAACAAACAGAATAAAAGATGTACTAAGGAAAATGGCAGTTCATCCCTACAGCTTCACTTTAAAACATAACTAAACAAACTAAAGACAGTTTTTGTACTTCCAAAACCTAACTTTCATCATTCTTTATGAAAATGAAAGCTGGTGTTATTTGCGGTATTAACATGCATTATCACATGGGCACATCACTTTAAATTAAAAAAAATAAAATCAAAAAAAACATTTGTATACATTTTTATTTTGAAAGTATAGTGAAAGTTTTTTTATTTTGAAACCTGGACCATTTCTCCGGCTTTTTGCCGCAATACTGACACGTCAACAGACTGGAAATAGAATCTTGAGTAAAACTTGTGTTGCTTTGTTTTGTGTCATTTTTGTGTAACTCAGCCATTAGTATAGCACTGCAACACAACTTTGCATTTTTCTTTCTGTAGTGTTTACATTTTGAGTTTACCGTGTACCTAAAGTGCTGTACAAAAAAAAAAATGCTTTGCCTTGCTTTACTTAAGAAAAACCGAAACGCGCACCTTGTAAATTACTTTTGACAAACAGAAAGGTTTTGGAACTTCTTGTCAAGTACCCGAATCATTTTCTTACTTCTTTATCTTTAACCAAACAGGTAAAACTTTTCTAGTATGTCGAACAGTTGTTTCTGGGCTGCAGTTCCTTGTCTCAAGTGAATACTTTGGGCGAGTAGTCATCTCCGCCCTCTGTGTCAGTGACTAAATGCTGGGTCTGATGCCAGAAGGCTGCTCCTCACTTTGATGATGACTCGCTGTGGCAGGGAGCCTTTGATCCTCTCCCCAGCTTTGTGAATAAAGAATACACTTTGATTGATGTTGTGCACATTATGGCCATTTGAGAGTTGGCAGAGGAGAAAAAGACATGCCTGTCATGTTGAAAAGCCCCTTGTCTCTGCTGCTGAAGGCCAAATTGCAGGAAAGTCCTTTTGTGATGCTTTCAACATCTAAACCTATACAATGACTATTATGGGAGGCTAAACTTCCCAGCAGCTTGCTTTCTGTGCTTTGTCATTTGTTTGATTTGAGCAGAATTTGATCAACACATGGCTTTTTAAAGCACATCTGCCTAAATACAGACTCACATGGATTGTTGGAAATGAATCTTTATCAGCAGTCACACATTCACCACATACACAATGAATAAAAATTACAATGCAGGGGCGAATGCAGGTCAAGCACAATGGAACGGAAGTGTACTTTGTGACCATATTTAATAAAAACAACAGAGATATGCAGAATTACAGAAACTACTGAGAAATTAAGCTTATGCATCAATCAGTGAAGTTACGGGAAAAGGTAGCGGAATCTAGGCCGGGGTAAAAAAAGAGCATTTGTGAACAACGACATGAGTTCACGCCAAGAAAGAGATTCACAAATGTAAAAGTTACTTCGAGAAACGTTCTGGGGAAGTGCAGAGAAGGTCAGAAGGTGCTATGTTGTGTTTTTGTAGATCTAGAGAAAGTCTATGATGAGATACTGAGAGAGGAGCCATAGCTTGTGTGAGGAAGTTTGAAGTGACAGAAACGCATTGGAGTTGAGCATGAGCTGAATGACAATGGTGAGATCTTCTGTACAGTAGGTGCTGCAGCTTAGAGAACCTTCTTGTTTGCTGTGGTGATGGACAGACTGACAGATGAGCTTAGACAGGAATCTGCATGGCTCAGGATGTTTGCAGATGACACTGATCTGTCGTGAGAGCAAAGAGCAGGTGGAGGAAAATCTGGAGAGGTGGAGGTTTCCTCAGGAAAGAAAAAGATTCAACATCAGCCATAGCAAGATAGAGTATCTGTGTGTAAAGGGGAGAAGGACTGAAGTGGAATGCTAAGGTTACAGGGAGCAGAGGTGAAGAACAGTCCAGACTGGGAATGGTCGGTAACCAGGATGGATACGATCAGAAATGAATCTGCCAGAGAAACGGCTCATGGTAGATGTTTTGGAGATGAATCCAGGGAAACAAATTGGGATAGTTTGGACACACTGAGAGGAGGGACAGTGATGATGTTGGTAAAAGGATGCTGAAGTTGGAGATACAAGTGAGGATGTCTAGAGGAAGATCAGACCAGTAGTTTATTAGAAAATACTAGTGTTGTCAATTTATTAAAAAAATTAATCCGATTAATCACACTTTTGGATTGGGATTAATCATGATTAATCGCAATGTTTTATTTGACAATATGCGGCTTTTGAACAAAAAAATGGCCAGAAAGAACATTTTCCTCTCATTTTCAATTGTCTGAAATGTTTTAATTTCTAAAGTGTTAACTCTGATGTCCTAGAAATGTAATTTGTGTGCACAAAACACATCAAGAGTAAGATAAGTAGAAATGTCAAGACTTTAATTTCTGCAGTATTACTCCAAATAAACAAAGATGATGACAAACAACCATAAGAAACAAACATTGTGTTTCTGCACTTTGAATGGTCCAGGTGAATACTCAGATCTGATTGGCTGCTTTGTATTCACGCAGACAAAAAGAAGTTCTAGGCTGTTTTATATCACTGCACAGGCTTCTTTAAAACAAACTTTTTGTTTCATTTTCTGGACAAAAAAAAAGTGGTTAGAGGTGAACTTTCTCTCTGAACTGATGCTTTATTGAACCTATCATGACGATCAGCATGTATATTGCTTTGCCCTGCTGCTGCAGCAACATTTTGTTGTGTTATTGTGACAACGAGCCGCACCTCCAATCAAATAGTCCGCTTTTCGTGACAAAGCAGTCTAAACCAAAAAAAATTCAAGAATAAAGTACTTAAAATCAATTTAATATTTATTTCTTTTGTAAGTCACCACAATACAAGTGGAATAATGCCTGACGAAGTGTTTATTTTCAGAAATTGACTCACGCCGTAGAAGCCTGAACCGTCCGACGCAAGTGGAAGACGGTCACTTCTGATGTTTGGTAAATCTGCGTTATAGAATTTTTTTTTTTTTCTTTAAATTAATCGTGTGCGTTGACATTGACAGCCCTAGAAAATACACATTAGTGGGGGTTAGGTTAGAGCAAGCCCAATTGCCTTCCAAAAGATGCAAGCTCATATGAGGGAAACCAAGATGTGCATGGATCTATTTGGATGCAAGTGGATACATCAGTATGGAGCAGAACAGGGACCTATGGCCTGTCCAGGAACACGCTCCCTATATTTTCTGTCATCAATACGCTCTTTTTTAAACTGCATTTTTCGTCTGCTCTTTATTCACAACGATTTGAATAAAGAGATACTCAAAAATGCAATTTTGAGCATAATTTTCTCAACGTAGATCCTTCCATCATGAAAAAAAGGACACAAGAACATGTTAAAAACACCAAAAACCTGATTTTCATCAGAGTGGGTCTTTAAAACCTTTGGCTATTTGTCAATTAAACTCTGCCCAGTTTCATATTTAATGGATGTCCTTTTATGTGTAAGGCATACAGATAAGAGTTTCTCAATCAGCTGCTAAAATAACAGTTGTTAGGTTCACGGGAGACCTTTAAGTTCAGGTTCAAATGTAAATTAATTTCTCAAGTTTTGCTTTAAGTGAACGATTCACAGGGGAAATAAATCCTTTAAATCATTTTGATGAAATTAAACCATAAAGAATTAAGCTTATTTTATGTACCTAAGTGAACCAAATAGAGGTTTTAACAATGAGTTGCTGTAATATGAAAAAGTTTATGAATTACCCAACCACCGCCCCGTAATTTAAGAAAATATTCCTTTCTACCTTGGAGGCTAATAATTTTGACCTTAGTTGTAGATATGCTTAAATGTCCAATTTATCACCACAGTAATCTGTTGCATACTGCAGATATACCCTTAGAAAAATGTATGGCAGACAAAGCTGAGTGGTGTGCAGGAAGCTGAGTCTGGTGGTTTTCATATGCTGTGAAAATGTGCTGAGCCCCCGAGAGACGCCACATAACTTTTTCACTGTTACGGCGATCAGTCCCGGTAAAGAACACCAGGCAGGCTTCAACATGCGTTCAGGGATCAGGGGATATGATACATTATCGAGCTTTTGTCAAAACCAGACACATCAGCATGTGACACATCATCGTGCTGTTAAATATAGGAAGGGAAGGGGGGTAACCTGCAGATTGCAATACCATCAGAAATCTCTCAAGCATGATGAGCTAAAGTTTCCAAAAGCCGACACACACACATTTGCAGAGAGTGTGTGTACAGCATTTGTTCAGCTGAGCTGAGCTGATCGGTACTTTGTGTTCTGAGGAAACTCAAAGCAATCTGCCACCGCTACCGAAAATCTGCCAAGCACTGACTGTACAATAACACAAAGGACAGTGCAAAACACCTGCTGACATGATGAAGATGGCTGGAAGCCAAGACAACATACGGCATCTATTCTGGCACTAATGAAGACAACTCAACAGAAATATCGGACAAAACGGCCCACTCTGGAGACCTGTACTGTCCCACTGCAGTGCTGACATTGACGTAAACATTTGATTGTTGGAAGATTTTTGAAGATGGGAAGGAAAAATGGAAGTGTGGAGAAAAAAACAGACTCAGGAATGTGAAAAATTACATATAATTCTTAAAAGTGAGGTTTTCAAAAGGCATAAACATCTCCCTGCCTTTGAAGCCTTCAGGTGACAAAGCATGCAGTCCTCAGCTCCAGGATGAAATGAATTCCTGCTGTAAACAAATGCAAGCATACAACCCACCTCAAGCTGTATGTTCTGTCAGGATAGTTCAAACAGCTTGTGGTGCTGGAAAAAAAGGGTCTTTGGCGCCTTGAAACATTTCCTTTTCAAACCTGTGTCAAAATACACAAACATCCGTTGACTAGAAACTTAGTTAATTAAGTTGAGCCAGTGATTGAAGGACACATGCTTTTATGTTCATGCTCAAAAGCAGCACCTGGAAGCAGTTTCATTTAGTCATTGTTTGACGTTGCTTTGAGCTTCTTCCAAAATTCTCGGTGCCCGCCTACGGTACCTCCAGATCTGCTGCTGACTGTCTTGTGAAATTACTCAAACTGGCCTCCATACATCCCCTGTTGTGGAACAAGTCGCAAAAAGAAGATAGAAGTGGAGCGGCGACTCAATTTACTGGCCAAACTTTGACCTTAGCTTGATACATGTGGGGGCCTGCAGGCAGTCAGGAGGCCAACTGTTAAAATAACTCCCTGACAAGGAAGCTCTGGCTGCTTAGAGAGATAATGGCCGGGACCGCAGACACAATAATAGCCTCCCGCCGTGAAGAACTGTTGTTCTGCCAGTTCATAGCCCTCCATGTTGCCTATTTATAGTGTGCCATAATTAATACTCTGTAATTGAAGTCTGTCAGGAGAGTAATCCCATACACAGTGCTGTGCTCAAAGCCCCAGTGCACTTATCAAAGGGAAAATTTAAAAGATTAACACTGATGGTTATCATGGTTGTCCATTTGGAATGCAGTGAACATTTCTTTCCACATCTTTTAATTGGGTGTTAACTAAGGCTCAGCCTCCACACATGCTGCAAAACAAAACATGGATGCCACTGTAACACCCATACAGCCACTCTGTTGTTTAAAATGATTGGTGCTTGGGTCCAAATCAGTCAAAGTGGATATCAAAGAGACACAGAAATAAGTTACTGTGTAACCCAAGACACATAAAGGTCTTGTTTAATGCAAATACTACTTAACAAAATAACATAACCATCAATCATTATCATTCAGTCACAATATAAAAATGTGTCATTAATTCAGCAAAATAACCCTGCACTTTTTAATTTTAAAAATAAAGTTACCCTTTGATGTCCACATTTACCACTGGGCTATACTACTGTTACAGAAAGACACAATCTTTTAATAATAAGCCAATCTTGGGTTTAATCTTTCATCAAAATTCATCAGCTTCCTCCTGTGAGATTCACACCGAATCTTACCAGTGGCATCTCGAGATCCATGTTTCCAAGCTAAAAAAACCCATCAGGGGCTCATAACATCCAATTTAGCACGCCCATATTAGCACTCCAACTGTAATCCATTCATTAGGGAAACAATCTCCGTCTTTTTTGATAATTAATGCCATTTTGGGTGGTGATGTAATGTGTTGCATGTGGGAAAGTAGGCCTCCTTACAGTATGTTAATGATCCACAGCATTTTACTAATCAGTCAATTAATCACCATCTTACGAATTTAATCTCTACTTCTGCGCTGTTCTACATAATGGGTTTTAAATACTAAAATCCATGCTTGGATTACAACTCCATCGTTTGGGATTTCCACTGTTTTCCAAGTGCCATTAGAAAAGAGTTTTCTTCTTTATCGCACGCATCTGTTGAAATGATCCAATCTCTGGTATATTATCCTGTGAATCATGGGCTGCTGTAAAAAAAAAAAAAAAAGTTTATGATTTTGAAAGGATGGTTGATTTCCAAGAAAACTAGCTGTACTAAAAAACATCTGCATCACATTTCAATAGCAATTCAATGGCTGCATCCAGAGAAGGTTTGAAAACAACCTCATGTTTATTTATTGGAAACTTATTTCTCTCACATCTTGAGCTCAGATTGTTCTAAGCGAAGGGAGATAGACGCCCTTGAGTAATAAAACAATTTATAGTGGTGGATCACTTTGTGTTACATGTTTGGACTGATTTCAGTGAGCAGCACTAGGAAGCCAATCAATGCGACTAAAAAGGTTCCAAGTGTTTGACTCAACTATTCTAAAAGTGGTGAAAATGAAAAATTAAGCTCTGACCTACAGCTGTTTTGCAGCGCTGATGATGAATTCAAGCTTGTGAAATCTGTTCCATTTGCTTTTGCTTACAATAAATCTAAACAGAGGTTACAAGAAAGCATCTGTCAACAAGAAAACGTACAATTAGAGCATGAAAAAAGATAAATTTGCATAATATTAGTCAGCGATGTTCTAGTTCTATGTCCAGGTCAGTATTTCTTTTTCAGGAAAAATGGCAAATTGGGATAAAAATCATTCCATATAAACTCTTCAAAGCTTGCCTTTTCAGTGGTGCAGATGGGTATTTTTGCCATCCCTTTTTTGTTTTTTTGGGAAGGCAAACAAAACTATTTCCCAACAATCTGGAGATTTTCTTTGACCTCAGAAATATTTCTCATAAGTGGAAAGCATTCATGGCAGCTACCAATCTTTTCTTAAAGAGGATGTCCTGGTCAAACTTTCCCAAACTCTGAGAAAATAAAAAATAAATAAAAATGTGAAAATGTGTGTTTTTTGTTGAAGAGTCATCAGTAAAGAAGCAAACAAAGGTCCTATTCATTTTACTGTTTTTGTAAATTGGCTAAATAATAATGAATAAAAGAAAAACAAATAAAAAACGCTGAGACTTCTTAAAATGGTAGTAGAGCTTTTTTCTCATTAAATGAAGACTTCCTTGTGTTGTGTATGGTGGTGGAAGGGTACTGATTTGGGCTCATTTCACAGAAGTTGTGAGCATCATGTAGCTTTGAGTTAGCATTCCTTTCCTAATCTAAAGTATTTTTGAATAAAACAAACTTTAAACCTAACCAATTAAGCTCAATCTAAAATAGGACTGCATACGCAGAAAACAAACAGCTAAGTAAAGATGCAGAGAGTTCCTGACCAAACACACAGAGTTTTACAAAGAACATTACCTGCTGTTCTCAATTCTGATCAAAATATCTATTGAATTAACCTAATTACTTTCTTTCGAGAAAGGAGGAATGTCTACATTACAGCAGTTTTCAAAGTGACTTGCTTTAGCCAGACATTTGTTTTCAGGCCTGCTGGCAGAGGTTTTTATGTTGGAGCTCATGTCTTGATTTGATAGGTACCTGAGCTGACAGAAACACAAAGGGGATTAAAACATGTTTAGCCTGAAGGATCTAGTGACAGCAGGAGGGAACGGAGCAGAAGAAAGACAGGAAAAAATTTGCTTTCACGTGAACTCAACTGAAGAGGTGAAACTTTTGCTCCATGAATACATTTAACCTTTCCTCACCAATCATCCACTTTTTATTTATGCTAATGTTTAAACATGCTGTTTTAATTATGTACGAGGTCTGTGCAAAAGGTTGACTCCTGCTGGCCATTTAAGCATCTGGCAAAAGTCCACTTATTTATTTATTTATGAACTTTGATTTTTTAAAATGCCCTTCCAGTCTCTTTAAAGACCCACTCCAAGGAAAATTGTGTTTTTGGTGTTCTTAACATGTTAACGTAACTTGTTATATATTCAATGCAATGTATTATTCTGTTTATTATTCTATATATTTTTAAATATACCTAACTTCGTGTCCTATTCTCTTGTACTTTGCGTTGCAATTTTTGAATTTCCCCACAGTAGGACAAATAAAGGAAATCTTATCTTATCTTAACACGTTTTTGTAGCATTTTTCTCATGATGGAGACCATAAAAAATTTAGATTAAAATTGCATTTCTGAGTATGTCTTTATTCAAATTGCTATGAATCAGGAGCAGACGGACAAATGCTGTTTGAAAAAGCATGTAGCATAGGTGCTACTCTTACTCTGCTCCATTCCAGTGCATCCACTTGAAGGCAAATAGATTGATGTGAGTCTTTGTTTTCCTTGTCTGAGCTGGCATCTGGCTCAGAACTGTACGGCTGGATAACTCCAATATTGCACGCCATTTTTGTTGCACCGGTTAGCTTGACCTTAGTTGTAGATGTGCTTAGATAGTAGATGTGCGCAGTTAGCTTGAGGGTGTGAGGGGCTGTTAGCAAGTGAGAGAGATTGTAAACAAAGTGATGATGGGAAATGAGGACAGGCTTACCTAGCACCAACAGTCCCACTTAAATGAATAGGCACATTTTGAAAATAGATCAAGATCAATCTTTAAGTCTAACCTTTCATCTAAAATGCTATTCTACAAATCACACTTTTTGTAAGGAATTTACCAAACAATGAGAGTCATATTTTACTGTTCTGCAAGAGTCACATGAATGAATATTTTATAATAAATCTTACTTTATGCATTTTGAGATCCTAATGTCTCTCTTCTGGTCCAAACCTTGCTACCGACTGACCCAGAATCTGTTCAGGAAATTAACACTTTTTGTTTCATTTCCTCTTCAGCTTCGATGGAGATTGGCTGCAGCAGTCATCTACTCTGTGACTCTTTGAAACTGAGTCCTGCAAGTTTTTCTAATAAATCGTCTATTACTTTAAGAGCCAAATTCAAACTGCAGTGCATTAAGCTGAGTATATTAACTTTGCCGTGGGAGCGTTTTGAGCCACGCATTGAGATGTCACATGACGGTCTACACTGATGGAGATGTAATGACATCCTGAAGCATTCTTAGTCGTGCCGTGTGCTCTGTCCCATCAATAGAGGAACAGGCCATATTTGAGCCAAGCTGACACATTACTTGGCTCCTCATATGTGGAGAGCTGTTGGCAATGAAACTGTGTTATATGGCCCAGTAGTGCTGACAGGTTTCTTTCTTTTCCCTCCCCCCACCATCCCTTTCCCTCTTTATGTATCCCTCCTCAGGCTGTGGAGAGGCTGGCATGTGGCAGGAGGAGGTGGAAGGGATGGATCTTCAGTCCAGAGTAAGAGCCTCCCCCCAAGGAAGCCACCATCAGACGCAGGGCCTCACAGGCCGTTGACCCGCTGTCTCTGTGATTTATGGCGGCAAGGGGCCCCTGGCCACTGCAGACTCCTCTCCCTTCTCTCCTCCATTTCTCGACACACACACTGCAGGACTGTGAGGAGACGCACACACTGCGCCATCGTCAATGGGAGCATCCTGAGAGGGATTCTGTGCACATGTTGAACTGCAGTCCCGGCGTCTCCACATCCACCGCCGTCTCCGCTGCTTCATCCAAAAATAAACGTCTCCATAAACGTTCCCACACCCCCACACCGTGTCCCACCACCCCATCACAAGTGCATTAAAGCAAGCTTGCTTTCAGAGCATTCTCCATTTGACTGTGTGGATTACAATCAGTCATGGTGTGTCGAGTGTAGAGCCCTCGTGTAGCTGCTGCTGAGAGGCAGAGCTCGATCAATGGAAGTGTGCTAAGTGATGAGATGATGCTCCTTTTTTCACATGGCCTGAAAGAAATCAGCAGCCATCATCTCCACACAGATTCCGGGTTTTGCCTTTACACCACATTAGGTCCCCCTCTCTGACCGATACCGGCACTCACTTTAAGTGTTGATTTTGGATGGACAGTTGAACTCTTCAAAACTGTCAAACAACTTTATCTTCAACCTGGAAACTTTAAAGTACACAATTTCTTCTCGTTTTTTTGTGCTGTTTCAAGCTGTGACCTAAGAGTGAGAGCCTGGAGGTTCCCTCGCCATGGTGTTGCCACCCCCAGACAAACGCCACGTGTGCCTGACCACCATTGTCATCATGACCAGCATGGCCTTCATGGATGCCTACCTGGTGGAGCAAAACCAGGGTCCAAGAAAGATTGGTGTGTGTATCATAGTGTTGGTGGGGGATGTTTGTTTCCTCATCGTCCTGCGGTACGTGGCGGTGTGGGTGGGAGCAGAAGTGCGTACAGCTCGGAGAGGATACGCCATGATCCTTTGGTTTCTGTACATCTTTGTCCTGGAGATCAAACTGTACTTTGTCTTTCAGAATTGCAAAGCTGACAGGAAAAGTCTGGAGACTGTGGCACGGAAAGCTCTGACATTGTTGCTATCAGTGTGTGTGCCAGGCTTGTACTTAGTTTTAGTAGCGCTGGATAGTATGGAGTATGTAAGAACTTTTAGGAAGAAGGAAGACATGAGAAGTCGTTTGTTCTGGGTGGCCCTGGACCTGCTGGACTTGCTGGACATCCAAGCCAACCTGTGGGAACCCCAACGAACAGGCCTGCCTATCTGGGCTGAAGGTCTGATGTTCTTTTACTGCTACATCCTGCTGCTCATCCTGCCCTGTGTTTCCCTCAGTGAAATCAGCATGCAGGGGGAGCACATGTCCCCTCAGAAGATGATGCTGTACCCGGTCCTCAGCCTGGTCACTATAAACGTGGTCACCATTCTCATCCGTGGTGTGAACATGGTATTGTTTCAGGACAGCCGCGTCTCCACCATCTTTGTCGGCAAGAACGTGGTTGCAATCGCGACCAAGGCGTCCACCTTTTTAGAGTACCGCAAGCAAGTGAAGGAGTTCCCCCACCCGCAGAACGCGATGGCGCTAGAGCTGCAGCAAAACTCCGTCAGCCACACTCAGCCACTGCCCAATGCCACCAGTTTGCCACATGAACCTTCGCCAGCGCAGGACGTTATTGACACATGACCACAACACGGAGGAGTACAGGGAAACACTTGGTCAGCTGCATGACAGGAGGACATTCTGTTCTTGTAAAGTTCACTTGAACTTCTGTGAAACCACAGAAGAGATTTTTAGCATTACCACATTACTCAGAGGCTTAACAGTCCAAACCAAGATTTTTAACTGTGCTGTTTTAATTGTTTCAACTGTTTTAAAGGTTCAGACTTTACAAAGAAACAATCCTTAAACTGTGCAGCCCAGTGACATTTTGTTGTGTAAAATGAAAAGTTGGTTCCCCTTGAGTGAGTAACTTGTATTTTTTAAAGGTCACTTTTTTGACAGTGCCCCCGTGGCATTTCCTTTGAATTCCAGCACCAAAGGACATACCAGTCAGCGTGAAGCAAAGATGAAGGGCCACTGCAGGGATTCCCGCTCAGATGCCTGACTCTTGTCACTCTCTAGTGACAAGATCAGTCATTATGTCTGCTCTCTGCACTGGGCAACACCCGTTTGTAGCTTCTAGGTTTTGTTCTGCTGAGAAAGGAGCTCTGCTGAAAGCTGCTGCCTCGGTCACTGCGAGGCTTTACAATCAAAGATCTGATGAAAGCAGCAGTGCAAAGCACTATGCCGTCCACCGCAGGCATCCGGGAGAGTGTTTTACTGCGTGCGCCAGCGTGTGTTTGCTCGTGTGTTTGCTCGTGTGCAGGCACGTGCATCTACTGAGGTGTGTGTGCTTCAATTCACCACAGGTAAAGACCATTTCCAGTTGTTTGCAACTGAAGGGCGTTGTGATCTGCAAATGAGGGGAAAACATGTAGATGTCAAAAACAAAACAATACAATGTGATGAAAATGCTTTCTGTTTTTGTTTTCTGTACTGTACATTCCTCTAAACTAAAAAAAGGGAGATCTGATGATGCCTCATGGAAGAATTAACAAAATAACATAGATCTGACAACATGGATTATTATTATTATTATGTACATTCTTTACATGTTGAAGCAGATAATGTTTTAATAAAAATATGAATACAATTATTTACACATTTCTTTTCAGTTGACAACAAATAAATAAAAATGACTTTTTATTTTAAGTAGTATTCGCCACATTTTTGACAACATACACCAACATAAGTGCAAAAATCAAAAGTCTTACGTTTTAGATTAAAGGCTGTGTTCTATCGCTATATGGTTAACCTGTGGTTAACCTTTCACAGTCTTGCTGTTTCGTGGATTTTTTGTTGTGCAATTTTGATTTTTTTTTTGCGTGATTTGCATCCTAATTTGCTGCTGACATTGTCAGTCCATTTCCACTGTGCCGTGTCTCCTGTACAGAATGCGTTCAGTTTGTCAGTTACATAAATCTTCAATCGTGTGCGGATCTTTAATTTCATTCTATAATACTGGACTTGTTTTTAGCGAAGGTCTGAACTTTAAGAGTTTTAACAAGAGAGACAAGTGTGAAAATGTTCATGTCTGAGTGAAGTGTTTAAAGTGTCTATTGAGGAGTTTTACAGCTTTAAATTATTTATAATTCTACTTTGCAGATTTAACCTACATAGTTTTTTTTTTTTTTTTTTTTTTTAAATATGTGTTTAGCATATGGTGTTCACACTGGACTGTCACTTCTCGATACTTGCGCATGTCCACCACCTACAGTTGGGAGAGGCTTGGTGCAAAATGTCAAAGCGGAGCAAATCCGGTGAATCTTGCTCCAGGTTTTTTCTTTCTCAGCCTGTTTCAATATATGAAAGACTTGGTGCCATAGAATTCCAGCCAGGCACAAACTGCAATTACTGCCTTCTCCTCCATCATCGACGATCAAACACTTGGCACTTCCATAGGTTAAAAGGGATGCCCTCCATATGCCACTTCCAAATCTTACTCCTTGATTGGTTAAAGTTTGACATGGTTTAACTGATTCAATAGATGCACTTTTTGTATGTAGAGCCTAAAGAACAGTCTTAAAAATGTACGTAGCTATGGGTGAACATGAGAATTTGGCACAAACTGGCACATACAAACGTTTACAAAGACTTTTCATTGAAAGTGGTCGCTCAAACGTGTTTTGCCGAGGGCGGTGTGAACGTAGCTTAAGGGTGTAGCTCCCACAAAAACTGAGAGAACTCTGTGTTCGGTGGAGCAGTTGTTAGTGGTCTCAACTCACTGTGAGAAGAACCTGGTTCAAAAATTGGCTGCGGCCTTTCTGTGTGGAAGTTGCATGTTCTCCTCATGCATGTGTGGGTTTTCTCCGGGCACTCTGGTCTTCATTCAAATCCAAAATTAAGCTGCATAGGTTAATTGGTGATGTCTAAGTATGTGTCTGAGAGTTAAGGATGTACCCCACCTTCGCCCAACAGTAGTTGGGTTAGCTCAGTGGCCCAGTGACTCCAAAGGGATACAATAGGTTCTGAAGACAGATGGTGTTTTTGGTTTGCTTTTGGGCTAGGCACGCCTTATGATGAATAGCAATAGTCAAAACTCATAGTTTAAAGAAAAAGCAGGAATTTTGGTACAGTGGCTACACATATACACCAGACAGGAAGGTTGTTTATCATTTAATTAGCTCTGAAAGGTACAGTGCATTCCTTTTGACAGTTGTTTTGCTTGATTGTTTATTTGTGAAACAGAAAGCGGAAACTGGTGTAGAGATCTATAAAAAAAAGCATTTGCTGTGAATCTATAAGCTTGTTTTTATTTTTTTATGTTTTGAGCAGCTGTTCCCTGATCCAGATTCATCCCTAACTCCCCCAGACTGAGAGAGTGTGGTCACTCTGTTTGCTGCAGGTAAGGCACTCATTGCTCGTAAGGGCTTCTCACAGCCCTCCTTTAAAAAAAAAAAAAAAGAAGAAGAAACAAAAAGCTAAAATTCTCCTGCCGTCTTTCTGCAGCTCTCCATTCTGTCCCTGAGGTCGTCACTTTTGGGAAAAAAGCAAGCATGAATTCATGTTTAAATATAGATAAAAATGTATGATTGTTTTCACAGTCTTTTCCTTTTCCCCGATTCTCATTATCACCTCACTGTTTTCTTTGTTGGGCCATTAACATTTAGTGACTCAAATGTTATGTACAATAAAGCACCAATGGCTTTATTGAGGATTCTGCCATCAGAACTGAAAATTGACGAGGGAGCAAGAGAAGTTTTCAAGATAAAAAGTCACTTTCATGTCAGATTATATCAGTTGAATTTTGCTAAAACGACTTTTTTTTTTATCCCAAATGACCAGCTCAGTAATAAAAGCTACTAGTTAAATAAAGCAAATGACAAAAACATAAATATTTCAACTACTAATTTTCTGCAATCTGGAATTATGATTGTTTTTATGATTTGGTAGAAAATCTGACTTTCTTGGGAGCAAAGATGTGGAAATTGTTGAGGGTTTTAGAAGACTCTAGCAGGAGACAAAAGGCAGTCTGGTAAAAACTAGAACTAAAGTGAAAAACTTGACATTTTAACTAAATAGAAACATAATCAAAATAAACTGGATAATTTGACAGAAAATAAATGAAATCAAGACCTCAAATCTGCACTGAGGAAGACAGTACCTGAGTGGGAGCGGCTGATATAACCCTCTGAAACCAGGTGTGAAAAGAATGCAGAGCGTGAAAATTGAAAATGAATTAAAAAGACCAGAGAAGCATCCCTAACAAGAATTAAGCACTTCAACAAGTTGGTATGAAGACATATTCTGACAGAAATTAATTACTTGAAAGCACTAAGAAACTTTTGTAACAGACATGCATAACATGAGTTATGCATTATCATGAAAGCATTTCAAGTAATCTGGAAGTATCTTTAAAAAAACTAACAACGCTTTGCGTCACCTTGGAATTAATAATTTATGATTCTCTACAAAACTTGAGCAATGAAGTACTTAGAGAAATTAGTTTAGTGAAACATTCAAAAATGCCAAGAAATGCCCAACATTATTTCAATAAACAATATCTTCCCAGAATGCAATGTAAAATGAGAACTTACAGAAAGCTTTTCATAATTGATGTCTCCTCAGAACATCTCTTGACTCTAATGATAATTACCTGGTAATTTTCAAAGTGGTCAAGTGGAGCTGTTGTCCTTAAATGCAGTAATAGATAATTAGACAAAAAAAATGGAGGTCATACTGCAGGGTTCATATGCTCTGAATAGTCATCCTTATCCATGCTAGCGCTGCCTGCACTTTTTGAAAGAGTTTCCACTCGAGTGAAAGTTCTGCATCACAAGCATGTCAGGGATAAAACACTCGATTCAGAGCACAGTGAACACAAACTGCAAATATATCTGCTGGAGTGCAGAATTTTCCAAATAAATTGGAAGAAATGCTTCCATCAAGTTATGCATTTTTTTATTGATATCCAGAAAAAAGTAGGCTTAATTTGCATTTCAAGATGGCTTACTCAAAAACTTTGTGTTTGTTTTGCAAAACCAAATAAATCTAAAATAATGTTTTATTCTACTCCAGAAATATTGCATTAGTCCGAGAAGGGAAAAAATAAGAATACAATTTGAGAAACTTTTTTTTAATTGTCCCAAGCTATTATATTCAAACGTTTTAACTCTGAAAACATCGTGCCGCAACGCCCAAAATGCGCTGTAGGATCTCTGATCGCGACTGTAAAATGATTTAACATTGAAACTGGACGCCCCTGGTGCTGCTTGGACATCAGATGTTTAATCCTTGAAATATTTTTAAAATGAGAATAGGCTGATTTCTTTCTGAATCTTGACATGGCCCAACGCTCACAACACAAACGGAAGTGGTCAGACAGTAAATGAGGCTGTGGGAAAACTTTAGCGCAGCCACACTTAAGAGAAACCTTTAACTCCATGAGTTAAATTCTGTGCAGAGCAATTATCTCCAATAGACAGTCTGAGCTCCACACGCTCCAGCTTTGTTCAGTAAGAGATCAACTAAACTGGGATTCCAAGTGGACTCACCTTCAAGACTTTTCTTCAAAGGGATTTGGTGAAAACAGCATCAGTTTCACTTTGAGGCACAGCACCTTTTGAACACTTTAAAAATACATCAGTACAGAGAGTTTTAACTCTGCAATAAGCGTTATTAAGTTGTGTCTTTAAAGGTCACATCATGCTGGTTTAAAGTATTGTGTGTGTGTGTGTGTTTTTGTACTAATTTTATTAGGAACTACAAAAGCAAAGAATTACAAACTTTTAATTGCAGGTCATCTTATAGTTTTCATGAGCATGCTTTTTGAAAACACGAAAAAAAAACTTGCACAAAATACCAGAATGAAAAACTGTTTTTTTCATACGATGTGCTTCCAACCTGCCTAATCCCTTTCTTGGTCACAGGGTTGCTGGAGTCCATCCCAGCCACTGTTTGGCCAAAGCAGGGTGAAAAAAACCATACTCACCAAAACTAACATAATTACGCAGAAGATATATGGATATATGCCAATTAGAAGAACCAAAAACTAAAATCTAAAATCCATACTGATTTCATACAGTTTCATCAAAGTTTGAAAGTTGACACAGTTCTGAGTGACAAAATGTCCATTTATTTTGAAAAATAACTGAATCCTGCATTAAACTTGTCTCATTTTTATGAAAAAGATTTTTTGGAAAAGACTTAACTTTTTTTCAGCCATATTTGAACAAATACAATTTTTATTCCCTTTGCTCACCATATTTCAATTCTACTTCCAAAACTGGAAAGTCTTATCGTTCAAAGGATTTCTAAGACATACATTTTGGCCAAGTAGTTACTTTACTATAAGCTGTTTCATTAAAGTTTTACAAAATACCCCCCCCCCCCCCCCCCCCAAAAAAAAAAAAGTGGATGTTGAGAGATTAACAAAACTCTTCAGTTTATGATGCAGCTCCGGATATAATTCATTAGTCAAGGTTGTGCGTGAATAAAAAATGCTCAGTCTTGTTTCCATTCTAAAAAGAAAATGACCCACATCAACTATATCCAGGTTAAAAGAATATTTTAACCTGGATATAGTTGATGACCCACATCAACTATATCCAGGTTAAAAGAATATTTTAACCTGGATATAGTTGATGACCCACATCAACTATATCCAGGTTAAAATATTCTTTGGGAGGTTGAAAAATCTAAGAACTTGTCTACTTCAAAAAAAAAAAAAGAGCACAGCAGATATACTTAAGAATTCCTCCGTGTGGATGCTGCTGTACCAGCCCCCTGTGGCTTGTTTGGCTCAACACAGTATGAGATTTTCTCACATCAGGGGTTGAGAATGTCCTCCAGAAAAACTATTCCAAATGGGAATAGAGTTTGTTTCGGATTTGTGGGGGTTTAAGTTACTTTTGCAAAGTCATACTCTGAAACAGTAAATTTAAATTCATTTACACACTGTTTTGTGTAAAAATACTTTATAATAGCAAAATGTTTTGACAACAAATTTTAGATTTATATATATTTGTACTCTCAGGTAAATTATTTTACCACTCCATTGCAATCTACTTCTTTCCACAGGCCTGCATGTTTAAACTTCGAACTACTCCACTTAATCCAGTGCAGTGAATCAGTGTCCTTCCCCACTAATGAATCATTGCCACTTCATTATATAGCATCCTGTCACATATCTGGGTGTAATTACATTCTGTTTGTCTGCGCTTAAATGTTCCCCTTGCATTAACTCATTTACTGTCTATCATCAGTCACCCTAACTCCTCTAAAATAAACAATCCTTCAAAATCTGTCACACTACACACCCTGCTGTCATAACCAGGTCTCCACAATTAGAACATCCTTGTCAGCAAGGACAGCAGTTAATCTAAATGTGACACCAAACAAGATAAACAAGTAGATTAAAAAAAATCTCATTATACACCTTGTGCACCACAAAATGATTTGTTATTGTTGATAGACTGTAATTCTAAATGTTGATTTGACACCAGTGTTATTTGGTTATTCTGGGATGGAGCATTGTGCTGTGACAAAATCAAGGAGAATGTGTTGCCTGTGTCAGGGGATGATGGCTGGCTGCTTCAGTGAAGTGTGGGTTATTTTATGACTGAGCAGCAATCTCAGCAAAATACTTGGATGCGCGAGGTAAATCTTACATTTATTAGCAACCTCGCGACTGAACATTTGATGCAGAGGCAAACGTGGGACAAAAGTTCACAAGTGGGCCTCTAATCAAATCTTTGGGTCCCCATCATCACTGTTGGAATAAACCTTGTCAGCAAAACTCACGGTGCAAGTGGGAAAAGGTAAATGGGAAAACTTGGGGATGGGATGTATTACCGGCAGATCACCTTTCCGAGACCCTTCGTGCAAGAGCCTCATCCATAAATCAACACGGCAGCGCATCAGGAACGTAATTCTGTTCCATTCGTATGTAATAACTCGGTAAGAGCACTTTTTCCTGTCAGCATGTGAATTACTGCATATCCATGACTTCCCTGAAGCACTTAGTTTCAGCTAACCTAAATCAGGAACAATAAGATGAAGGTGGCATTTCACGTATTGCAGACTCTCCAGCAACTTTCCTTCTGCTGAGTTGCAGGATTTTTTGCAGCTGGGTGTCTACACCGGTTCTCCCCCCACTTGTTATTGAAAGTACTTTTTCCTCACGCCACAATGACTTTGGTGGATCCACATCACTTCACAGAACAGCTTGATATGAAGAGTAATCTATATGGAAATCGTTCACGTATTCTATCATCCAACTGCGGTTTATTTATTCCCGACAAAACAAGAAAAAAAAGTTTAAGAGTTGCCAAATAAGAATAAAGAAAAACATCAGACAAGGAATATTTAAATGTTCAAACTCCTGTGAAATCAAGCCTGTATAGTAGAGGTGCAACGGATTTTATGGATCACAAAATTCACAGTTCGGATCATTTTAGAAGCATGGTTTGAACTATTTTTTGGATCAGTAAAAAGCAAATAAGCAAAACATAATGTCAAAATAAAAACGTTCGAATTACTTTTTGAAACGCTTTCGAAGCCACTCCATCACCTGGGCAGATCATTTGGATCATTGTCATACACGGATCTGTCCTCCTGATCCCTTTGAAACCAGCCCCAAGCATGATGTTTCCATCCCCATGCTTTACAATAGGTATGGTGTTCTTGGGATGCAACTCAGCATCTCAACTCAGCATTCTTTCTCCTCCAAACACGACGAGGAGAGTTCCTACCAAAAAGTATAATTTTGGTTTCATCTGACCATAGGACATCATAGAAGTGCCTGGCGGTAAAGTGTTTTTCTGATGGTAGCCTTTATTACTTTGGTCCCAGCTCTCTGCAGGTCACTCATTAGGTCCCCCTCCGTGTGGTTCTGACATTTTTGTTCACCACTCTTGTGATCATTATGACCCCGCAGGGTGAGATCTTGCTGGGAGCCCCAGATCAAGGGAGATTGTCAGTGGTCCTATATGTCTTCTATTTCCTAATAATTGCTCCCACGGTTGATTTTTTCACACCAAGCTGCTTACCTATTGCTGATTTCTTTCCAGCTTGGTTCAGGTCAACAATTTTGTTTCTGGTGTCCTTCGACAGCTCTTTGGTCTTGGTCGTTTGACTGTGACTGTTTGAGGTTGTTTCATATATAAATAATGAGTTCAAACAGGTGCCATTAATAAAGAGTGGAGGACAGAGGATCATCTTACAGAAGCAGTCATAGGTCTGTGAGAGCCAGAAATCTTGCTTGTTTGTAGGTGACCAAATGCTTATTTTCCACCATAATTAGCAAATAAATTATTTAATAATCAGATAGTGTGATTTTCTCATTTCTTATGTCTCTCATAGTTGATGTATACCTATGATGAAAATTATAGGCCTCTCTTTAAGTGAAGGAACTTGGACAATTAGTGGCTGACTAAATACTTTTTTGACCTACTGTATAAAAAAATAAAGCACTAATGTCATCTACAAACTCAAGATATTCTTACATATAAAAAAACTGTAGATGCATTATATAAATAAAAAGTGCATTATGATGCATTGTATCTTAAAAAAAAACTAAATAAATTAAAAAAAGTAAAGGTGCATTCACACCGAACGCAGCCAGGGCGGCGGGGGCAGCAAGTTTTAATGTTAATTCAATGTAAAGACTTGATTTTATGAGGTTCGGTTTTGGCGTTGGGCGCGGTGAGAATCAGTGACTCAGCGAAAAATCAGTGTCTAGATCAAAGAGTAGAAAATGAATTCAATATGGATGTGCGATGCAATGATTTTCGTCCAGAACTTCCATCAATTTTCTTAACCTGCTGGGGCCACAGAGTTGCTGGAGGCTGTCCGGTTTCTTTGGGCAAAGGTATAATCCCTGGACAGGTCACCAGCCCATGGAGCAGAAGTAAAAGAGCTCATTATGCTAGCCAACCCCCCGCTGGACGGTAAAGAAAGCTTCGCACAAGGTCTGGCAGAGCAAGCAAACGCCGTCGTCGCACAAGGGGGCAGAGCTATCTGCAAGCTATCCTCGCTATGCTGGCCTGAGGAGAGGAGGAGGAGAATATGACGCCTAGGATCTACCGCTTTCTCTAAAAGTCAACCTTGACCATGATTTTCAGCAGAGTTCTGACCTGCAGACAACTCAAGCTCAACTTAGTGCTGTAATATCAGCTGAGGGTCAATGGACCTGACAACAAAGTCTGCAGTCATAACAACAAGGAGAACTGTATAAACTCTGTTCTAAGCAGAGGGATGGCTGTTAATCAGGCAGCAGAAGAAGGATTACTGACCTTGGCCAAACCTCTAATTATGTCAATTTGCTTGGTTTCCTGAAGTGTAATTTATCTCGATGAGTTCTCCAATGAAAATAATCGGCACATATTTTTGATTTTTGATGCTTGATTTATGTTAATGAATTTTCTAATAAAAATAATCTACACATATTTTTGATTTAAGAAACTCAATTTTGTGTTAATGACTTTTCTAATGAAAAAAAATAATAATAATCTGCATATATTTTTCTGATGTTTAATACTTGCTTTACATTATTTATGATTTTCTTATCTAATGAAAAATGATCTGCACATATTTCTAAATTGTGACAGTTGATCTGCATATACTCAGATAAAGTCTGAAATAGTGTTATGTCTATATACACTATCATGAATTTCATTGCTTCTTAAGGATTTTTAATGACCTGAATCTATGTTGGTCAGGTATAAATATCTCATAATAAGTTATGAACCAGATAATGATAACTCAGCTAAAGAAAACGGTAAGGTAGAGCCAGGATGGGATTATATAAGTTCGCTTCCTCCCACTCCTATTTAAACAATCTTTCAGTTGCCTAGTTATCCTATGTTTGGCATGTCTTTATGGATGTAAACCTCTGTTGATTGATTGTACTACATATGCATGTTTCCTGCTTGAAATAAACCATTTCTAATCTAATCTTAACACTATGTTCCCTGCTGCTATAAAAGACCTTCTCAACTTATGTACTTGTAGAACTTTCTCATGCCACAGTACCGGGACAGTCGTTAAACTGGGCCATAGAGATATGGAAGTACCGCTGAAATGTCTGTATCAGTTGCATCTCCTGCATCAGATGGTGAACCTCATCATTCAGGAAGAGTTTCTGAATGATCTCATGAACCCAAACATGGCGGTGTGCTTTTCCACTCTTTTGTAGAGCTCTCCAAAGCAAAGCCCAAACTACTCTTCTCAACATCATCCACATATTCTGTGATGAAGCAAAACGGTAGAGAAAAACTACCTGCACACAGCGGAAGTATCAGGTATATGAATGTATTTCTGGACTAGAATCAAGCAGCAAATCATGAAAACAGAGACGGCAAATGCACTTTCGATATGTGAATGGTGTTCTCAGCGTTAAAGTTTTCCCCACTAACTTTCTTTAATTGTAATTTTAGTAGACTAGAAGCCTAAGTGCTGCCACATAATTGATTTAAAATATGTGAAGAGAGGTCTAGTTCTTGAATTGTCCTGTTACATGGATATGCATGACTTTTGTTTGTTTTGTTTTTTTTAAATCAAGCAATCATCGTCCTCCAGAATAAAAATGTGGCTCGTGATCCTTAAGGATCACATTTCGGCCGTATCCATTTTACCCTCACTATATAATGAAGGACAGATATTTATTGTTGCACATAGCTATGCAGAAACTACACCTGTTGTACTTGTCTGGTGCCACTTGAGGGTGATGTCAAGTCTTAATTAATTAGCTCCCCTTTTGCATGGTCTTCTGGCTCTCCAGTGTCCCAATCTCCTTTGTTATACAGGCTTTCATTTGACTCATCTTAGATGATGCTCAGGCATTACATTCAGATCCATTCAATCTACATATATATTTTTATATATGACTCATCTGAATCAGCCTTACATTTTAATTAGATGTGACTCAATATGTGACGGGGCTGCACGGTGGCGCAGTGGTTAGCGCTCCCGCCTCACAGCAAGAAGGTTCCCGGTTCAAGTCCTGGCTGGGGGACCTTTCTGTGTGGAGTTTGCATGTTCTCCCCGTGCATGCGTGGGTTTTCTCCGGGTACTCCGGCTTCCTCCCACCGTCCAAAAACATGCTTCACAGGTTAATTGGTTACTTGCAATTGTCCCTAGGTGTGATTGTGGCACCTGCGACAGACTGGCGACCAGTCCAGGGGTGTACCCTGCCTTCGCCCATGTGTAGCCGGGTTAGGCTCCGGCAACCCCGTGACCCCGAAAGGGATAAAGCGGCTTGGAAAATGAATGAATGAATGAATCAATATGTGACACGCTGGAAGATTTCCAACCTTAATGTTTTCCTGTGATGATAGATGTCTGAGGAATAGCCCAACAAAAGCACACAACACAGTGATCTATGGCACACATTAGACAACTTCACATTTACAACGTGAGATGAGATGCACTTTATGGTCCCGCAGGAATCTTGTCATGGACACTATCTGCTGTTAAATTACAAAATAACATACCCTTGATTAAAAGGGTTGAATGCATGACTCACCATTAATTGATTCTTCCAGACTGCTTTATCAGAACTATCACTCTTCATTTCACCGAGGATGACTTCTAAATATTCATGCATGCATTGATAAGGACGTATTTTGTTTCCTTCATGAATTGTGGATGATGGATCAATTGCTAAGCAATAATAAGCAGTGTGTTCGCTGTTGTCAAATACAGAAAAATCTAAGTTTGAAAAGCTTTTGAATACATTTTTCTTGTAATGTTTTCTTTTCTCAAACCTGTCTTCATTTGGTGGGATACCAAACGTAAAAAATAAATAGATGAAAGTGCCTATCTTTTTTCAAGTTAATGTTATTTTCCTGTATTTTAAGATACTGTAGACATTTTTTGCCAGCTGGAATTGCTTTAGCACATGGTTTTTAAGAAAGGAGATTTGTCTAAATGGTTTTAACAAAAATCTTTGTTTTTTTTAATTTTCAGGCTGAAATTAAATACTAAAAACATTGAGAAAGACAAAACAGGAAGCAGATTTGTTGGTTCTTTTTTCAGAAATAGTCATCATCAAGAGGTATTTCTATAATGATTTGTATGACAAAGCAGACATCCCAAACATAGCTACAAGTGCACTTTTGCAAGACAACAGTCTACCAGACGTGGATCAGAAAGTTAGTTTTTTTTTTAAAGGTATAAATGGACAAAAATGTCTGAAAATACCTCACTGTCATCTCAGGGAAGAAAAAAAAAAAGCTAAATTACAAAAACCACAAGTCCCTCCAGTTTTCTGGATCTCTGGCTTTTATTTTGTAGCATTTACTAAGAAGTTTTGTCAAACCTTTTGCTGTTTATGTTTGATTATTCTATACATTTTTGTGTGAGTGCATATTAAACATTCACACAAAATTTTACACATTTGTGCAGTAATGTGACCAAGACTGTTTTATTTATTTATCTTTTTTTTTAATTTAGGACTAGTTTAATAAACATGAAAAACATAAGTATAACGAAGAATGACAACATGTGACAAGTATGACTGGAGCTTCTGTTTTTTTGCTGCAAATGCAGACTTGTCCACTTAAAATTAACTCACAAAAAAAATTCAAAATGGGATTTGCCCAGGGGTGGTGTTACGGGGGGTGGGGATGTGTAGAGTTGCCCCCCAGCAAAAAGCTTTGCCCCACATTTGCTCCCCAACTTTTGAGTCAATATTAGTCTCATTATTGAAAAGATTAAAAAATGATCAATACAAGCTTCTTTAAGCATTGCAAGAACAACAAAAGCAATGTATTTAAATCAGATTCAAATAACAATCATTATAAAACTATTAGAAATACATATTTTTGATCCTGTCATCAGCAATGGCATTCCACTCTGCTGTTCTCATTTCCACCCTTCCAAATGCTTCTTACCCCCTTAAAATGTTCCAGCTCCACATCTTGTCCGTCCGTTGAAGCAACCTAAATCATTATACTACCTCCACAGGGCACACTCCAGACCAATTCTGATATTTAATTTGAATCTGAGTCATTTAATTGCTTCATCTGGGATCCAATTTTTCTGAAACATTTGAACAACCATAGTTTCTGTCTACATTTAAAGACCTTAATATTTGCGATGGCTTAAAAGGCTTAGTGTTGCTAAAAACAAACATAAAGTAAGCAGTCACCGTTTCCTTAACTTCCCCATTTTCTCCCGTAAATGAAGGATTCTCACTTCTCTTTTACTGGCAGTTGCCCCATGGAAAGCATACAAAATGAAAGCCTAGGCTTTTGCATTAATATATAATTAATGGTAAAGATAAAGACCTCATGGATAGGTTTAAAAATTAATAAAATTCTTGGTTATGCTTGACTGGAAATGTATTTCTGCTGCTCACGCACCTGTACGCTCTCGCTGCTCCTGCACTGATGTTTTTTCCAATGAATTCCAAACAAACCCCTTTCAATCCTTCTCCTAGACAAACATTTCTTCTCCTTTACCATTGCTGTGTAGCACAGAAAACCCTCCTAATTTGGGGACAACAAATCTTTGAATAGAAAAACATAAATTTGGAAAAAAATGTCATTCTGTCAAAAGCAGGGATCTAAAACAACCCACTATAGTCAAATTGTAAGGGATTACGGGTTGATCCAAAACACACCAGCAGCAACCAGCAGCCACCCAATTTTCCCACAATCCTACACTTTTTGCAGCACAACAGCTCACTCAAATGGTGTCCCCAAACTAAATAATTGTTGGGGTGGTGAGACAGCACAAAAAACAAGTTTTCAAAGCAAGATTATTCTCTCGTCTTTGTCAATGCCAGCATGCGTGGGCCTCATCCTTAAACACAGTGCAATAAAAGATGGAGCCACGCCACAGTTCACAGGAGCAGCCACCCAAACGGGCTTGTTAGAGGGGTGAAGTGGAACTCATCAGTGCACAAGATCACTGCTCACAGAGGCGCTTGTTAACTGAAACATAATAGCTAGGAGGGCAGCTCATTACGGAGAGCCCCTGTGGCCTGCACAGGCCATGCTGGTCTCACCAGATGGTTGCATGTCTGGTGATCGAAGGGCATCAGTCATAGAGAAATTACATGCAAGACGTAGCTTAATGACAATGCACAGAGAAAACGCAATCCTATCAATTTAATTTTAATTGCTATTGATACTCTGCTGAAACAAAGTTTGCAGATTGAAGAGTGATGGTGCTTCACTGCCCCTGGTGGAGATACAAGTAAAAAAAAAAATAAGCAGACCAATTCAGTTTTTTCAACTAATACTCCTCAATTCACTTAAATCACTTCAAAAAAAGTTTGCTATCAACATTCTTTCATAAAAAAACAGTACATTTCAGACTGATTGAAAAGCAATTTGCAGTTGAAATGATTTGCAGCATTGGTTGCAACTCATCTCATTCCATAAAATATTTTTTTGAAAGGAAGCTCCAACCAAATGGATATGATTTCTCAAATGAACAGCAGTATTCCATCCTCTGATTAAACATGCATTTTTCAACAATGATGGAGAAGAGGTTGAAATCCAATTTAGAGTCAAGTACACAAAAGTAAATGTGGAAAAAAATAGATCAGAATGTGTATTAACATAAGAAATATTGTTTGCAACAGACACATTTTTTGATAAAGTTCTTTTCTTAAAAAAACAGCTTCGATCATTGCTGGCACAACAATACGGCCATAGGAACTATATTTCATCTCATTACTTTACCTTTAGTGGTGTATCACCAAAATGAATTAATCTTAAAAACGCTCACGTAAAGAGTTCATCTGGCTTTAGGTGAAAGGAAAATGTTTGAGTCAGTAAGTCTGTAGCTTTTCCTGTAGTGTTGTCTCTTCTAGGGAATTAAAATTTTTACATCAATAAATTAGGACGAGTTGGGAGTGTTTATTAGAGCTGCATTTTAATTTAGTAGTTCTGTATGCTTTCAGAAGTTAATTTTTTACTTAAAAAAAAGACTTGGAAGCTGCTGTTCTGCACAACTCAACGATTAATGGCTGTCATTTTTTCTTCCAACACATCTTTAAAAAGATTTGACTATAAAACTTTTGTTCTGCCAAGAATGGTTTCTGGCTTTGGTCATTTTACCACCTGAAAATAAAAATATATCCTGTTCATCTTATGACCATGCTCCCTAATGGGGTCAAGAGGCTGATGATACAAACTAGATCTAGAATGAGTAATTTTTAAAAACATACTTCTGAAACTCAAAATCATGAAGTTTAGATCATTACTTTAAAAAAAAAAAAAGATTCCAACACATTTTTGTTTATGTACCAACATTTAGTTCAACATTAAGTCAGCCATTGATTTTAGGTCGATCTTACATTCTCAGGCCACAAGGCCACTGAGCTGACATTGAATAAAGAAATACTCCAATGCTATATTGAGCCCGACTATCCTACCAAGCGTCCATCATCAGAAAAATGCTACAATAACATTTTTATAGGAGTGGGCCTTTAACACCAACAAATGTGACCTTAAATGTTCTGGTTCTTGCAAACATCCCTCTTTTCCTGATCCTCCAGTCCAAGTCCAAACAGTAGTAACCTTGATTTTCAACAATAAAACACCCTTTTCTGCTCATCTAAAGCTGAAAAATGAAATCAATTGGATAACTTTTCTATAGTGAGATGAATAAAGTTTTATTCTATTGGGAGTAATATCAAACAAAACTACAATTTAGAGTTGGTGTGCTTTACTTAAAGAATAAATGAAGGAGGATCTCTGTTAAAGTCTAAAGACTGATTGGTCTCGAATGTTGCACAACAGCCCAAGCTGCACAGAAATGGTTCAGTGAGGCGAGCCTGGGATGTCCCTTTGGAACAGTGTCTTAAAATGTTAGGAGAAAGCCTGAAGACATCAGTAAAAGTCTAACAAAAGAGAACCCAATAAACATTTTCAAACTGACAGAACTGATAAGATAAAACCTCCAAGACAAAAATACAGGAATTATTTCTTTATTTTATTTTTTTTCTTCACATTATTGCTTTACAGTAAAATGCATTGGTTGGATATGTCCAGTATAGCAAGACAATACATTCATATAAGTTGTACAGATGTCCTCATTAATGTTTTATAGCAACTATCTTTACATTAAATATATTTTTCATCATTATTCTTGACAAACAACTCCCACATCACATTGAGCTCACAGTGCATCAGGTCGCATTTAATCATTACACCAGTCCTCACATGAACCTGTCATTTCTAAAGTGTACGCTTTTTGTACACAGGATTTCCATACAATCTGGGTTTCTGCAGAGCTACAAGAATATGGCATCCTAATCCCATTTTCCTAAAAGGAAAAAAAAAAAAAAAAAACGGAGTTTGTTCCAAAGGTGTGAGAGCTGAACTGGTGAGAACTCACTCCAGGACTGGAACAAATCAGCATTTCAATCGCTGTGCTCAAACTTGGCAGCTGGGGGCAAAACCACACAGAGCAGCAAGAAAAATCTGCACATTCTGAATCAACTCTAGTACAGTATCAACATGCTTTCTTCTCAGAAGGCATTAAACAAAAAAAAAAAAAAAAGGTCCAACCTAACAAATTGAGTGAAGCTGAGCCCTGTGTAGCCGTCTCCATCCAGTCAGCACAGCCGTTTAAAACCAGGATGAGGAGCAGCTCAAAGAGGGACAAGTCTTGTCAGTTCCTTAGTGTCTACTCTCACCCATGGCTTTTGTAGGAGTCTGGAATAAAGCATAAGAAAAATCAACTACTCATCCATCCTGCGTTCCCTCTGCTGCTGTTGCTTCCTGCTGTGGCCCGCAAAGCTGTAATGCCCTTGTGCAAGAAGAGAAGTGCGCAGTGGGAGAAGACTGCCTTCCCACCAAGCCGGCGTTCTACACGTCCTTTGCCGTGCGCTCAGTTCTTCAGCTGTCGCACGCCTGTGAGCTCACACATCAAGTACAGACAAACTGACGTCACATCTCCACAGGAGGCCCAGTCTTTGTATGGCAGCCTTGCGGGGGCTTGCGTCACATAAATTTACATTTAAATTGCATATACAAGAGCCCTCTGCCTCTGATGTGGCAGGAGAATATTGGACGACACTCAAACACACAATTTAGTTTCAGTCTCTGCACCTCATTTACAGACTCCTCACAGGTGTTTTTGCATGATGTTGAGATGTCTGACTCGCAGTACTCTTAGCTGCCAATTTTTGTGAAATGGCCTGGGCAGTATCCATGGAAAAACCCAGAGGCCCCTCAGCCTTACGCCGTGACGTGGAGGATCTGTGTCCCAGCATGCACTGCAGACGGATGTGCTCACATTGAAGAGGTTTCAGTCTTTTTGAGCATCCAGAGGCCAGTGTGAACAACATGGCATGGGCCTGAACCAAGCTTGCACAGTGTTCTTGCATACCCATACAGTCACACAGACACATACACTAAAAGTACATACACACAAAAGGAAGCACTGGTGGATTTAGAATGGGAGGTCGGCTGTTAAAGTGCAATATCTACATGTAACTCAAAGCCATGACACCGTTACCATCTTGACCTCCTTGAGGCTCATCTCAGAGTTTCCCTGATAACCTTAAACTGCAGTAGCAGTCAAACCTGCCTCTTTTCTTTGCATTTGCTGAAGAACTCCATACTGCTGCAATCTCAATTACATGATTATTCATCCAGTTCAACTTTTCTTTTTTCCAGCTTTGTGCAGATGAAGTAAGGGAACAACCCAATGCTGGATGGTGAGAGGCAAAAATCTCAAGACAAAAGCAAGAAAAGCATTTTTTCATGTGCAATTTCCGTGAAAGACAAGCAATGTCTGATATTTTTTTAAACAAGCTCTCCATAACCCCCCCCCAAATCTAGACAAAACTTTGATTTGAAAAAATATACAAAAAAAGTGTTTACAAATTTACATTGTGCACTGGTGCAGATGCATGACCCCCTCAGAGTCAGCTGATCTGGACTGTGATACATCCTGACACATGACGTGTCCTGACAGTTTTTTTTTTCTTTTTTTAAATATAAAGCAAAGCAGTTCTGATCAAGCAGATGAGGGTTAAAGTGACAAAGAGGAAGTGAACTGTCCCCGATGCCCAAAGTCATGCCAGAGGACTCAGTTCAAAGCTGAAGGAGGGGAGGAGCTGCCAAAGACAAGACCCTCCTACTTTTATCCCAACACTAAACTGAAATCTTTGACCTTTTTTTAAAGCAACGCTGTTTGACAGCTTTAATTAGAATCAGGACTTTAAATATGCTAATTTTGGTTTTGTGGAAAAAGGCTTCGGAAATGGCAAAGTGAAAACAATCAACAGGGGCACTTATGATTCTTAAGGTCCCTGACATCTAAAGGCATGCTGGATGGAAAAGTCATTAGGTGAGGTGCAAAAAATAAAATAAAATAAAAAAAACTTTACAGCAGTAACAATAAATTACTAAATAATCAACTAAAGGAGCAGTACTGTGTGAGAAGGGGATAATCGGGAAAAGTATTCAAGTCCAATTATACAGGGAGTTTCTGCTTTGTAAGAAAAATTCACATCTAGGACTAAAGGATTACAAAAGAAAAAAATACTGCAAGCAAAAAAGGAAACTCAGCCAGCAGAAAGGTCCAGTTTTTGGCTGAAAACATTGTGATGTTGTGCTGAGAGTTTGGTTTTCAAGGCATGCTGCTGAGCTCTAGTCTTCTATGCACATGGGCAGGTTGACAAAAGTGAAGACGTTGTACTCTATCATGATGGAGAAGCAGAGGAAGACCGCATACAACACCAGGACGTACACGCCGAGCTTAAAATCCAGCCGCCACTTGTTCACGTGGATCCCAAGTACCTGGAAACATGAAAACAAATGCTGTGGTTTCATATAAAAAAGTTAAAAACTGCTACAGTTAAAACCATTGACTGTTTATAAGAACTGGAATGAGCGACCCCTCTAAACAGGAAATACCCACTCGTTCCAAGAAGCCAAAATACCATAGACTTCTACTGAGAAGTAAACAGCTATAATCCGCCAATCTATTGGTCAGGAAAACCAGTATTGATCCTTTTACATGTTCTTGCTTTTCCTCTTTGATATTTCTTCTTTAGTGCAAGTTATTCAAGTCATCATTTGGCTAATCAGATGCCTCAAAAATATGGGTGGAGCCTGCTGGTCCCCACATTCAACGTTCAAAATGTTTGGCAGGTACTCCTGAGCCTGCTTTCAAGCTTTAATGGTATGGCCTTCCAGGAAGCCCATTCCTGATTGGTGAGAGAGGTTTCCACAAAATCATCAACTCAGACCTACTCGGACCAATCACAGCTTACCGACGTCTGGTTCCAGCATGAAAAAAAAAAAAAGGCAACTGATTTGACTGTTTTGTTGAAGCCAGAAGTTGGTCATTTTCTATGGATGACGTCAGACTCACTTGGTCAAGTTCTCACATACAGTCAAGAACAGCAAAAGACCTTTATGTTAGTTCCACAAGTTTTTGCTCAAGGAGTTGTGGTACATAGTTCGATCCAATCCAACCAGCATGAACAGAAATTGTAATTTTCTTGTAGAAAGTCTTAAATTCAGTGTTCTTTTATCATAACAGTTTTTAGCCAAAAAAAAAAAACCCTAATAATATTCTAGAACAGAGTTTCTGCAGAGCGGCAGACGTTTATTAGAAATTCTTCTCCAAAATTGTGGGCTGAACCGTTGACATGGTGTAAGCCTGCCCACATTTCCCATCATCCCTTTGTTTATACTCTCTCCTTTCTTCCAGCCCCTCACAACCAGCTCAGATGAAGATTCCAGCTCAGACGACGAAAACAAAAGATGTACATGGATCTATATGTCTGCAAGTGGATGCATCAGAATGGAGCAGGGAGTTTGTTTGCCAATTGTACGGCTATAGGTTTTTTCCAAAATTGTACTTTTTCATCCACTCCTGATTCACAATTTGAATAAAGAAATACTCATGCAATTTTAAGCTGGACTTTCTTTACATTTGTCCTCCATTATGAGAAAAATTCTATAAGAACGTGTTAGAAGACCAAAAACAAGTTTCATTAGAAGAAAGTTTTTAAATTAACAGATATAATCTGACGATTTCATTTCAGTTCAACCAAAGGCATTTTTTCAAAAGACCTCATAACCTTGAGCAGCGCATCAAAATCAAAGGAGAAAAATCATTTCAATTAGCGACATCTTTCAGCTTTTAAAACCTTGTTCAAAAACTCATCACCTCAGTCTTTAGATGAAACCTCAGATGGTTATTGTGACTACAGCTGGAAAAAAAAACATTTTTAGATACAAGTGCTTCACACTTTTTGTAAAGCAGGGAAATAATGAGCCTGCACTTTCCATTGCAAAAACTAAAAATAAATACATCACAAAAGAAACAAATAATTGATTATTTTCTTTCGTGTAGATCCACATTTGAGATGCCAGAGAATAAATCATTTTCTTACCGTGAGCGCCACAGAGCCAAGAAGAAGCACAACTGAATACACCAACCCCCGACTGTTGATGGCAACCTGAAACAAGCAACAAAAATCCACCACCAGTCATTTAAAAAAAAAAAAAAAAAGGGGTGGAGTGTTTGCAAATCCGACTTGCCTCTGATCCATAGCTGACACAAATGGTCTGAATGGCCCAGGGAACCCCCAGACCCACCAGAATATCAAACACATTACTCCCAATAGTGTTGGACACAGCCATGTCTCCCAAACCTGAAACAAATGCGAGTTCATTTAACAAGAATAAAGGCTTTAAGATAAATGTTATTTAGAAAGCCTTCAACAGATTAAAATAAGGACCGTTTATACTAGTCTTAAAACTTAATGCATCAACACCAAGATCGACATAGATTTTTGTTTTTATAACATACATGGATTTTCAGCTATTTTTGCTTTAAGCTAAGCCAAAAAGTTGCTGACCAAAGCTTTCTAACTTTTCCTGAGAAATCAAACTTGAATCTACATTATGCTTAGAAATTAAATTTTGTTCAACACAAAGTAAATCCCCAACAATGGAAAACACACAAAAACAAATTCTATCCATTCAGAAGTTTCCACAAACCCACACTAAGAGCAGCCCTATGATTGGTCAATTTTCTGTTTCAGGAAGAACAGCCTACCTTGTCGAGCCACAATAAGACTGGCTATGCAGTCAGGAACGCTAGTCCCTGCAGCCAGGAAGGTGATGCCCATGATGACATCTGGGATTCCCAAAGTGTAGCCAACTATTGTGACCTAAAGTCAAAAATCATCTTAGGATTCTGTTCAAAACCCATCAAAATTTGGAACTTTTATATAATATTTGTAAACAAACCCACAGATCTAGGAACAGAATCACACATTTAGTTTCATTTGTAATTTTAACATGCAGCTTTTGCTTGATACCAGTAATATAAGACGCTTTTTGGATGCATGTTCATCCAGAAGTAATTGGTGATTATCCAGAGCTAAGATATCAGTTAAATAATATTTGAGGCAGAATAGATTACACTCACCATCCAGACCATCACATAGGAGAAGACGGCAATCCAAAGAGTCGACAGAATGAAGGAGAGCATAAAAAACTTCTCCCAGCGAGGCTTAGCACAGTTTGGGATGGTGAAGAATAACAAAAGGAGCAGAGGCCACGACAACAGCCATTTCACTTTGCTGCCGATGCCACCTGCAGGAGAAATGCATCAACAACAAGAGAAACGACGAGTTTGTAGCAGGATAAACTCTGAACCCAAACTGGGTAGGTATTCAACAACTTGACGTGCTTAGGAAGCAAAAACGATACCAAGTCTTTAAATGTTCTGCCATGCTCAATTTGCTACCCATTGCTTTGAGTTGAAGTAAAACAGTTTTTAGGTTGAAAATGTGGAGCCACATAAGGCATTTTGTTTTTTGAAAAAGTTTTTTTTTTTTAAACACAAAGGATAGAAGACTAGGCATCATCTCATGAAAATTCTTATATAGCTTTGAAAATTTAAATGAAATCTCAATTTTCTTGCTTCAGGATTCATTCCTTTAGTCCATACCATGATGCAACTCATGTCAATGATTTTTTTGGACACATACATTGAAAAGGAAAGATAGGACAAGAAAAAAATAAAAAGGAAGTGAGTAGAAGTAAAAGTCTTATAAATTCTCACCTCTGTGCCCTAAAGAAAATGTATTATCACACCCACTGCACTCACCATTTATTATAGTGCTGGACCCTCCCTAATGAGTACACATTTAGTTTCAGATACCAATACAGAAATGAAACAATACATTCCAGAAAAACTCCTTTCCGACACCAATAAACATCTCAAACTCTCAAGTGTCTTGATTTCACACTGTTGGCGTGGTCATGTTGTGCATATACCCATGTATATATGCATTTTTGTTTATTTCCCTTCAACATTTTTCATTTTGGTGTTACAGTGTGAATCTCATTCATTTTTTTTTTTTTTAATCTGCAAAACACAATTTTACTTAATTACTGTATTCTGCATCCTGTACTGCGTAATCCATGTTTATTTTTTTCACTGATTTGGGGATAGATTTAATCTCACAGATTTAGATTTCACTGTAGTGGACAGTGACAAGTATACTTCTATACTTGAAAAAACAAATATAGTATTTTGTAAATTCCCTGGAAAGTATAAATGTTTTTTTGCATTTTTCACCTCAATAATTTTGTAATTTAGTATACCATCTGGAAATCTTTAGTGTTTCAAGTAGTTTGTTTTGAAAGAAAAAAGGAAAGAAAACCACAAAAATATTCAAGGATTTACATTCATTTTAAATTATTTTGTTTATAGTTTTGATTAACTTCCCTATTGGTGTCTAGTTTCCTTAAGATAATCCCAATGTTTAACTAGTCAAATTTTACCAATATGCAGCTGCCAGCCAGAGAGAAAATGTTTCCCCTTCATTTTTACTGTCTGAAATGTTTAAATGTCTTAAGTGTTAACTCAGAAGTGTAATTTGTGTGCACAAAACACATCAACTGTAAGATAAGCAGAGCTGTAAACACTTTGTCTGCAGTATTACTCCAAGAAAGCAAAGATGCTGATGTACAGGAAAAAGAAACAAACGTGTTTCTGCACTTTAAAAAGTCCAGGTGAAAACTCTATTCTGATTGGCTGCTGGGTGTTCTGGAAGAAGTTCAGGTCACAATGTTCTATATGGGCAGGCTTCCTTAAAACAGATGTTTCCTTCATGATTGAGACAAAAACAAGCGATAAGAGGTGAACTTTCTTAACTGATGCTTTATTGAACTGATCCTTTATTGAACCTATCATGATGATCAGCATATGCATTGCTTTCCTTTGCCGCTGCAATTCAAGATTGCTGCAGACTCAGCAACGCATTGACTTGTTACCGTGGCCACATTATGTATCAAATAGTCCACCTTATGTGAAACAGCGATCTAAACCAAAAAGTAAATAAATAAATAAATGAGTAAAGTACTAAAAAAAATATGCATTTCTTTTGTAAGATACCATGTTATAAGCAGGATAGTGCCCAACAAAATGTGTTTTTCCAGAAATTGAAGCACACCGAATTGAACTGGCAGAAGACTGTTGCTTCGTAGAGTGTAATCAGCCAGCGTTAATACATTTTAGCGTGTTCGGTTTTCTTCTATCATTAATTGCATGCGTTAACAAGTTAACGTTGATATATTTGATTAAGAATTGTTGAAATGTTGACAGGTTTTCCAAAAAGCCTTCAAGGTATGTAAACCATGAATGAAACCAAAGATTTTAAATCAGTTTAAAAATAACCAGCCTGGAGAACAAATCTCTGGACCTTCCTGAAGGATCAAGTCATCCATCAGCCTGCACACAGTCATTTAGAGAAATAAATAAAGAACGTGCATACTTGGAACATGAAACGGCGAGATGGTGTCATTTTCCTCTGCTTCAGTGGGTTTGTCCTCAGGCACGTTTCCATTCTCAATCTCCACCTTCACATCAGTCACTTGCGTCTCAACTCCATTGGCCGTCTGCACCAACTTCTGACGCTTTCAGAAAAAAGAAACTCAGTCAAAGAGCTCTCATGTTGGGTTTGAAACCACATCTGTGGTCAACAAGTGCTAGCATGATGATAACATCCTTCAACGAACAAGGAAAGAGAAGTGCAATAAAGAAAGTTTAACTGAAATGAAAGAAAGAGGGGACAGCTGTACCTCTGTAATGATGAGACGACTGGCCATCCGCAGACGGGTTCTGGGTCCAAAGTGACTGGTGACCATGACACGAAGGCCCGCCTCTGGAAACCTGAACTTTGAGGGACTGGCGTTCATGATTTCATCCACCATCACCACGGAGCCACGGCTATACGCTTTGGATGGTTTGACTGAAGACATTCAAAGCAAATCCAACATAAACCAGTTCTTTTCAATCTGACAAGAACTATAAAATAAAACACAAAAAAATCTTCAATAAAAGTAGAGATCTACAGGTTTCATTTACTGTAAAAGTTTGGTACATCCTTTAGCCGTACATATCATTTCAAACAGATATGACAACCTTGAAGCAAATATGGCTTTCAGAATAACAATCCATCATTTAAAATGTCCTAATGCACGACTGTTTAAGCACTTTTATCAATGCACAATATTTACCTGGATACTTATTTTCTATATCACTTCATTCAAGTGCAAAAGCACATCTTTAATTTATTAAATGAACATCTCTATAAACCACTAAACTGTGCTTGTTATTTAGGAAGTTAGGTCATGTTTATAGCTGCTAATCTGGACTGTTGCTGTTGATAGTTGCAGACTGAAGGCATATTTCTGCACCAGGTCTTTCCACCTGGACCAAAACCTCTGCAGTACTAATTCATACCATTAGATGTCAGACTTTCATTGTTCTGAGAAGTGAAGAAAAAAATACTTTAAAACTTTTTCAATTTTGGAATTTTTTGAGTAAATCAGTGGGAAGGTGATGGAACGGTAATGGATAAAAATGACTTCTTTTTTTCCTTTTTTAAACCCTGCTCCTCCGATGTCTCTGGATTGAGAGAACACTGCATGCATGGCTGGTTAATATCAGCCTGTTGTGCACATTTATTTGTTTTCTGGATTCTTTACTTCAAATAACTTCTCTTAAATTGCCTTTTGTAGCTTTGAATATTTTTGTGTTAAATGAGATGAATATTAAAAACTGACATGGGAGGTTAAAGCACAGATTTACAGGACTGTTCTGGATTCAAAGTGAACCGTAATGACAGAAAGAACAATAGTTTAAAATGTTAGATTTGCTGTGCACAGAATAAGTGGGCAGTCTGTTTCTGGCACATCTAAAACAGATTTACTGGCTGGGAGCCACAGCCCTTCGTTTTAGTAGAGAATGAGGCTTTAAGATCTCAACTGTGGGGAATAACCAAAGCTCTACATCTATTTGTTTTAAATCTGCCTTGATTTAACTTATTATGCATGCTCCAATGCACATAAATTATCTTTGTAAACAGAGCCGGGATAAACATTTCCTCTGGAGAAGTTGATTACCACATCAGGAGTGAAGAGGTCTACGCTCCAGAGACGGGCAGAGGAAAAGCAAGCAGAAAACACTGCCATACACACACTGCACTGTTGACAACAAGAGCAAGGTAAGCAAGGCTAAGCAGACAGGCATGTTAGCATCACTGCAGCCAAAAATGAGAGTTAAAGTCTCAGAAAGGTTAAAAGTCCGATTAGAAGATTTGAAAGTTTAGAGGCATGACACAAAAGGAGTTATGAGATAATTAGCCCAAATGTAACAAGTTGTATAAAGATAGTTTTACTCTAAATATTACTTTTTATTTATACTCCAAGCTCAACATTACCATAACAGAAAATACCAATTTAAATTGTTCGACTTATTACCATAAAATTTTCAAATGGCCTTTTTTCCAGGAGTTTGTTAGTTGAAAGGTTCTTAATTAGTAAAAGGAGAAAAAAGTTTCAAGCACAAAGCTTCATAAAAACATTTGTTCTTATGGGACCTTAGCCTGTCTGATTAACCTCACCTGGTGAAAGTAAAGGTGACGACGGGTCGTCATCCCAAATATAGTAACAAGCATTACCGTCCTCCATCTCACTGCTGGCTGCAGCGTTACCGTTGGCCACATTTTTGTTGGACTTCCCTGTGAAAAACCTTTGCATGCTGGAGTTGAATCTAGAAAGAACCAACATTAAGTTAAACACACACGAGCAAAGGCAAGTTTGATGCAAGACTTAAAATGCATTGCTAAACTTGGGGGGGAATCAAAGCCTTTCTAAGTATAAAGGTTTCTGCAAACTAAAGTTCAAGTCCCATTAGTTGCCACACTTCTAGGTGTGTGGCTTTGGGATCAAGCCCTTGGGGGAGCGACGAGCTGCTGACAAGAGAACCATTTGGTGGTTAAACCCACAATCCACTCAGATCATCTTGATCTGGGCGGGACTGTTTCCATGGAGAAACACCCCCTCTCCCAACCCCCCTTCATGTCACCCATGACTGAGAGCTCCATTTACATGCTCTCCCACCAGCTTCCAAACCCCTTTACACTTCCAGCCTAACTGGGAAAACAAAAACATACATGGATCTACAATGGGGATCGAAAGTTTGGGCAGCCCAAGTGAAATGCTATGTTATTGTGCAAAAAAAGCAAAAGAAAGATTGAAAAATCTCCTGAAGGCATCAGTTTACAGTTGAGATATTTTAATATGTAAAAAAATTAGGCTTCATTTCCATCATTTACCCTTTCAAAATAAAACAAAATAATGGTGTGTGCAAAGGCTTGGGCACCCTGCAGTGTTAGTACCTTGTACTGCCCCCTTTAGCAAGTATCACAGTTTGTAAAGGCTTTTGAAGCCAGCCAAGAGTCTCTCAATTCTTGTTTGAGGTATTTTCATTCATTCTTCTTTAACAAAAGTCTTTGAGATTCTTTGAGATTTCTGGGATGTCTGTTACACACTGCTCTTTTCAGGTCTATTCATAGATTTTCATTGATATTGAGGTCAGGTGATTGGGAAGGTCGCTGCAAAACCTTCAGTTTCTGCCTCTTAATTTAAGACAGTGGGGATTTTGAGGTGTGTTTAGGATCATAATCCATTTGTAGAAGCCATCCTCTCTTCATCTTTTTTCTCAGATGGCAAAATTTGCTGAAATTTTGTGGAATCCATTCTTCCTTGGATTCCCTGAACAACTGCTTAAAAGAACCCATGATGCTGATTGTCGGGGCAAGATCAGATGACACCGATTATTTCAAATCTTTGAGACTGAAATCACCTGGTCTTTGCAAACGATGATTGTGGACAATCCATGACACTGTCAGATCTTAGTTTTTCCAAAGGGGGCGGTGCATACTATAAATTCTGAAGGGTGCAGAAACTTTTGCACACTTAATTTTTTTGTTTTCTGTTATTTTGAAAGGGTAAATTAGGGAAATATTGCCTTTTTCACATTTTAAAAGAATGTCTCATCTGTAAACTGATGTCTTTAGAAGATTTGTCAATCTTCCCTTGGGTTCTTCATGCACAATAATATAGCATTTTACCTGGGGTGCCCAAACTTTCAATCCTGACTGTAGTCGTCAACAAATCGATGCATTGGAATGGAGCCAAGCAGGGAGCTTGTGGTCCACAAGCATATTTTCCATGAATAAAATATTTTTCTAGAATTGCAATTTTAAGTTTAATTTTTCTTAATGTCCTCCATCATAAGGACACAATAACATGTTAAACACCAAAACATAATTTTCCTCAGATTGGGTCTTCATGTTGAGAGTCAAAGCAGGCAAACTTTGGGTTCCATTGTAAGAGTATTTAGTATGACTCAACCATGGATTTGAACCTACCAGTCCCAGGGCTGACATTCTTCCACTTGGCCCACTAAACTAAATTAATCCAGATATGAAGTATTATATACTAAGATTAAACAAATACATTTCTGCTAGATTGTTTTATTCTTCCAACAAAGAATATCTAAATATTGAATTGATGTTAACACCATTTTTTTTTTTTTTTACACGCCTCTTAAAAATCAAACTTCTACTTGTTCATTAAATTTCAATACTAACATGTGCATATTTAAACAGTTTAAGTGTTTGATGCTTTTTATCATAAAATGAAAACCTGGATTTTGTTTTTTTTTTGTTAAGCACTCATAGTTTATGGATGTTTTTGCTGTCTTATCAATATTAAAACTAAAGTTCTGTGTCAATTGTGTCACAGCTTAACTACTACTTTGGCTATACCTATAGTGGCCGAACAGTGTTGCCAAATTTGCAGTGAGTCTGGTAAAATCAGATCATGTCACAACAGAGAATCTGAGCTCCGCAGGCAAATGGATTTAACTCCGCACCAATACAGAGTCAAATATAAGAGCTCTGTAAAATAAACTGGCATTTCACTGATAGATTGTAAATTCTGAAGAAGTAATGTAATCTGCCTGGAGGTCTGTTCGTTTGTTCTGGCTAATGCATTTGGGTTGTGATATCAAATTTTAATTGAGTCAATCAATGAGTGGGTTTCTAAATTTATGGAGGGCAGCAATGAGAAACTTCCAATTTACTCTGTCAAATGTGAAGAATTTGGAGCATTTTGAAGGCCCAAACTCCAAACACTACAAAATGAAAAGGTGGCTAGTATTGTTAAGTAGTGTAGTAGTTTTAGATTTATCTTTTAAGAGCATGTTTCATTCTGTTTTTCAAGGCTGAATAGAGCTGGCAGTTCATTCAGGACTGGAGATTTGAGGGACAGCAGTCTGCTGTGCATTGCAAAAACTGAAACTCATTTTAAAGAAAAAAAATAATTATGTCTCGCAAAAAGAATAAACATATCCGGAAACGTTTTCACTAGCACATAACACAATCTTAGTTTGAGAAAATGTGTTAATGACCAGAATTTTTTTTTTTTTAAGAATTCTTGTTAAGGCCATATTTCTGTCCCCATTGGCAGATTTTTGTACTTGGGGGTACACATTTTTGACTCATTTCTAAAGGGGCCCCTTTCTGTGTTAGATAATGAAAAAAATAAGTATTTTTCTGTCAATAGTTTTGTTCCATACAAAAATAAGTGAATTCTCAGGTATAAAACATCATAATTCTAACCAATGCTTGCATTTTTTCCTCAGCTTTTGTCTGGCGATAAATGCTTTGCACCTGATCCAAAGGAGGTCATTTCAGAGCACGACTGTGCTACATTAAACCCACTCTAGTCCATTTTGGGCCGTTTCAGTCAAAATGGACTAGTGAATCTTTTTGGGAGAGATGACAGCATATCCTACAGTAAAGCAATTATTCCTCCAAACAAGAAAGGCAAAGAGTGATTTGGTTAAGCCTGTGCCCCCAGCCCTGCAGAGGGAGAAAGATTAAACTCTTCTGGCTACCAGATGGACGAGAGCAATATGGGACAGCTGTTGGCAATTAAGTCAGGTTTTAGAGACAACCGTGGCTTCGTGGATCATACCTTTACCAAAAGAGTTTGGATTTTTGATTTGAATTTTTTCTTTTTAAACTGTTATAGATTTGGCTAAAATTCTGTTTTGCAGAAATATGTGAGACAAACCGCTAAGAATTGCAGATTAGACGCCAACACAAACCCTAAAATAACCCGATCAAAGTTCACATTAGTTTATAATTTTACAGCCATCTACTGGAAAATTGTCTCCATCAGAGCAGGAGCCACAGAAAGAACTTCCCCTGCAGCTATAAAGCCTCTGCATTTTGCAAGCATAGCATCTCCACAAATTCAGATGTTTACATAATACAAGGCTGGATGTGATTATTTAACAAGCCATATCAGAATTTTTGTGTAAAAAATGAGCAGAACTCACTTCATGATGAGGATGTAGCCTGCATACATGACCACCAACACCAAACTCTCCCACCTGAAAAAGAGAATGACAAGTCTCATTTTGCACTCATATCTAAGGGCTTAAGATAAAAAAATAAAATGCGTACCAGTCTATCTTCTCGTCATAGATGAACTGAAATGTTAAAACACAAAAACAGCTTTTTTTAGTCGAGGATGAATTGGGACGAGCAGGATTTTGTTCACCAACTTACTGCAATCAAAGCCACAACAGACAGGATGTAGTAGAAGGAGTCCCTGAATACGGCCCACCAGGTCAGCATGACCACCTGAGAAGTCATTTTCAAAGTCTCATTTGTACGCAACATACAAAAAGATAAATGCATGAAAGGGCCAGATTTATTATGAAAGTCAGCTAAACCTTAACATTCTTAGGTATCTACAGCAAACTGTGATATTTGAAAAAATGTAAAACCCGGTTTTTAGACTTTTAAGACATTTAAGTAGCTTGAACTTATCTTTGCTCTACAGCTTTCCTTACAATCAGCACAGATGAGAGGCTTTTGTCTCATTTAAATCCCACTATCATATTTTGATCTATTTTCAAAGCGTTCCCAGTGGTCTCAATTTTGATTATGCAGTTTTCAGCTTAAAATCAAAACTTGTGTTGTTTTCCAGGACAAAGTTTCTGGAGAGTGGCAGTAGTTCATTAGAAATTCGCCTCAGAGTTGTGAGCGGGACCGTTGGTACAGAGTAACCCCACCCCCTCTTCCCGTTCCTGTTGCCTGGAGCTTTGTGCAGGGAGCTTGAGGCATAGTGTAATTTTTCTACTTTCTAGTGATTTTCTTCTCAAGATTAGTGGCATTTTTCCATCTACAGGTTACCTATTTTTGCAGTGATAGTATTTCACAAAAATGTAATTACTGCTAAAAAAATTCACAAGTGGCTAGGTCAAAACAACTGACCTATGTTTAAGAACTTCAATTGCTTGCTTAAGAATCCATGTTTGTTCCTTACAATCCCTTTGTTGTTTGACATTGTGTATTCTCTGCTTTTCGTTTGCTCAACTTTAGTTTACTTCAGATGCTTCAGCTCCGCAAGAAACTTCTCATATGTGTTATGGCCAAAAATAAACAAACTGAAGCAGCAGTAAGTGTGACTCGCACGCACCTGTCCTGCAAAGATCCCGCAGACACCAATGATGCATAGGATGTTAAAAACCGCCGAGCCAACGATGGTCCCCACCCCGACGTCACCATGGGTGATGAAGACACCTGCACATACGGAGGCAACCAGTCAGAACTGGTGGCGACACAGACCATCTGGGAATGCGTTTATGTACATGCTGTTTGCAACCACTGCTACCATACCAATGACGGATGCAAAAAGCTCTGGTGCTGAACTGCCAGCTGCCATGAATGTGGCTCCTGCAACATCTTCACTCAGGTCTAGTTTCTACAAAAAAAAAAAAAAATAATAAATTAAGCAGCGCTGTATGTGAAACCCTCTGATAAAAACCATAAACTTAATTGTACCTCACAAATTTTCTCCAGTGATGTAACAAAGTACTCATCACATGTTATCGCAAGAGCCAGGAACATGTAGAGAGTCTGCAGAACCACAAGAACATTTCTATTATATCTAGTAATACAAATAAAGTTAAATGTATATGCATTCTTCCACCATAAAATAGGGACAAAACAGGAGAATTTTTGAACATCTGAAGACAAAACCATCAATTAAAGATCAGGAGTGACATCATCAGGCCCAGCCTCTCCTGCAGGCATGCTCTGCACTATGCTAACCACAGGGGGCAGCAGAGGACCGCTGCTGTAACAGAGCCCTTGCTTTATACCCTCTGAACAGCGTGAGCAGGACAACGCAAAGTCATGTTCACAAGTTAACCAGATGTACTTTACTCTATTATTGCTCAAATATTAATTTTGGACAGATCAGAACACAAGAATCGTGATCACAAGCAAAAAAAGCCAAACAAGATGCTTAAAAAATATCCACATGTAATGTAATTTTGTGAGCATGATGTTTAAGATCCAAACAAAGGTAAGCTTGCAGATCCAGTCTTGAAATTCAATGTAAAGGTGTCGAATCTACATTTTTATGAAGACTTTCAGGTTACACTTGGATTCAAGGGAGACTGACAGAATTGGTTGCAGGCATAAGTTTTTCATTTTGCTTAAAACCAGTGATAACATTCTGAGTCACGCCAATATTTAAACCAGAGCTAAAAATAAAGACGTGTTTTATTTATTTATGAAGCTTTCAACACGGACTCTTCTGAAGACGCTCTCAGACACGCCACAGAAATCAGATCAACTTCCTGAATTGTGGTTTGCCACAATGTGGATTCAACATTTTTTAAATACAGGGACACAAAGGATTAGTCAGATTTCCCTCTTTAATGGATCACATCATGCCTGGTTAAACCAGTAATCCATGGTTAACACTACATGACGATCCCTGTCAAATGTGGATATCATAAGGGAGGTACTCTGAGGTGTACTCACAGTGACAGGCCTCGGGAGTTTCATCCAAGGTAACCTAGATAAATGGAGTCTGGGAAAACTGCATTTCTAATTTATGAAATTTCAGAACTGGTACATTTTGCAAGCAACAGAAACTTGGAAGACATTTATGCAGCAGATTGAAGTTAACGTGATTTTTAAATCTCCTGGTACAAGGAAAATGTACAGTCAAGTGTCATGCATGTAAAACGGTCCGATAGTCCAATTAGAAGTATTATGGAAATAAAAGGGAACAGAAGAATAAAGTTTGATTTCAAGACTAATCAAATTCTTGGATCAACACCCCTTCAGTCAATTTAAGCTGGAATCAAGAAATAGATTTAGATAGATAATAACGGCAATAAATTTTACACACATCCAGAACATTATTTTTAACCCTTTTCTAATTTACTTTAAACAGCCTAAATAAAGTATAAATGACATTAAGAATATTAAACACTTCGGATCCAACATCCCTGGCATCCAAAAATGAGTGAACTAGCTTTGCTTGTGACCTTTTAGATTGAAGTCTTTTTTTTTTTTTAAGACAGAACCATCACGGTTGTTGTGCGACTGAAACACGTCTGCCATCCATTACGTCAGATCTCTTACCGCCACAATGTGCAGCAGAACAGCTCCACTCTTCCGTTCATCATTGGAGAAAAGGTCATCTGGGAACTCGTGTATTGCTGGGGATAGAAGAAATGTCAGGGTCACCTCACATCAGCTTCATAGCTATGAGGTACACGTCTCCACACCACACCCTAAAGTAGTTTGACTTCATGACGGCTTTTGAATTTTGAGAGACAGGTCTGACGAAAAAGGCTTTGCTACATCACACTTCAGTAAACTAAGTAACACAAATGTTTAAAGTAAATGCAGACAAAGGGTCAAAGGCAAATAAAGTTCTAACATTTGGAGAACACAACCGCTAAACAAAGTCCCATTTTGGGGTCTCATCCATCATTCAGAATTCCACCTGGAGCACACGGTGATCACAGCAGCTGGACAAAGGTCAGATCTTTGGGACCTCAGCCAACACCCTGCGCACGTGGCTGGAGACGGGGGGCTGGCCTTTTCCAAGCCACATGAGCCAGCATCTGTGGGGAGCTGCTGGCTCAAAACCCTTTTCTTCAAAGCAGGAATTTTGTCATCTTCACAAGGAAAAAAATGCTTTGGATTTTATTACATCAAAATGTTATGCGTGAGCATTTAGCTGTCAGATTATTAATAATAACCTAATGTACCAATAAGGTAAACCCTCCCAGGAAGCAAAAGATTTAAACACTTTGGCTTCTAAGTTTAGACTGATGGCTGATTCAAATGACGATGCATGTACAAACCCCACAGAGAAAGCTAAAAAAAGACAGATTTAGGAACCTGAACCTGCTGTTTGCAAGAATATTATCTAAAGAAAAAAATGTAAATTTGCTTTTGTTTCATTCAAATAGACAGTGGCGACATACCTCAGTGCATCTTCTACCAGGTTTTGAATGAAATGCTGGAAGGACGACCTCAAACAAAAAGCTAAATCAACTGCAAGATTATCAGCTGCACTCAAGTGATTAAAAACAAGCTGGTCTCAAACAGAAATCTCAACTTCTGCTACCTTCAAGTGATGTAGTACCACAGCACATTACTGAGGGCAGAGATTCAAGGTACTTGAAAGCTGGGAAATTGCTGCCATCAGTGCATTTTGTCCTCCTACTCAAGTGCAGCAGTTAGTCTTAATATATTTAAAATATCATAGGCTCTGTAAGGAGTATTTTCTGAATGCCAGCATTAAAACCAAAGCTTTTTTTTTTTTTTTTATTCATTTATTTTTTTTAAGAAAGCCTGAGTCTGAGACAGAAGAGGAATTACTGTCTCTGGAATCACCTCACAGCCCCAAAAACAGCCTGTGCAAGATTCATCACCATTCTGTGGCAACAGAGGTCAGACAAGGCAGAAATGTGCTTTTATGGTCCTTTTCTCCACACAAGGACAGTACAGGACAAAAACACCAAGACCCCCGCCGAGGCCACAGCGCCGACCAGGGCCCGCCCCCGCACCCATACTGTGGGGTCAACGGAGGAGAACCGCCCGCCAGGCAGCCCGGCCAAGCACTCAGACCAGGGCCCGCAGGACCACCACATGGGCCCCCAACACCCGAGCGCAGTGAGGTACGGAAGCGCAGAGCGCAAGGCCCAGCCAAGCCAGGAGAGCAGCCCTCCCACGGCGCCAGGCGGCCCAGCACGGGGACCCACCCCCCGAGAGCCCCACCACCCTAGACAAGCCGCCCACCACCACCCAGGAGTTCTGAGCATCCCCCCACCCCAGCCCCGGGTACGAGCCAGGGCCCCCCAAGGGAGACCTGCACCGAAGCTCCAGGCAGTTGCGGAGATCCAGAAGAGAGCACAGCGGGGGTCAGCTACCCCCACCTAGAGGAGGGATGACCAAGAGAAGTGGGGGTCCCCGAAGGAGTACATCCTATGTTGTGACTTAGAAGGGGCCAGAACCCGCACCACAAGGACACAGACACCCTCCAGGCTCAGGTGGAATATGATCCCCCGCTCATGGACTTGCCAGAGGACTGAGGGATCCCTCTTCCTGCGTGGGGAGGGGGCCGCCGGGCCCAGGAGGCCGACACCCAAGAGACAAGGCCGCCGCTGCTGAAGGTCCTGTTCCCCCCCACCGGGGATGGGGTAGGGGACAGAAGATCAGTAGTCCCACCTTCCTTGTGTAATGTATTTGTGTGTGTGTGTGTGTGTGTGTGTGTGTATGTTGAGGTGTGTTTCTTGTGGTTGAAGGGTGTGTGTAATAGAGGGGTGCAGTTAAAATTGGCGAGCAAGGCACTGAGGACATCTCCTGATTGCTTACAGGGATGTCCAATCACCCTCTCACCAAGGAACCCTAAATGTCTACAGTGCAATTAAAATTGGAGAGACAGTACACTTGTCATTTCAAATTAGGGAAAGAAAAAAAAAGTACTTTAGAAAAAGTAGAAGTCCGTTTCTGTTTACTTAAACAAAAGTAAAGCTGAAAGGATGAGAAGTCAGCCCTACTGTGGATGTAGATCGCAAGTGCTGCTCATTGCCCTCCACACAGGTGGTTCAAGGAGCACTCCTTGAGGCCAGATGCCCTTCTGAATTTTTCACATCTCTTTGCCCCACCAATTACTGGACCATTTGTGTTTTGCCACAATTAAACCTGCACAGACAGGGTTGATTAAAGAAAAACCTGCAGGACACCAGCCCACCTAGAAACTGCAGCTTGACAACTGTGTGAAACAAATCAGCATGTGTGCATACCTTTAGAGAAGTTCTGAGTCCCATGATCTCAGCTCCACAGAGCATGCTAAAGTTCGCATTCACGACAGAATAAATGCAAGTGAATGGTATGTTTGGAAAGGTTGCCATGACGTCAAAACAACATGAGCACAAGTGCGCTTTGCAAACCAAGCCACAAGACGTCTAAAACAATGTCCTGCAGACAGAGGGACTGAATTAGAGTTTTGACCTTCATAATAAAAGCTCAGTGACTTGAGATGAGTTGTCTGAAACATTAAGCTAAACATGTGGTTTTGATCGCTCAGAGGTCTAAAGGTTAAAAATGAATTCAGTAGTGGTGTCTAGCTATTTTAACTACAAGATAAAAAAACATTTAAAAACTTTAGTATGGCTATAAATAAGTCTCTGGATCTCATGAGCAATACATTCCTAGCAATATTTCTTCACATTCCATCCTTACATAAAAGTTCATATCTAATTGTCACAAGATGAATCAGGAGAATTCCAAATGCAGTTAAATACCCCTAAAGCATTCAAAATGCCATTGCAATCAGATTCCCTATGAATATCAACACACTGTACAGAAGTTTGATGCTAAACTGTACAAGTTTTTCCAAACATGCTCAATAATTCACTTTATTCAGGAATAAAAAATAAAACTAAAAAAATAGAATGGTGCTGGAAGAAATTATTTAATCAAGTTGTTACAATGAAACCCAGCAGAAAATTTAAGATTTTAGGTATTAAGCTGCTTAAGCAGAGAACTGCTGATGATTTAAACATGCTTTAAATATTAAAATCAGTCTTTTTGAATAAGTCTTACTCATTGATTGGTTGGTGACAGGAAAAGGTGCCACTTGTTTTGTCGATTCAGAAGGAAGTCAGAGGTTAAAACTTAGATTTCTGATTGCAGATCTTTGTGTGAGCACTTGTACATGCGTTTGTTATTTTGAGGACAAAACATTTTTTTTTTCCTCAAAGTTTTCTCCCGCCACAAATCTTTTACTTGGTATTGCAAAAGCACAACATTCTAAGGTTGCAATCTATTTTTCATCAGTTTTGTTTGCAGATGCAGAACATTTCACAACACATGGAGTAATAAGAACAATCTTTCAAAATAAAGCCTATTTTTAAATAACCTAGCAGCCATCTGCACTTGGCTGTTGCTTTTATCCAGTTCTAACTGATGTTCTTTTTTCAGTTTTGCTTAGTTTGAGAGAAAAAGAAAAAAAAAAAAAAAAAAGTCTTGTCAGGTGACCTTTAAACATACTAAAGCCAGAAAATACCACCCAAATACTGCCATGCCAATATGTAATTCTGCGATATTCCAGATAATATAGATTACATTACTGTGGAGTTAGAGTTGTACCATGGATTACACGCCATCTGCCATCACTTTGACAATGACTGGTTGGACTGTTCAGACAGAGACAATACTATAGTTTCCTGAACTTCATGACGAAGTGGTGTGAGAATTAAAAAATATATCTTATGTTTGAAAAAATGAAAGTAAATAACAATGCTATGACAAAGATGTTTTGACAGTGTGACAAATACTGCCTTCTGTCACAACCGTGAACCAGCCAGGTCATTAACAGAGTACAATTGACATTCCAGTACAGCAGTCAAGAGACCTTTCTGAGGGAATGATTCCTCTGGGTCATCATTAGCCCATTAGATAATTGGCTTGCTGCAGCAGACATCAGCAAGCAAAGCCAGTGACTGCCATTTCTTGCAAACAGGACGACAATGCAATCAGACTTATGGATGATCTCTAGTTCACACAGAAGCATTAAGTTATGAAGATTGCAACCCTCAACAGCCCGTACGCACTTCTGCAAATTAAGCCTGCATTTTCCCCATATGTTAAAACAGCACATGGTCACAAAAAGCATGCAATTTTGCCTGCATAAGCAAAAGCTGGAGCTCATTACAGTTTAAGCATGAATTCCCACCAGGCTGTGAAAGACCGCTAGTAGTTGGACTGCCGGTGAATCAGAAGACCCCTGAATCAATAATGCCCTAAACATTCCCATCTATGCAGAGGAAAAAAAAAAAAATGGAGGGAAAGAAATAAGCTTAAAGACCTGCCCCAACTGTCTTTTGATCCTTTGTAAAAGTGTTGCTTGAATAGCCCAAAAAAAAAAAAGGGACAGTTTCTGCAGAGTTGCAATACCATATTTTCTGCACTTAAAAGGCACATTTAAAAGCCTTAATTGTACAAGAAATAAAAAAAGGAAAGAGAAAAACAATGTGCCTTATAATCTGGTGTGCTTTATATATTAATTCTGGTTGTACTTTGTGATGTTGAAGCAATTTCGAGCAGTGCATGACTGTCAAGATTGTTTAGGTGTCATTGGGAAAATGCTAACATGGCTAATGTTTTTATTTTTAATAAACATGTAATTAACAAAGTTGGGAGTTTGCATAGTCACAGTAATGGTAGCTGTTTTATTGGTATCAGTCTGTTCTTTCACATGTTGCAAACAACATTGGGAGTATTGTGAATGTGCCCCTAAAAAAAAACAAAAAAAAAAAAAAAAACAAAAGAAAAAGTCCATACTTGCTAAAAAGACTAGCAAAATTTGACAATTGCAAAGGAAAAGAAAAGACCTTACCATAATAACAAAAGTGGGTTTAAATAAAATTAAACAAAATAAATACGAGATTAATTTAAAAACTATTGCACTCCTTCCTCCAGTTTACATCAGCCATTCACTGTTGTAACTGCTTGACAACGTGGAGCAAAAAAAAAAAAAAAAAGATGCTCGTTTGCTAAAAAGCTTAGTTTTTACACTTTCCAGACAGTATTGTAGTAAATTTTTTGTGTGTATTTTGCCAACTTACAAATTAACCATCTTTAGTATCAGAAAAAGTATAAAATTTAAGATTTTATTAAGTTTGTACAAAATTGTGCAGCTTTCTTTTAAATATTTTGATTGCAAAGTTTCTTGTTGAAGAAAAAAAAATACATTTTCATAAATGTTTACATATTGGGAGCATTAGAATGTTTCCATTAAAATTATAATTTAAAAAATCTATTTCTGGATGAGGGGTGGGCCTAAGTAAATGTTTAATTAAAGTGCCCCTGACAGTCATTTACAGGTCTATCCATTCATGCGTCTGTCCAAAGATCCACACATGGATGGGCATTTACAGGTATCTGCTGGAATGCCCTTCATTTAGAAGAAGTCTGGTTCTCTTTTCTAAATACACTAAGTAGTTAGTGTTACCTGGATAAAATAAAATACTAGTAAAGAACAGGAGCCATGCTGAAAGACTCAAAAAGGACCCATTTTAAATGTTGACACATCATTACCATCACATCCAGTTACACTCTTTTTTTAAGGTTTATCCAAATCAAGTAATGTTAAAGGATGTACACCCGGGATAGGTAACTCCAGGCCTCGAGGGTTCCAGTGTCAGCATGATTTCAAGATATCCAAGCCCTACTCATGACTGATTACCTGGTTCAGGTGTGTCCAGCCAATTAAAACATGGCAGAGCATTGTATGTTTTCTATCCCTGATTTAGAGCCACTCGTCCACTAAAACGGCTTCATCTTATTTCAGCAGAACTGTTGGTTGTCTTATGTCACACATCATGGTCAAACAAAACTAGAGTGAAACAGTTGCTGTAGTTTAGCTCAAGTTGCAGAACAACAACAAGCAACTTCATACAAGAACCAAGGAAACCAATCCAGAGGAAAAAAGAAATGAGAACAGTTTCACAAAAAGCATGTGCAACAAACAACATGTGCAGCACAGAGCACTTAAGAAAAAAAGAAAAGTAGTCATTTTGTCAGTTTAGGCGCTCATAAGTCTATGTCTGCTCACAAGACTCAGTCATATGATCAGCTTATCCAGAAAAGGCATAGAAGTGGGGGGTGAAAATGGAATGCCATGTCCAGTTTAATGCGCCTCGTCTTAAAAAAAAAAAAAAAAAAAAGAAAACTTTTTTTTTTTTTATTTATCCATGAGGGGAATATTCTTGTTTGGACCATAATTTGTCAACAACAAAAATGCAACAGTGAACTCTGTTCTTACGTCAGATTAGTTTAAAATGAAAAATTTACAAGCCCAATTTTTTTTGCACCCACACAGAAGAGTTCTTTTTTTTATTGCATTATAAATAATACGAAGAATATCCAAGGTAAAAACTGTCAGCAAGATAAAGTCTCTGCCTAAAGGAAGAAGGGGCTCAGAACGACTTTCAGCCTCAAGCTTTGTTGCCGCCCTCTTCTCTGTGAATCATTCAGGGTCACGAGGCTCATCCCAGTCTGAAGATCAGGGTGAGTCAGACAACAACATTTTTCATAAAAAAGTGGACATCTAGAAAACAATTTCTTGTCGTTAACCTCTTACAGGATGTTTAGATTAGTTAAAAAAAAAGTCTTTAACTGCATTGATTAAACTCCAGTAATGTTGCAGTGATCACTTGAAATAAAAAGATACCAAAACAGGTGGGCCAAGTTCTAAAGCTTAAGTTCAAATTTGTAATAAATGATTTTAAAAAGTAAATCAACAAGAAACCTGTGGATCTAAAGCTTGTGTCATATGTGCAGTTTGCAGGACTGATAATTCAAAATAAAAGAGGGTAGGCTACTAGAGTGATTTCTGCCACAGAAAAAAATAATAGATATTTAACACGGCAGTATCCTAATACCCATTTAATACAAATTGCATCTTGACCTTTATGTACCCAAAATTGACTACAGCAACTTTTAAAACTTGCTTAAATGATGGAAACAAGATTTCTCTTTTTTTTTTTGCTATCTTTTGATTAAACTTTTTCAGATACCTGTCGAGAGCCATAGCTGGCTAATTTTCCATGCAGGTAAATCAAAGGGTTGCTACTCTGGACCTTAACACACATGAGAATGTTTTTTAAAGAATAAACAAAAGCTTTTTAAGGTTAAAAAATAAAATATTTTGAAACTGTTAATAGCTGCAAAAATGTCAACTACTTGGCTTGATGTCATTTATTAAGAGGTCAGTTTGTGTTATTGATTGTGCTATCCAAGGAACGTTAACGTTGGGAGTGGGAACATCTTTTTCGGTTTGTTTTTATATATTTTATATCTTTGCAACAGTTAAAATGAGTAAACTACCAGTAGTAGTAAACCAAAATTAACCGCTATGAGTACCTCTAGTATTTAAAAGAAAAATCTGATTTTTTTTTCTTTAAGTTCTACTTACTTAAAAATCCATACAGGTTTAGATGTTTATTTATTTATTTATTTATTTTTAATATTGACATTGCATGACCACATGAAGTTCTGGTTTTGGAATCAGAATCAATGGTTTCTGTCAGCTCTAATGATATTCAAATGATTACATTTATGCACAGGTTAAGAAAGTATTTTGAAATTTCTTTTCATCATTTTAAATATTGAAATAAAAGGCACCAAAAAGCAACATTTTGCATCAGAATGTCTCTTGAATGCATTATTTTCCATGACCAGGCTTTTCTGATGCTTTCATTTCAACTCTTTGGTTTCTGGGGTTGAAAGTGGAAGGGTGGGGTGATGGCCCCTGCAGTCTGAAGTATTCAACACTTTTTGTGGGACTTTGACTTGACACAATGAGGCCATGTCAACCGATTATGCAATTGATACATTTATGAAACTATTACAAACGACTCCCATGGCAAAGACTTTTCTCTTCAGCCGTTGAAAACCAAACCAGATATGATGTGCCTTCCGTCAATGTCACTCTCCATTTTTCCTCTGTGGGCCATGTTTTGGACAAATATGTATTTTTACCCAACTCTTCCATGTGAGATAAGAAAAGGTAAAGTAACATACCTGGCTCTGAGCAGTTCTTTGGCTCTGTCTCATTTTCCGATAATAATGCCAATAGCCGTCTCCCGAAGTGCTCGAGGTCTGGATGTCCCTTAACTGCCATACCATGCCCTGAAACCAAGCAAAAAGTTGAAACATTCAGATTTACATATAAAAACCACAGCATAGTGATCAACATCCCAGCAGCAATCATTAAATAGCTTTTTACAGCATTAAAAACCCCATTTAAAACTCAATTTTCTAAATCAAAGGCAACATGGTTGCGTTTGCCGAGCAGGTTTCACGACCCCCAAGCATCCATGATCACGCTCGTTAATCCAAACAAGGGTTTGCCCTTTTTATTATTTTAATCCCTTAAAAGTTATCATTTACAGAAATACAACATTTTGCATCCAACCAGCAACAGGAACGCATCAGAATGCAGCTGTTCCATTATGTTTAGAGGGGGGGGGGTCATTTTTCATTAAACTGCTTTTAAGCCTCTAATGAGGACACGAGGAAAAAAGGATAAAAAAAAATAAAGAATTGTCAAACGAGTCATACAATTATTACAAATTATATAAAAAGCACTTCACTTTTGCAGTTTTAATAAAATGTTAAAATAAGAAAAGCTGAACAGAAGCTGAAACTTAAGTGACTAGTAAACATCCATCAAGTTCTTAAAGATGTATAAAAAATAAAACACTTAGCAGTTTACATGTTTCATTTACACAATAAAATTCTTTTATAAATAATTCTAAAATACATTTAAAAAATAAGTTTTTGTGTGACTAGACAATTACTTTTAGAGAAAATTGTTAGCAAAACAACTTGAATGAATATATGGTTCATTGTTCTGGAAATATTGCTTTAGTTAATTAAGCTTTAAATGTAATCTATTGTTAGAATTGTGGTTTATAATTAAAAAACACTAAATATCACATTCCTCTGCTCCATAGCATTGTCTGGCTGCAGTTTAGAGAGTTTGTTTTTTTTATTTTTATTAAATTCTACACACCAATGTTTTCCTGTTTTACATTTAAGAAGAGAAAAAGGATAAAGGAGAACCAAAGTCGTGTGTTAAAAAAAGTCATCTTTGATTTGATATCATTGCACTTTTTATTCAAGCAAATCTGCTGCAGCAGGAGGATCTTTGACACAGTGTACTTTATTTTGAAAGGACTCATGTGCTGCTGTTGAAAGTAAAAGTTAAAATTGTTATGAATAAAAAAATATAACACTTTTACAATTCAACTTTTGTAAATATTTTTAAACCACATTTTATAAATAAATGGCTTCATGACCTCAGATCTAAATGAAGTGTATTTTTGTAAACTAAACTTTGCAGGTTTGTATTGGTTTTGGTCAGTTAGCAACTGACCCAAATGGCTCTTCGTTTTCATGGTTGCAAACTCCTGATTTAAGAGCAGCATGTTAAGTCAGATGAAGAGTTAGCATTTATTTTCCAAAGAATTTATGCTTAATGCTAGTTAAATTTCTGTGCATTTAGGGAAATAATTTTTTTCTTCTTCTCAGAAAGATATGTTTATATCTCCAAACTAAACTAAACAAAAATGTGTCGTTTCATAAAAAGACTTGAGGAAATTACACTGTTTAGAAGAAAGTACCACAGTTTGGCAACTTCTTTCTAAAATGTGTCACAATAAAAATGCAACACTAATACTACCCTTAAAAGAATGTAATTTGCCAACTCATACAGCCTTCTGAAAGGGTCCAAAACAAATTAATACAAATACAAATCTACTTAAGTGTCATTTGTTTCTAAAATAATTTACACTGGCACTGGCACTGGTTTTGTTCTGTTGGGAAAAAATTTAAAGTCAGAAATATTGCAAACTTGCCTAAAACTGTATTTCAAGCATACTGACAGAAATTTAATTAACCGGCTTTCCATCAAATAGTTCAACAGCCTGAAAATCAGCAGGCACTGTATAAACAGATTATACACCAGGCGGCCTCAGCTGCTTCCCACAGCACTCCAGTGTAGAGACCAAACCCTCCGGTCAGGACTCCAGCCTCCTCTTACTAGCCAGCGCAGTTTCACTCTTCTGCTTTTGGCTTCTCAGATCTACTAAGCAGCATTTGTTGGACAGAAATTAGATTCTTCTGCTTGATACCTGCGTCTCTGGGACCAGTTTGAGCGCCAAACATGAGGAAAACATGTGCCAAGATAAGCAAACTGGATTAGACAAGCAAATTTTAATTATGGAAAACTGTTGGTCTAAATGCAATTTGTATTGGCTGTTAAATGTGGAACCTCATGCAGTTTCCTTGAAGACGAAAAAACTGATTTCTGACGTGCCTGCAGGAGCTGCAACTGTCTTGCTGCTGTGTACTTGTAGTTCTGTCAGCCCCTCTGGGCAGGTTTTGGAAAAAGAGAAAAAAAAAAAAAGCGGGAGCAGCAGCCTGTGGCAAAAATGGGAGCAGATTTAAGAAATCAAGATTGTGCCAAGAGACTGAGGTGACCAACACTTTAAATCTCTTTTCAACTAAAAGTACTGTTAAAAAGTTAAGAGTGTTGTTTCTAAAAAGGAAAACTGAATTTACATCAAAATATCTCAAATCCCATTGGACTTTCTGTTCAACACACACACACACGCTTTTAATAACAAATGAGCAAAAAATAAATTAATCAAAGGAGCAAATTTACTTATTATAAGTAAGTATTATTTATAAGTAACTAGGAAACAAATTGAGCAACTGATGAAACACAACTGTGAAAAGTTAAGAAAGAAGACTGTCCTGATGCCATGACTCAACTTTAAGACCTCACCTGGATTAATGAGACCCATCATGAACAAACTGAGCTACTCCAAGGAATAGTTATGAGATCCTGTTTTAGTAGATTTCCACAAGAACCAATCACAGTGCCTGTGACTACCTTTAGATCGACCAGGTGAAACGAGCCTTCAGTGCTTAAGATGATTCATAGAAGCCATTACAAGAAGGGTTTATGCATCCTGGCTAGGATTTAATCACATTCTGGTAACTTTTAGTTCACTTATTAATAGACCAAAAAAAAAAAAAAAAAATCCAAAAGGTTAACAAGGCCTGAAAAAGGAATTTGACCAATTTTACTTTTGCATCCAAGGGAACAAATTAAAGGGTAACCCAAGGAGAAATAAACATTATAATTTGACTATATATTTTGTTCAAGTGGAGCAACTTCTACAAAAAAAATTGAAAGAATATTTCAAAGTAAACGTTTATTACCCACATTGTGTGTTTAAGGACTAATTATGGATAGTTTCTTTTTGATAGAGTGTACTATTAACATTTTTTGCACAAACTGAAAGTGTTATCACTCATTTTTGCATTTAACTCCTCCCACCTGACAACTATGCCAACTGTAACCCATGAAAGACATTGATTTTGGGAGTAATTTTGCTCAGCAAAATACTGAAGCAAACATGGGAACATGGGAAGTTATGGAGGAAATAACCTGTCACTGATCTAGCTGACTGTATGGAGTAACAGAGACAAACAATAATAGCCTTGTAATATTACCCTGCAGCTCTCTTTGGAGAGAGACAGACCAAGGACAAACATCCAGTTCGAAGATGTAAAAAAGCTCACATCATTTTTTGTATAGACATTTTGCAGATTTGCCTCAAACACTCCCAGCCATCAGTCAAATTGCTGCCACTTTCCAGTACAGCCCCACCCCTTAAAAAAAAAAAAACACACGAAGTAAAAAAACAAAAAACACCTGTTTTCTCCTCGATGCGCCTCTTGTCACGCATTCTAATCATGTGACAGTGGGCTGAGCTCCATCAATCTTCATGAAGATTTAGCTCCTAATGCATCCCCATCCAGTCTGATGAAAGCTCATGTGATGTTTGAAAGATGAGGCAGCCCCCAGTGTTCCATTTGGTTTTATTATGATCAGCATGTCACCTTGTGGAGCTATCAGGCTTAAATTCCTCACTTTCCACATAAAATGTCCCTTCATCCATAACTAATACTTTTCAGGGGGCTTACTATGGCACCCATTCTGCCTTTTGAGAAAGGAGATTTGCTGTCAATTGTATATCATTCCTGATAATCTTTTAAGCCTCTTGTTTTTAATGCAATTAATGAAACTCCCTGTAAACACATTGGAGATGTTCACTCTGGATTTATGTAAAAAGTCCTTTTCAGGCATAGGGTCAAAATTACTTCAGATCTGGGGAATAAATGGCACAGATTTCAGGTTCGTTTTGTTGCACTTTAGTGGAGGGGAAGGAGGGAGAAAAAAAAAGGCTCCTTGTGTCATTCAGAGGCAGACTTACCATTAGACAAAGGTAGACAGTTGCCTGGGTGCCTCAAGCAAACAATACGTTTCTAAAACAAATTTTAGGACTATTATTATTTAACTCAATCAAAAAAAGACAATAGTAATGGAATATTCTAAACAGTAAGTTAGCAAGCAGAAAATTCACTTTTCCCAAATTGGGTGGTTTTCTATCCAATTGAGCAATTTTGATTCCGACTTTGAGAGACGCAAATGCCTCCAGCTAAAGTTGCAAAATTTCTGCTTCTGGCTAGTGATGCGTTAGTGCACCATCTTGTCTGTAACCAGGTCCCTCAACTGCTGCCATGAGATGTATAGTCCACTAATAAAACAACTGTCCACTAACTTGCTCCAAAAATACAATGTATTTGTTTGATCCATGGGCATGTCATTTTTATCCTCAAAAATATATTTTTTAAAATTGCTGTATGTTGCATATTTACTGTTCAATTTTAGCACAGCTCTGCCTCAATGTAGTTTTAAAAATAATGTGTTTTTAAATGCTTATCAAACACTTTGATTCTTGACACTGATTCTGTCAACTTGTGGACCAATGAAGAAGTTATTCGATGTTTCAGATGAACCTCAGTAAGGATTTTTTTTTTTTTTAATGAGTAATAAAACTGCTGAAGAGCTCCCCCCCCAAAAAAAAATTTTTCCGCCTGGGGCCCCCAAATTGCCAAGTCCACCACTGGTGTCAAAACTTCTGATGCAAAAAGATTTCATCCCAAAACTTCCATGCAGACTTCTGTGCATGTCTCGTTAACCTTTGATCCCAGTGGTGTGTCAGATATTCCTCACCGGCAAAATGTCAAGCATTGCATTACATAACTGAAAGAGGCAGAGTAGGATGTGCGTTTATACGAGCCCGCCGCATCAGTCCTGCCTTGTGTGCATGGGAGGTTTGGATGTGCGTGCGCGACCAACCAACTATGGGCTACGTTCATACACATACGAACACACACAATAATATTGCAAGATCGAAGTACCCCCCCCCCCCGCCCCTCCTGCCTCCTCCACCCCTCCCTCCAAGTGATCATCGTTGCGTAAAAATCGGCATCCCTCAATCGCCATGCGGAAGCAAGAAGCGTGATCATCTTCATGTGCGTGTTCAGCGCTCAGCCAGACACGATGATGCCAGCATTAAGCCCGATTTAAGGTCTCGCGCTGGACAGACGATTATAAATGAATATTTTAGCCCTCAGCAGATCACAACAACCAACCAATCATTTATTTATTCCGTAATTACGAGCCCGCCTCTTTTTTTTTCCCTGGGTAAAAAACGTGCCGCTGTCACGGCGCGCACACTGCGGCAGAGATCTTGCACTCCCAAATTTAAAAACGCCGTGACCCTCCGGCATGCGCAGTTGAGTTTGTACAGTGAGTGCAGAAAAAAAAGCGCGCAGGCTTGCAAATGCAAAACAGCGCACTTCAGCGGCGCGCAAAGAACGCGCATGATGGAAATCCCACATGCTGCGATTTAGAAATGAAAATGTTTTGCCCTTGAGATTACAGACTGTCATACGTGATCCATGTGAACTGGCATAAGGGGAGGGGGGCTCAGTGATTGTCTGGTTGTATGATTACACTGCAGATGTCTGCTCCAACCCTGGAACCCCCCTATTGGATCTGCTCCCCACACTCACCTGTCTTGGTTAACAGCGCTGACATGCTCCACGCCACGAAGAGGACACTGCAGATGAAGCACACCTGAACGAAGAGCATCTCCCTCCTCTTACGAACTTTAAATATCTTCGCAATGATCGTCTTTTTGGACGGGATGGCCGCGTCGTCCTGCTCCATGCTTCGAGCACTTTTTATGCGTCCTTGAGAGCCAGATAAACTGCCACCCCACTTGAATTTCTCACACGGAGCACAGCGGAGACGTGGTCCTCATTTCCAGCCGTCCAGAGCGCAGATGGAGGCAACAGAAACGGCAGTCCCCCCCCCCTGCTTCAGAAGATGCCTCAGCAGCTGGGGTGGTGAGCTGGGCAATGACAGGGCGGTCAAATTCCGATTTGGGAAATCAATTCAGCGTCGCTCCTGAATTCGGATTCTAAAGGATGGGTGCTGGTCTCATGGCAGCGTGCGTCCTGTCCCGAGGAACATCAAAGGAAGCATTTTTTTTCTCCCCCTAGTCGTACAGTTTCTGTTTTGCATATGATGCGTCAGTGTCCTACCAGGAGTGTGGAGTCGCTCAGCTGTGCCGAATCACAAATCCCACGCACCTGCGCCCGTTAAGTGAAACCGATCGGACCTCATCAAGTTTAATTGTAAAATTCGGGCACTGGCAGTCGTGCCTTCCGCTCTCCCAGACGCGGGCGCCTCCCCTTCCCCACGAGTCCCTCATCAGATCAAAGCAGCCTGATGATGAGAGCGCCCTGCGCGCCCCCCACCCCCTCACAGAAACAGGGCGCCTTTAACTTTCCTGTTAACTGTGCGCACAGACAGCCCGTGAAAAATTCCCTTCATCTCCCGTATTGACAGCTCCGTCGATCACCCCCGACCCGGGAGTCCTGTAATCTTCGCCATTATTTTCAGATTATTGGCTGAATCTTCTTTCGACAACAGCGTTCCTTCTTTCTGCAGGACAGAAAAAAAAAACTCAGTTGCTGTGTTACAAAACCAAATCCAGCATCCTTCCGGGTCATGGGTGTCTTAAAAAAAAAACAACCACTTATCCCTTTTGATTTCATCAAGTCATTGACACCTCCTTTCTGGCACAAATCTAAGGCCACTCAATAATTTCTGATGTCAATATGAGCATATTCATTTTAAGATGTCATAAAATACTGTGCTTGGATGAGAAAGTGGTGTAATGTGGTCAATATGATGGTCAATCAAGTAAAAATATATGTTAGTGAATGCCAAGAAGCTGTCAGTCAGTAAAGAAATGCAAATGCATCCAGAGTCTGAATAGTGGAGAGCTTCTAAAAGCACCCAAAAATGCGTTTTTCAAAGCACAACTAATATAGTTTAGAAAAAAAATAGAATATATTTTTATAATATATCTGGATAATTATGTTTTCCATTTTTGTAAAGCTAACTAAACTTGAGTCATTTTGAGTATCTCAGCTTCTTTTTTAATGCTGTGAAGAAATGAGTTAAATGCTGTTTTCTCTAAAAGGAGCCTCGTTCCTTTTATAAAAGTTAGGAAATAAGCTCAACATTGTTGTTTCCTTCAGTTTGTATGGTGCAACCACTTGTGATGACCACTTCTTTCAGGAAGTTTTTTTTATTTTTACAAAAATGAAGTAGATTTTGAAGTAGATTTTGGTTTTAAGTTTTAGTTCTGTTGCAGAAGACAAAATATAGTCTTAGAAAATTTCTAGACGATTGATTTAATCCATTATTTCCTCATCATTCATTCTTTTTACACTTGGCAATTTTCCATTGCTGGATACAATGGAACAGATAAAAATCCTCAGAGCATAACTAATCATATTTCTCTGTGAGTATTTGTTTTTTTCCCCTTCTTACAGAAGTACAGCTCATAAAACATTCTGATAAAAATGATTTTTTTGTATTTTTGTCAGTCAAAGTGACATCTTAAACTTTAAAAGAGTTGCCCTCAGCATTTTTGTAAGTGTGAAACTTTGGTGGCTGCTGACATCAACCTCTGTTGCACCTTTCAGCTGGCACTCCGGGGCTTCTTGACCACCTGCCTTCTCAGAAGTTGAATGGCAGTCATTGATTTTTTTGCTTTCCTGCCACCTTTTGTCAGTGTTGCCAATTTTTCCATTAAACATTCAAACCATGCTTCTAATTTTGTCAGTAGGACCGCTAAGTACCATTGTTTGCTTGTTACAGTGCAGCGATAAAAAAAAATTAATCCAAGGGGACAGGACCTGTATAGCTCGCCATTTCTGCCAAGAGACAGAAAAAACAAAACCAAAAAAAGACAGCAGGATGTCAAACAAATTTACTGTAAGCTTATTATTGTCCTCATTCCTCCTCACTTTAGAAAAAACTGCCTACTAAGGTCAAAATCCTTTAAAATCTTCAGGTTGAGGTCATTAAGTATTGCTTGTGTAGTACAAGGCATCTTTCCAAATCTATCATCAGTTATTTCCAAGAAGGGTCCAAGACTGTGTGTGTGTGTGTGTGTGTGGGTGGGGGGGGGGGGGGGGGGCTCTAAAATACTGCAGGTCATTAGGGCTTTTTTCAATCTGTGACCCCATCTTGTCTTCATGTCGCACACTGGATCTTCTCCATGCACACAAACACATGAACATCTGTGAAAAATGTCCACGCTAAGGGATTAGTCTCCACCAGACCTCTGCCCATGCAGCAGGCAGGCAGTTGGCAAGCGGTTCCAACGCCTGCTTACAGAGATTTAGCGACTGCTTTGGACTCCCTGCATCCATCAGACGTTCATCCTTTCTTCACTTCCTGCTGCTTTCTGTGAGAAATTAATCAGGGTTGTTTTAAGTTTGACTTGAAATAAATAATAAAGACGGATCCTTGCTGTGATTGTAAGCTTCATCCTCATTAATTTTGTCATGTGTGTGTTTTTTTTAGTACTGTCAATCGATTAAAAAATAATCAGATTAACCACACTTTTGGATTGTGATTAATTACAATTAATCACAATGTTTCCTAGGTAAATTCTGTATGAAAATATGCGGCTTTTGAACAAAAAGAAGACCAGAGAGAGCATTTTTCCTTCATTTTTACTGTCTGAAATGTTTTAATTTGTAAAGTGTTAACTCAAATATCTCAGAAATGTAATTTGTGTGCACAAAATACATTAAACAGTAAGATAAGTAGAACTGTTGAGACTTTTATATCTGCAGTATTACTCCAAGAAAACAAAGATGCTGATATACAGCCATAAGAAACAAACATTGTGTTTCTGCACTTTAAATGGTCCGGGTGAAAACTCAAATCTGATTGGCTGCTGGGTATTCACGAGCACAAAAAGAAGTTCCGGTCACATAGCTCGAATGTTGTAAATCACTGTGCATGCTCCTTTAAAACAAACTTCTATTAACTGTTAAATTACGAGAATTTGTTGCATATTTCTGACTTTAAAAATTATAAACTAAATTTATAACTTTTTTTCTCTGTTATAAAGTTGTAAATTAATTACTTTAAATCTCGTAAATTTATAAGAAAAAAGCAGTACATTTATTTAAAAAAAATTATACATTTACGAGAAAAAAAGTTATAATTTTACGAGAAAAGAACCAGTTGTCAGTTTCTCTGAGCCTTGGTCAAAGATGACTTGGAGCATCTTGTGAAGCTTTATTCCCAGATCAGTGTCAAAAACAAAGAAATTCTGAACCTTCCGGCAACTCACAATCTAATTATTATTAGTGAGGCCGGCTTTCCTGGGTTCAGTGTCGGTAATGAGGAGTTTCAAATGTAAAAGAAGGAGTTCAGAGACTCACTCATGTTTGCAGGACCGCCACTTTATTCTCTTCAGTTTACATTCACACACCAGAAGTTCGTTTGTCACCTTACATCATGTAACTGTCATGTGCAGAAGGAACACCAAAGAGGAAGAAAAATAGTGTTGCATACTGTACGTCCCCTACCCCAAATGAAACATCTAATTTTAGCACAAAACAATAAAGATGAATGAAAGTAGTCTGTTACATTAGCACAAGAACATTGAAAATGCCGAAAACTGAGCCTCTTCAGACAGAAGCATCACAAAGTTTTGGAGGAGATCTTGTCTTTCGTGGAGGAAGAACAGAAGTGGACAGCTGCAGGGACATCAATGGCTTCATCAACAGGCACCGCATATATCATTAATAAATGCATAAATGTATTAATAAACTGTAAATCCAACAAAGGAGCTTCCGAACATTTGCGATCGTTTGATCGGTCAGCTGCTCCACATGGTGTTCACTTACTGGACTGTTGGCTCACTGAGACTTTAAAAGGGCCATACCATGATTTTCTTAAACCTTTCAGAGTAAATTCTATCCATATATATGATCATATATTATCTTTGAAACACTAAAAAATGAATTGATGAAATATGATTTATTTTTGTGGACTCTTTTCATACTCTGAAGTAAAACGACTCAATCTCTGAGGCACCGCCTTTCGCTCCGTCAGTCCCGCCCATTTCACAGCATCATCCTAGAGCCGGCCTTAGCATACCTGGCCATGTCCGCACATGCAAACAAACAACATTCAGACTTTTTGCAAGATTCAAAGTTGTAAATTGACTATTTGAAATTTCTTAATGTTACTTTTTTTGGTGGTCCTAATACTCTTTCATATAGATGGGATAATTCCCGAAGAAGTGTGCATTTTCAGAAATTGACACATTCAATCCGACTCGAAGCGGAAGATGATCACTTTTTAAGTGTAATAAATTCACATTAGTATATTTTGACGTGTTCATTTGCATTTATTAATCGCACACATTAACACGTTAATGGTTGCAGCCCTAATATCTATATAATATCTATATCTATCTATAGATGTCTATAGATAGATAGATAGGTATACTGTGAATATAAGCTTAGATCAGACAACAAAACAAACAGTAGTTTAAAAAAATAGGCATAATCTACCAGGACTGGACTTGGATTGCTTTGCTTAACTGAACACAAGCAGACCAAAAACTTAACATACAAGTAATGTACAGTAACTTACTATAAGAAGATGAAAAAAATTGCAGAAGGCATATGAATTAAAGTACTGGATCCAAACAGTTATAAAAGTCTGCCTATAATAAAGGCAGGCTGGACAATCGGGTTAAAGAAAGAAACATCAAAGTCATCCATCAGTAATAGGCTTGACACCCAATATAGTCGTGGAATACAGTCAAATCCAATATCCATTAGTCCAAAAACATACTTGGAAAAGTGTGAAAATGAAATGTGTGAAAAGTGTGACTCTGATCTTTGCCTTTAAATGCAATTGTGGTCATTCTGTGGCTTTCTGTTATTTGAAGAATGAGAACATCTTTAGATAAGCACCAGCATCCAATTAGTAATTAAGGCCATTAAAAGACAAATATCAGTAGTTTTCAAGTGGGAACATTGTTACAGTTCAAAAATATGCTCATCAGTTTCATGATATCCAAGATTCATCTGCTGTAAAAATCAAATCCCTTTTTACACATCCTAATATATCTACATTAGTTAAATTTCTTAGACAACCACCAAACTTAAGCTGTTTTAATCTCTGAACAAATCTGTTGAACAAATCTATAATGGAGGTATGCCTAAAAATGCATTCTCCGAAGTGACCCGGGATTCCAATTTATTTTGTAATAGATAGAAAAGACTCTGGACCATAAATAGAAATCACTATTTTCATTAATGCACTGTTGGCAATGAAACTAATATTTTACTAGTTATCTGAAGCTAGCAGACAGATGGAGGGAGAGATGCTGTATCACTATTTGAAAAGCCTTTTTTTTCCCCTCAACCTGCCAACCGTTTGTGAGCCAGATTTGACTGTCAGTAGGTACAGTACAAGGTTGCACACAAGCTTGAGTCAGAAAACATGCTGATTTCACTCGTTGCTAAGTCCAACTGCAGTAAAAATAAAATATGTATCATTAGAGTAATGTATTGGACGTCAGCACTGCAGAATTATTTGTATGCCTGCTCAGGTGTGAAAAGTAAATAGGGCAGAGTTGAACTACAGATTCTTCTCTCACAGTAGTCTGAAGGAAGCAGTGGGCTCTCTGCTTCTGAGAAGACCCAAAAACTCACCTGCACAGCTGTCGACATCAAAATTCAGTCAGCTGCTGACACAAAGCTTTTTAATGCAGTGGGAGGTTCCATACTCCAGAAAGCAGCAAATTGATCATTTATGTATGCTTCATGCCTGCTGGGTTCAATTCAATGCTTCAGATCTCATAAGATCAGTTATGTAACACATATTAGGTGCTATAGTGGTGTGGAGGCAGCTTCTGAAGTACAGTATCTGCAATGGAAAAGAGAAAGTTGGGAGTAAATCACATCAACTCCATAGTAAGTCTGATGCAGCTGAGTCCGTAGGTGAGCTGGGAGAGTTGTTTTGCTGAAGAATTCCTTCCTCTGATCAAAAAAGGCTACAAATGCCACTGAAAAGCTGCTGAGGTCACTTTGAGTTTGAGCAATATGTCGTTACCACGGGGTGTTCGTGTTCTTTTGTCCACTCACCTTACATGTCTAGCGTTACATAACATTAAATGAGCTTTCACTACACGTAAAGGAGCATCTATACCTTCTTCTGCTTCCTTATCCTAAAATCAGCCTCATTACTTCAATTCATCTCTATTGAAGGCCTTTAATCTTTTCAGCCTGAGCATCAGAGATGCCTTAAACTGGACAAAATTGCACGTCAGTTCTGCAAATAGAATGGGGAAAAGGCCGGTTTTTATGAGCGGCTTAACCTTTTGTAATAAGTTGCACATAAATAACTTCATTGTTCCTTTGTCTGCAGGGCAGAAAAGGATGGGCAGGCAGGCAAAGAGTAACCTTTTCCTCCTGAAAAGTAGCGTAGAGAGCACCATTCAGACGCTCCACAACGGTTATGCCAGAAGAAACATGCGGCCCATTCATTCTGAGAAGATAAGATCAGAGCCGCAGCGGCAGGTTGTGAAGTCTGTATTAATGCAAGAGGCAGTACTCTGAAACGGAAGGCAAGTGAGGATCAGTTAATACAGAGTACTCACTTGGAGTTTATGAAGGAAGAAACTGCAATAAGCAGTAGATTTCCCCTCCTGCGTGATTTTAACAGCCTGCACACCTCCACAGTGGACAATCACAGCCATTGTGCTGGACAACGATGTGTGGGAGTTGTTAATGTCATGTTCCAAATATTTATGAGGAGACAATTGTTCAGCAGTCTTGAGTTTATTAGTCAGCATTTTGTGGATGGCTGAGGTATTTTCTTTTTAGACTCAGATTATGAAATGTAAAAAAAAAAGGAGAAAAGTTTTGTGGGTTCAGTAACAGTAGAAAGGCTCCCCAACTTAGTCTAATATTACCTCGGCTACACAAATGAACGACGACATCATGTTACACTGTTTCTTTGGGGGTTTTAATGATCATTTTAGGGTAGAAGGGTTTGCGGGCTAAAGCCTTAGTCACATGCACCCATATACGTGTTAAGGGTTTTTGGGTTGTCCGGGCCCATGGAGGGTCGTAAACAGGTGCGGCTGCATCTTAAGATCATCTTAAGAAAATTGTGTTTTGGGTGTTTTGAACACGTTCTATTTTTGTTGCACTGGTAATTTTAGGTTGGGGATGTGAGGGGCTGTACGCTAGCAGGAGAGAGTGTAAACAAAAAGATGATGGGACATAAGAGCAAGCTTACTCCATGCCAACATTCTCACCCACAACTACAGTAAGAAGTACATCTTTAATGAACTACTGCTGCTTTGCAGAAACTAGAAAATGAAAGTTTTTTTTTTTTTGTCTGGCTAAAAACATAATTATCATAAATAAAAGACTACTGGAAACACTTTCTTTTAGAACAGATCAAAAGATGACTGGAGTGAGACTTTAGGGATGCGCAGATGTGTCTTGCAGTTCCCTTGAGGCTCGTAGGGTCACCTCAACAGACGTCATGAAAATGGAAAGTGCGATTGTCGTGTGTGTGATAAGTGTATCGTGAAGTGTTATACGCTGTCCTCGTGCCACGCTCTGGTCCACAGGTGTCAAACACAAGGCCCGCGGGCCACATCCGGCCCGGCGAGTGATTAGATCTGGCCCGCCAGAGCAATCCATATTATTAATATGGCAATAATTAATAAACAGTAGATAATTTCTTTATGAATACATAGACATTTTGGGGAAGATTTTTACTGTTGGCGTTGTGCAAAATTAGGAAAACACCAAATATTTTTGAAGTAATCTCAAGTTAAAAGTTATTTGGTTTAGTTTTTGATGTTTTATTAACACCTAAAAAATTCTATTGACAACAGCAAGTTTTTAAAAATCAAATCACAAAACACAAATTTTGTTTATTTTGCCAGGCTTTGTTTGTTTTGAGCTGCAGCATGTTTATTTTTGTATAGTTCTGACAGGATACATTTTGTGGAGAGAAAAATCTTTTATAATTTTTTTTAATAAAATGACAAAAAAGTAAAGAAATGTAAGTTTTTTATTTTTTACATTTACTTTATTTCTAACATTTTGACAGAATCTATTTTTATGGAGAGAAAAATATTTAAAGGCATTAAAGGTTTGAGTTGATTTATTTTGGAAAAATATTCTTGACTGTTTTCAGTCATATTTATGTTTAAACAGCTATCTCTTAAAAGTTTTAAAAGTTTAGTTTTAGTGTGTTCAAAAAATGTTTTTCCTTTTCGGCCCACGACCTAAAGTGTGTTTTGGATTTTGGCCCCCTGTGCGATTGAGTTTCACAACTATGCTCCAGTCGTTAGTAAGTTGTGAGCACTGGCGCCTCACTGACCGCGCACAGGGCACTTACATATCACTTGAACAGGGTCTGCATGTAAGTATCAGTACGATTCCTGTAGGATGCCCACACAAACTACACTCTGATTGACCAATTTCCTTATTTCTAAGAGTCAGGCTGCATGCAAGCAGTGTGCATTTATCCCTTAAACAGCAGTGACGGACCCCTTGCACAGTACACAGGATTTGGGGGGGCTTGAAAAAATTAAAAATCCATTTGACACACCTGCATCTAGCCTAATTCACTGTTACCTAGGTACCCTTGTGTGTTGTTCAAGCGTTCACTACTAACCCACCCAAACCATGCCTGTAAATTAAATTTTGCATGAACATTTTCGCTCTACGAGCTCTACAACTCTGATATGTTGTGCGGGATCACCCATAAGGGAAGTTGTGACTTAGGCCTAAACATGTTGTTCAGTTGGTGCATCCCTTTTATTATCGTAGCTGGAAAGAATAATGAATCTACGATGGACTGGCGACCTGTCCACCATATACCCCCTTAGCCCTTCAGTAGCTAGGCTGGCTCCAGGAACCCAGTAACCATGAATGGTAACAAAGAGCATTTAGAAAATAGATGGGCGGGAAGAATTGTAGCATCAAATTTTGCCTTTTTGTTTAAAATAGAAGACCATGAATTTCATTGCATTTTAATGTAAAGCCCTTGACCTGGCTACCAAAGATTCAATTCATTTCTGCATCCAACCACCCCCTCTGCTTGCTTTGTAACTGGTTAATTTGTCTCTTGAATGCAAGTTTTGCCTCATAAAATAACCTATGTTATGAAGAATATCAGAAGAATATCTTGAGTTTGTTTGAACTAAATGGTCCATTATGCTACAGGTTAAAGCAATAAAGAGCCACTTCAACTCAACTTGTAAGCATTTGTTCCCATTTGAACCAAACTGCTCAAAGATAAACCGTTTCAAGTGCTGACTCACTTCTTCACATTCGCACTCCTCAGTCTGACAACTACTTGTTTTCCACGTCAACATTGTCGAATGCAGGTGATTCACAGGTTTATAACGACCTGTAGCATAAAATAGTGCTCCTGAGTTTAGCATGGACGTCTGCAGGGGTAAACACAAGGAGCTAATCTTCGTTTTTGTTGTCTGAGCTCGAATTAATCGCCGGCAGGGTCTCTTCACAACTCTCAAGGTGGTGTCAGCCGTGTCACATCAGATAAGACCGGGTCTCTCTGATGTGCTGAGTAGAAAGAGCAGGCTAGCCAGGTTGCTTTCTGCTGACTGGCTGCAGCCACATGTCAGCTAGAGTGCAGTTTGTTAGGAGACTGAAACTACCCCTCATCCAAGAGTTTGCTTCCTGATCCCACTGCCTGTAATGCTTCAAGTTACAGAACAACTAACTGATCAGGTTTGTTTTTCCTCCCATTGAAGAAGAATGTACTGTTTGTACTTGAACCAAGCAAAACAATCTCATGTGATCTGTCCTAAATATCCAGAAACGCACACATGACCATGAAGACATCAGAATTTCTCAGAATAGGACTCAGCCGGGATCAGCCCAAGCTATGAATGCACCTCACAAAAGGCATTGTTTAATCAAAAAGGCTAAGTAGCAGCTGCTGCATTGTGGACTGTGGGTAATCTGGCAGCAAGTGCCTTCATGGATTTGAGCTAGTGAGCATTCCTGCTTTGTGGATGAGTGTGAAGAGCAAGTTGCATAAGAGGATCACCACTGTAATGGTGTAATTCAGGATTCCAGCTCGGCAGAGTCTTTCTGTGGGTTTCTTGAGGAGTGGGTGGATGCTAGAGGATGTTCAAACAAAGGAAGTCAAAATATCACTCATTTCCACTCATTCTTGTTCTCTTCATAAGAGAACAGAGAATAGAGAACAATGTATGAACTGCTAATACTGTATCTTACTTTAAACAATAACAACAAGAAAAACATTTTTTAAATGGTTATAAAAGTAAGTCAGAGTCTGTGAGAAGCAAGATACTAGCATGTTACTCTAAGTGAGTACTTTACCAGATAAACATTTCTTTGGAAGTACTCGTTTTATATATATGTATGTATATATATATATATATATATATACACACACACACAAATTTTCTGTCTCATTAGCATGACCCAAACTCTCCTTGTATAGAACTTGGTCCATGTTTTCTGCCCTGCAATGCATGATCGCTCCACGGAGGGCAGTAGAAGGGCTTTTCCTGCTCATTTTAAAATGGCTGCTTCCATGAAATCTAAAAAAAAAAAAAAAAAAAAACTTTTGGTGGGAAAAGTATGGATAATTCTCAAAACTTTATGATGCAAATAACTAGTTTATTGTTATCCATTTTCTCAAATGATTGTTTGCTGTATTCAAAGAATCCAACATTTGTTGATAATTAATTCTTTATAATGCAGTTACAAATGTGTGTATCAAATTTGAGACACTTGGTAAATAAGATGATTTCTTTTTCCTGAACACTCGTGCAAATGTTTTACATCCTGAACTAACATTGTTTTGAGCAAAAGCTTACCAATGCACCATCAATGATACAATCTATACTTTATAAAAATATATTTTTTGCTGATTTAATGGTATTAAATTCAATTAAAGGTATTGAAAAGCATTTTGGTTCCAATAAATGAAATTCTGTTCTAATTTTTTGATTTTGTGTTTAATGATTTTAAACTTAGATGGCCAAAATTTCCTTTTACAAGCAAAAAAACCTCTATTTTAGTCAACTCCTCTTAGTCTGTTCAGTGAGTCTTTCTCAGACCTCAAAGGTCCTCTGATTGTCTGTCAAGCAGCATTAAACCCCTTCTGTCATAGAATCACATACCAGGTGCTTGTAGCTACCTCTATATTTTGGTCACTGGCCTCTGCCATTCACAAGTCCGAATCAGAAGACAGATGTACCGGAAAATTGTGAGCGTCGGTTTATACGTCAGGTCATTGTTATTTGTTATAAAAGCATATTTTAGTAATATTTCATCTGACTCAAGTCACTGGCTGAACTTTTCATGATGTTCTTTGTTTAATTATTACCTGTTTTACATCTATAAATGTTTGTCTTGTTTGTCTATAAGCCTGCCCACGTTTACATGTGTCTACATTTGTGGTATTTTTTTTTTTTTTTTGGTCTTGTACTTTGCAGTTTCCGGAATGAAGGAAAATTTGCAGCAACTTTGGGATTAAAGAGAACTGGAATCAAATGTTTTAAGTGGTCAGCACACAAATAGATGTTCTTCTAGCAGTAAGAACCATGGTCCCGGACCAGTAGGGGTTGATTCACACTAAACCAATTCTGCTGCATGTGACTCCAGCAAAACAACACAGATTGATGAAACCAGCAGGACTCCATCATCTGAATAAGGTAGAATCAGAGACCCTGAATGCGTCTACCGTTTGGCCACATCATGAATCAGAAATGTTGAAATGACAAAGTATGTTTGAAGCTCTGATGGACAACCCAATCAAAAATAATACTTCTAAAAATGTGCACATTTAGGTTCTAATAAAATCAAAGTGGCCAATTTAAAAAATTGCCAATTTTACTGTTTTCATTATTGATAAATAAAACAATAAACATCAATACAAGTTCAAAAACTGGAATAGACAAGGGTCTCCTTTAGTTGTAAGGTTGGTTAAGGGAGAATTGCTTCCCATTGTAACCAGCCTCTAGTGGTCTCTCGAGAATCTGCAACATTTGGCACTTCCTGATTTATACCAAATTTGGTAATGGAAGTTGAGAGCTTGTTAGAGATCAGCTGTCATGTAATAGTTAACTGTGGGTTTGTGTTTACTGCTGTTTAAAGTGATATCAATGAATGAAAGTCAGTCTAACCAATTGTCATTCCATTTAAAAGATAGAATTAGATATATGAAAACTGTGAGGAATTTTCCAGCTTTGCATCAGAATCTCTCAAGTCTTTTGTCATTTTTCTGGGAGTTTTTCCATATTTTTAAACATTCAGTGTTTCAGTAAACATGCTGAGACTTTCTGGGTCAAGTAGAATCAGTTATGGTTTGCCCTAGCTTTCCTCTGGTTCTCTTTCTCTGCATTTCCATTTCACAGGCATGCAGGAGCGACTAAAACTCTTTACCTTCCTTAAAAAAAAAAACTTGAATCTGTATTCTAAAAAGCAATTTTTAAATTTATATTTTTGCTTTTGCAGATGTCTGCATCAAGACGGTGTTCAAAGTAATCTGTGTTTTGTAACGAATGCTTCTTTGGCTAACAATTTGGATGTATTGTTGTCTAAAAATGTAGGACAGCAATTTTATTGAGACTAGTAAATTCAAATATTGAAAGTAAACAGTAAAAACAGCCCTTTAGAAATAAGTCAAAATAATTTCCCCATTGGCAGATTTTCTTTAAATAAGCAAAAAAAAAAATCTGCCAGTGGGATAAGAAAAATAACCTCACCAAGATTTCCTATTTTAAGAACAAATTTCTATTTATTTTTTCTTAAACTAAGATTATTTTGCTATTGAGAAACTTTCTTGAGAAGATTATTTTCCATGCAAGACAGAAAAAAAAGATATTTTATTCTTGTAATGAGGGACTTTTACTTTCTCTAGATTCAGTTTTTGCAGTGCAGGAGTGTACCAAAATGTTTCATATTTTCTTCCACAAATATTGAGGTTTTGTGTGAAAGGAGCATAGGGGTTTAATAAATTTTTTTAAAACCTCTCAGCAGTTATTTTGACTTTGAATGCAATCAGTTTGCAATATGTAATCTTAGAAATAGTGAAATATGTCCATCTGGGAAAAGTAACAGCTTCGTTTTCAGACCAGAACATTACTGAAACTTTGTGCTTTATGCTATGTTTTGACTATTGAGTGGTTTCATAGAAATGTGTCCCCTTTTCACATTATTGCACTGATGTCATTGGCATTAAATGGTCGGCTTAGTGAAGGGACCAGGAATTCAAAAGGGATTAAATTCATTCATCCTCCAAGCCACACAGATGAATGGTTTGCAGAACTAAGATGCTCTCTCTTTGAGTGCAGCTTTGTGCCAGTGAGTACAGTGTGAAAGGCACACTGTGGTCACCCTGGAGCCAGGTTGAGGAATTATGATTTCACGTGGTCTGATAGACTGGAAGTAGACCAGACTTGTTGAGTTGAAAGCAGATCTCTTGGTGGCCTCCAGGGGGCAAGAGACCTGCCCTGCTGTTGGCTTAGCTGCTTGTTACATTAAAACAGGAGCTTCTGTGACAGAGTCAGCATTATAGAAGCTAAGAGGATTAGCTGATGGACATTTCTGGCGTTGCCGGTCAATTATCAAAATGAAAAGCAGTCATTGGGCAGAGCTGGCATGCTGCATGGCACAGAAGGGCTCCTCCTCATCTGCACTAACTCTGTCTCAGCTTCAGTCTGTCACTGGTTACTTAAGTTCAGGAGAGGGCGGGGGCAAATAAATAAAGGCATCATTGATGCGTTCCTGAACATGAGAATGCACGTTCGTGTGTGTGCCAGAGAGCCACGGATTAAAAAGGAGCACTTAAAATTTAATGTTTCTAAAGTGCAAAACTATATGTTATGCAACTTTGCAGAAGCAGGCCCGCACGTCACACAGTCAGCCTCATTCAAGTGTAATTCCTGCACACATACACACTTACATTGGCTTTCATATCCCAAGTGTGTGTGTGTGTGTGTGTGTGTGGGGGGGGGGGGGGCTGGGGGGGGGTGCATGAGAGTATTCACCTGTGGTAGCTTTATATGCATGATAAGAGGGTTCTCAACTCCAGTCATAGCTTGCTCTATACTTGTGTAATGAAGAGGAGCTACAGGGAGGAGGTTTCTTTGGTGAATCCATAAACTGGGGGCTCCACGTTTGCTTGAGTTAAACTCCCTTGGGGTTTGACACAGCAGTGCAAAGATAATCATGCAGATGAGTCAAGTTGCCACTATTTTTGCGTTCATCACACAAACGTCAATGCTGTTTTCCCCCTTTTTATCAAGGAGAATTTGTTTTTTATTTCTTTATCTGCCAATAAAAGACTAACAAACGAGCTACAGGACATATATAGCATCTATGATGAATCGAAATTATATTTATTTGGAGAGAAACTATTGCTTAAATTATGAAGAAAGAGTTAATCCTAAAATCTGTGTTATCTATTCGGGGCCACTGTTATCTCATCACTGTATTACAGATGGCTCTGCAGAATGAGCAGACTTGACATGGGCATTCATTGGCTGGTTGGTGCAGCTGAAAAATATCTCCATCTGGTGTTAATGGTGTTGGCCTAGAAGCAAGTTTTATGTGGAGCTACAAGAAGAAAACTCTGTTGGAGATTAAATATGAGCCTCCCGGGGGAAAAGAAAAAAAGTTTCCAATTGAGAAAGTATCTCATCTGGCTTGGCCATATATTTTTTTTAAAAATGTATAATTATTAAGAAAAACTACAGTAATGCTTCTCTTTGATACAATGATGTCTGCATATGCATTTCTGTGATATAGTTATAGGTTCAACAGAAAGGCAATTATGAATCAGCACCCACCCCACACACTATCTATAGCTCCACAGCTCAGCTCAGTTAGCTGAATTGCACCCTGGGGGTGCAAACACACAAGGCAGCAAATGCACTTCAAATTAAATGTGGCAGTTGGTGCTTTTTTTTTTTTTTTTTTTAAGATATGACTTCTTTAAGTTATTTAAAACTACAAAATACATCTTTAGTTATTATTCATATTCAAGAACAGAAATCCTTCCAGGATAATTTTTAATCATGATGTAGTTTAATATATTAACATATCACCAGCCCGTGTATTTCAGCTGTAATTTACTCATGAAGTAGACCTTTATTTTGAAAGCCAACTTCTTTTAAAATATAATTTAACTCCTTTTCTGTTTACTAATTTACCCATATTCTTTTTAAGTTGCTGTCTTTGTTGTTTGCTTGTTTCACCTCTTAATCTCTAAATATTTTATGAGGGTTGGCGCAAAATACTTAGCATAGGCGTTCTGAACTCAAAAAAAGCAAAAAATGTTTTGAGAAACTTTTGAGGTTCTAGCAGAAAACCTTGACAACTCACCTTAGCAAAAAGTTGAACACTTGAAGTTTATTTTATTAAATATCCTTAAGTATAAGTATAGCAAGTATATTATAAAATCATACAATCTATTCATTATTTTTTACTTTGTTTTAAATGGGTAACATATTTGTTGTTAAAAAAAAGTAGCCTCTGTTCAAATTACATTTAAATCCAGGGAAGGATAGTACTGCACTACATTGTCTTTCAGTGAGGAAATTCAGAAATAGCTGAAAACACAGATAAATAATTCGTGTTAACTAGAAAATAATAAATGTAAGACGACCTAAACTGGATGCTAAAAACAAGACATATCAGAGCCCAAGCAGACACTAACAAAGACTCCACTGTCCATTTCATGAAACCTCGTCCTCTAGTGTTACAGAACAGTAAGGATCCAGATGTGATAAGGCTCATTATTAACATTCATTCATTCATTCATTTTCCAATCCGCTTTATCCCTTTCGGGGTCACGGGGTTGCCAGAGCATAACCCGGCTACTCATGGGCGAAGGCAGGGGACACCCCTGGACTGGTCGCCAGTCTGTCGCAGGGGTCATTATTAACATCAATAAATAAAGGCAATGACAGACAGACAGCAAAGCATTTATAGAAAAAAAAATGATTTAATGAAACAAAACGGATCAAACACAGAAGAATTGTGGGTGAATTTTGTAAAATGTTTGGTCTTCCAGGCTGTTTACACATAGATCCCTGCTTGGGTAATTCACCTTCACTGATGGAAACAAAATACTAATAAAAACAGAAGAAAAATGTACAAAGTTTTATCATGGATTTTGCTGCAGCTTGGTTCTCTGCTGCTGCTATACAACAGCGTACTGCTGATACAGTAGCTCTCGGATCTTGTAGTAGTCGTCACACAGGCAGCCTTCCAAGCCGATGCGTCCAGCCTCCGTCTGAACAAAAAGAAAAAAAAAACACAAGCATGTGGCATAAAGAAAAAGTAGGAAGCAGCTCTGTGGAGCAGACTGCTGAGTAAAACCATTAATGGTTTCTGCTACTTCCTATAAACTGGAATTTCAGTCGTCTGATGTGATCAAGATTTTACAATTTATTGTGCACACATGAACATGGTGCTTTGAAAGCTTCAACTTTCTTTCCTTTCAGTTTTTATATTGTTTCATTTTAGATTCTTATGAATTCTTGAGTTTGCTGTTAAAGGCTGTGTCACACTGCCGCTACATACAATTTGCACATTGTCCACCTACATAATTTCGGTCTTTTGTGATACATGCGTGGTAATAGTAATTCAAACGTGTTTCTGCTTACTTTTTTCTGTGGTTTCAACGTGGTTAATTCGTAATAATCCAATCTTTGAAAACGTCATGTAAAAGACCAAAACTTTTCTCACATTTTCCACGTATATTCACGTATGACCAGTTTTCATCCATGCAATATGCGCAACTTGTCCATAGCAGCAGTGTGACATGGCCTTAAGATCTTGGGTTCACTTCTACGTGAACTTTTTTTTATGTGTTTAAAGTCTTGTCTGTGATCGTGTTCTTTGTTTCCAACCAAGATGTTCTTTTAAACACTTTAGCAGATTATATTTATTGCAGTTTCTGAAGACATAACGATAAAACATCCATATAATCAATTAATATGATGAATTTCACTTGATTTGCCTCTTCATTTATAATATTCCTGTAGATTTTATGGCAGAAATGTGAAATTTGATTGTCAAAGTGTATCTTTTAAAGTGGTTCTTTGTTATAAATAAACTCTACATAGGTGGGGTAGCTGTTTTTCCTTTGATATTTAAAGATTTGAGATACTACTGAAAGCTTGAACACATTTCGCTTAGCTTTGAGATAAACCCAATCTGGACATCTGCCAGAGGTCAGCACCACAGCAGGGAGGTGATGGACAACATGCTCTCCAGGTCCAGGAAAACAACACTTACCCTGCGGACAGCCACCATGTTGTTGCAGACCAGCACTCCTCCCACAAATTCAGCCTGGATGCCCTCTCTCAGCAGGACCTGCTTAAAGTCAGACAGCCGAGGCTCGTTGATGAACACGGCCTGATGGCCTGGAATCTGCAGAGAGAGTGGAAAACAGCTTTGGACAGGCTGTTTCTTAAAAGGACTGCTGGAGCTGCTTATTGACTCTTAGGAAGATGCTGAATCTGAATCACATGACCATCTTCTGTCAGAAATCCAAGTCTCAGCAGGGGCTTTTTGCCTTGAAAAAGATTTACCAGGTTTTAGATGCACATCGCCTTGAAAATATTCAGTGTGCTCAATATAAATCTCGGAAAAGCGTTCAAATCCTTCTTGCTCTTTCTATTTTTCTAAAAAAAAAAGACTGAGCAATTTTAAATAAATTGTAAAAATAACAAAATTAAACTGACTTTCAGATCAAAAAAGGGAAAAACTACCTGAAAATAACTGCATGTTTACATTTAGATAAATCAAAACAAAAAAAATGTAAAAACAAATTTAAAAACAAAAATTCAAATCTAAAAAGATACCAAAACATCAATACACATTTCCTACCTCAGTCAGAGGAAGCGGCTCCAGTGTGGGAATGACATCACTCTCCTCAGACACCTCCTTCTCATCCTCTCCAAATAGGTTTTTCATGGCACGCTGGGCTGCCACCGCTGTGGCACTGTGGTCAATGCCAACCTCCTGTGCCATCTCCATAGGCACCTCGTCATCTTCCTCCTCTTCCTTCACTCTGTCCTCCAGCATCACACCAGTATCCACCTTCACCACGCGCATGTCCAGCACTCCATCGATCCATGCCAGCTCCGTGTCTTTGGCCTTGCAGAACTGCAGAGAACTCACCAAGGAGTCTTTCAACCGCACCTTTAGCACAAATGCAGAATACAATTATTTTCCTACAATTTTTCTACTAAAATGATCCATTCAAGTCCTTCTAACTACTAAACTGACCTGGTAGATTTGTGTCTCACTGGTAGCGTCCACTGTTTCCTGCAGCTTGGGTGTATAGACTTTGAGATCTTTGCTGAACGCCTTGCAGGAGTCTGCCAGGTCCTGACTGGCTTCTGGAGGGCCGTGAACAATAACAAGCTGTCTGGGCTTCATCTGATTGATGATCTTTTTTATGGAGTCACCATCAGAGCGACCTTCGTAGTCTATGTATGTAATGCGTGCTCTAAAAACAACAAAGACATATTAGTTTTTTAACCGCAATTGCTTTTTCAAGTATGAATTGTTAAATTATTTTAGAAAAGAAGTTTCTTTTCTGCCATTTCATGGATTAGTCACCTTATTTCTAGATTTTCCATGTTTGAAACACATTTGGTGGGAACCACAGAGAGATCCTGGTCCATGGGTTCATCTCCATTTGTCAGCCCAGAGTCCAGTTTGCCCTTTTCATCTTCAGTGGCTTGTAGTTCAGGCACCAGAAAGTCCTCAAGCCTTTAAAAGAACAAGACTGGTTAACTGATAACAGGACTGAAAGGCAATAATCTGGCAGAAGTGCCTGTTAAAACTAAAATACCTTATGATTTCTCCATATTCATCCCATTTGATTCTTTCCTCGTGTGTTGGAAACATAGGATAGGACTTCTTAGCTTGTTTGAAGAAGCTGCCCTTACGGCTCCCCTCGCTCTTCATCATCAGATCGTGATGCTTAGTTTTTACTGCAGCCGGCTGATCCAAGTCATCTTCCATGTCGCTCTCATCGCTGGAATCCACATCCACCCTGCAAATCCAGAATCTGAACTCAATGCGCAGAACTTTAATTTCTCCCAGGAACAGCTATTTTTGCTACTAAATAATATTATTATTTCCCCTCTGGTGCTGAGGAGGAGCAAAAAGTACATTAGTGCTCATCTATCACAGATACATTATGTAATCACTGTGTTAAAATGGGAACCAAAATCAATCTGTTTTGTTGCATTTCCACCTTCTTTCTTGCGTATTAACTAAAAAATAGGAACTCTGAAAGAAAATATATATTTAAAAAAATCCACTAACTTTTTGGGAAATTGAATGATAGTGTCTGAAAAGAAAAATGATTGGTTATTTTGAGAGAAAAGGATTTCTGCTGGAGGATAAGTGACCTGTAATGAAGTTTTGTTCTGAATGCATCTTTAGTTATTAGTGACCTGGTGGACGAGTGTCCGCTCTGAGACAGGGAGACTGCAGGTTCAAAGAGGGGGGCCTGGCTGCAGACAAGATGACGCCTGACATCATTGGCCAGAAGCGGAAATAATACAACTTACCCTAACTGTAACATAACAGTGTGCAGAATTGTAGAAAAAAAAACACCTTTATTAAAGCTTAAATTGAGAATAACCGTAACTGTTAAGGTCTCAATGTTTTTTTCGGAGCAATATGGGGGTATCGAGGACTTCTGGTTCAGGACGTTGATATCTGCAGCCAGGTCCTCTTCGGTTAAAAGCCAATTTTTAGATCCATTTAAAAAATAAAATCAATCAAAATAATACTCTAGTGGCCCAGTTAACTCTTAATTGGATGTGAACAACTTCATAATGATCCTGTTTTCTCTTTTAAACTAAGAAAATCCTTAAGCTCATTTGTGGAAGAAGACAAAAAATCTTTCTTTTTTCCCATAAATGATCTAGAGAAAACTTGCAACAGTTTTAGCAACTGTTTGTTAAACTGTCAGTCCACGATTCACCAAATAAAACATGAATTACATTTCAGACCAGCTTGTACTGTCAAATGAACCCTTTTTTGTTGTAGATTGTATCATTCAGCTTTCCTTTGTAAATTTCCTCTGACACTCACTCTTTTGCTTGTTCGAGTTTCTTTGCTGCTTCTTTCTTTATCTTTTCCTTTTCGAGATATTCTTCCAACTCTTTTCCTTCAAGCTTCACCCTTTTTCTGACCTGTTAAACCAAATGAACAAACATGATATTTGTGAGGGGAGAAAACTGAAGGAAGAAACAAGTTTTAGCTCTACTAGTTCAACTCATACTTCCAGATCGAGCATCTTTTCTCCAGGGTGGTCGATGAGGTAGCGTCCCAGTGTCCCAGGTGTAGTGCGGTAGGTTAGGATGATGGAATTCTTGCTGTTTTGACACCATTGGAGGAAGAGTTCTCTGGAAAAGCCAGACTCCAGATCTGGCTGGCTGCAAAGTACCACTTTAGGGCTGGGCACTCGAGCGAGATCCGCCAGACTGTGGCACAGGTTCAAGTGTCGGAACTGGAAAGGATTGTTTCTCTTGTCCTCAAAACACCTCATGAGTTTGTCACTCATCCACTCTACCTGCAGAAAATGAGCAGGTTATCAGCAATGTCACATAAAAAGACTACCTTTATCTAAAAACATGGGTTTTAAATGACAAATCTGTGCAGATTGTTTATCCAGAATGATTCCATTGCAGAAAAAGTTTTAAAACGGGCTACTTAGACTTAGTTTTTTGAGTTGAAAACTTAAAGCTTTTTGATTAAGAGACAAAAGTTCTTCAACTTAAAAAGCTAAGCAAAGATTGTCCTTTTTTTTAAACGTTTTCTGCTCTATCTCTACATGTGAAGATTACATATTCCTACCTGAGATTTGGAAAACTCCACCACATTATAACTGACATTGTTGAGCAGAGCAAGAGGATATGTTCCCAGCCCAGCATCCTTTGTTCTCCAGATTTGGTCCAGAAGTTGAGCCAGTTCCAGAACGCGACCAGCAGTATCAACCGCAATCAGAACATTACCATCTCCACGTAGAGTCTCCATCACATTTGCTGTGGGAGTAAGAGAAAAAATGCAAATTCAAATATGCATTTTTTTTTCTAACAACATTGAAAATAAGTCTTAAAAAGAGGAAAGTGATTTTGAACTTACTGAGCAGCTGCTCATCTCTTTGTTTGCGGCGCGGTTGTACATATGCGGCATTGAAGGAATCTGTGATGAGTAATGACGGTCGGTTGATGCTCTCTAACGTGCAGCCGTTGAGGTGACTAAGACAGACAGAACACATTGAGAATCCAAGAACCTCTTACTTCTTAATCCCATTTTGCTTTGATGATACTTACATTTCTCTCTTGTGGTTGAAGTCCACTGCATATACAATCTCCTCCTCTCCATCCTTGACAATTTTCCAAATGGTTCCTCCAATCATGTGTCCAGCTGGAAGAGGAGTGATGGAAAGACCATGACCTTTTCCTGGGAATTGAGAAAAAGGATGAATTTAAAATACACACAATGTGAGAGTAAGAAAGTTAGAGCAGTAAAAGTGATGGAAACTCACCTTTCAAATTGACAATCTGAGAGTATTTTAACTGCTGGATTTTATCAAAAGCGCTGTCCACATCATCAAGGGTAAAAAGTGTGAAGTCTTCACTGTTGTTTCGAGACTACGTGGTAAAAAAAAAAAAAAAAACGTTTGCAAAAAAGCATTGTGTCAGGCAAAAAAATGACCTCTTCTTTGGCCATTGGCCAATTCCAAAAGCCACTACCCTGCTTTACCTGATACAGATCGTACATGAACATCTGACCCATCTTGTAGACGGGAATAGTGGCATAGATGGTGCAGTTTAGGCCCAATTTGCCCACGGCATAAGGAAGGGCTCCAAGGTGGATGGGGTCAGGATGTGAGAGGAGAACTGCATCAACCTGATGCACATATCTGCCAGGAGAAAATTATACGACTCATGCTTTATAACAGAAATATCGACATAAACAGAGAACCCTCTTAAAAAGAATACATCATGTATTACCCAAGCTAGAAATACTTGTTTATGACAGGGGTGGGAATATACATGTTTGCTTCCCCCCACTCCTTTTCAAGCAATTAATTAAACTCCTTTAAAAATAAATAAATAACAGTTTTAATGTGTGATGTACTGTATGCATAAGAGCCAATAAGTCTTTTTATGATTAAGAGCAATTACAATCGAATTATCTACTTGAATATATGGATGTATACATGTAATTTCTAATCAATTAATGACTATTTGTTTTCTAAATTTGCTATATCTTTGTATTTAGATATTTATTTCTGTTATCCGTCTTCTTTAGTTTTATTTTGATTGCTTGAAATAAACAATTTCCAAATCCAAATGTTTACAAAGTGCTATGTCTCAAAGTGCTCAAACGAATTTCATTTTTGTAGTTCAAGATCACAACAAAAGATTAGACTATAAAGTTTGCATTGACTATGATCAGAATCAAAACTAGTATGAGGTACAATAAACATTTTACAATACTAGAACTTAAACGTAGTGACAGGTGCAAAATGCAGAATACAGTAAGACTGAGAGACTAGTTATAGAGACTGCAGTTGATGAGCGATCCAGGTTTAGTTTAGTGAAATAAATGTAAACGTGGTGATACATTTGTCTCCAAGAGGAGATGGTCTGGTACAGAAGATGAGAATGGATTCGATAATAGCACTTTGAAAGTTCAGCAGCCTCACAGGAAGGTGGAAGATATTAAGCTCCCTCAAGAAGTTCAGCCCCTGACGTAGTCATTCATAGATGGTAGTAAAGTAGATACGTACAATAAAAAAATGCAACGTTTACTCACCGCTTCATGGCATCAATGATGTCCATAGAAAAATTTTCGTCCCATCCACAGTCCAAGAGGAAGCGAAATTCATCCACCTGGAGGAGATAACAGAGGGCGGACTCCTCCTGAACCCCTGACACGGCCGTGAGCTTTATAATCGAGGTCATTTTTCTTCACTAGACACGCTGAAAAATAAAATATTGGCAAAAATAGAACGGTGTTTATTTGCCCTTTTACTGTGTTTAATTTAAAATAAGCCTGTACAGAAAACTCACAAATTACAAACATCTGTAGCATTAAAAACAAAAAAGTAAACAATAGATGTCAAAGGAAGTTTAAATGAAGATGGAACTAAACAGATCGTGCATATTTTTGATTCACACAAATGGATAAAAAACCGATACATGATAGGAAAATTTGGTAAAAACATAAATAAGGAAAAAATAGTAATAATGGGGTTGTTAGTTGGCTAAAGCTAACACGGTCGTTAGCTAATTACCCGGCAAATTCCTTTTTAGCATGCTAACGCTACTGCATTGTTCACTCAAGTTTTATTTTGTTGCATACCATTCAATACAGCTTTAAATTAATAATCCTTCAATGAGAAAACAAAGTAAATAAATAAGCTGACTACAATTCCCACGTTAAAGCATTTTCGTTACCAACTACAAACACATTGAAAGGGTAGACATTTTGCTCCAGCGTCACGTGTGACAGGTCAAATGAATGTACCAACAATAGGGGTGTCGAATCAAAATAAACTGCATTTAAAAAAAAACACCACCAGAATGCGTAGTTTTTGAAAGATGTGGCATAGCGAAACATTTAGCTAAAATATTTAATTTATATGTACGTAAATATTCAATTTTGTCAAATACTAGCTCTACTGTTTAACTCTGATAAGCTTATCCACGACGTTGGCACTCAATTGGTAGAGTCCGATGTCCTTCGCTTGGAGAAAAGATAGCTAAAGGCCGCGGGTTGGTACAAAAATAAGGTATTTTTTTTTTAAAATACTCTATTGTATAGTTGTTTTTTTTTTTAAATAGTATTTTAATGCAGTGTAACATTCTGATTTAAGGAAAATACAAATAGTCAATTACAAACATTGCTCAACCAAACTAGGATGTTCGTTGCTATTGAAATTTGCTAACGAGTGAAATTGTAACACATTATTGTTAAATAATAATCATTAACCATTAATTTGAGCATAAACTAATATGTTGTGCTATATATTATTTAACTCAGACTTGGTTTATTTTGTTGCCGTTGTTACTCTACGTAGTTTGTACCTGTGTGTTGTAAGGTTTAAGTTAGCGTAATAAAACCAAATAGATCATAATTTTGTCAAGTAAAGAAGTCAGGGAGAATTATTTTCGCATAACCTTTATGTTACAAGGAAGCAATAGAAAGTGCTTTACTGAGATCCAATACTCTTGTAGCTTAAAGAGAAATGAATGGAATCTAAATACAGTTTTAAGTGTATTTTGTGAAACTTTGAGAGTGGTCCATTTTAAACATTAAAGAGCAAATATTTAAGTTTGAATGTATTATATTGAGGGAGACCTGAACTCATCAGGAAGCTAGTTCCATGTTTGTGCAATTTTATAGCTATAAGCAGCTTTATGTAGTTTGATTTGGATCTAATGTTCAACTAGGAAAGAAGTCTGTTGGGTCTGTGAACCACAAGAAGCTCTGAACAGCTTTTTTCTTTCTTTGCCACACACTATATATATATATATTTTTTTTGTTTACTGGCAGGATTACAATGAAATAATTTCTATAATTACCTGGGAATCAGTGCAAAGACTATAAAACAGAAGCCATCAGTTCTCCCGGTTGTGGTTTAAAGCTGGAGCTGCAGCTTCAGGATGGATGGATGGATAGGTTGTTCATTCGTTTTTTTATCTGGCACCTTAACATGACTGCAGTCCAGCAAGGTACCGTACAGTAAAATCTCAAAACAATAAAAGTTTTTCCAAAAGCACTTATTTCCTTTGATAGTTGAGTAGTGTCAATGATCTGATCTAGAGGATGCAAACACAGGTAAGAGGTCCAAGAATCCAGTCCTAATTGTTGTCTGTTATAACGTGTTGCTTAAAACAATAAAATGTACACTAAACTCATAAGGGGCTCTTAAATATAACAGGCCTAACAATTTTGGTTGACCATAGCATTTTAAATAAACATTTTTAGGGGTCTTTGCCTAAAAGTTCTGTCAAATTTAAATTTTGTTTATTTGAAATCCATGTTCCTCTCACCCTGCCATGTTGAATTTAATACTGTTTTTCAATTTGCCCAAAATGATGTTATTCTTAATTTCAAATCCAAAGATGTGTTATTACTGCAGTTTAATTTACATAAAAGCCACCTTCTCATCCTTTTTAGGAAGCTATGGTGAATCCTGCAGCCTCTGCCCGTCGATACTGGGTACATTTATTTGTTCCCATGGGCTTTGTGATTGGATGGTACCTTGATAAACTACAAGACCAGAAGCTGACAGCTTTTAGAAACAAGAGTGCATTGTTTGGAAGGTGAGAAAAGAAAGTAAATCAAGTAAATCCCTTGTAATTTGTGTGTATTTCTCTTCAGTTTAAATCCAATGTGACTGATAAACTGTCTCTTTTCTCTGTAGGGAGCTAAAGCCTGGCGAGGAGGTGACCTGGAGGTAGAGGTTTCCCTGCCTTGAAAAACATCCTCTCAGCTGTGGTGTAAATTATTTCTAGTGGTCCTGAGATCATGATATATAAGAAGAGTCATGTGATTCTCTTGTCATTTCCTTTGAGTTGTATCAACCAATAATAAATAATGGTCTCACAGAATTTTGGTGGAGAACAATTATTTTATCTTGCATTCATGAAATACAACATGGGAAGATCAAAAATGGATAAACCAGTTTAAAGGAAGGAAGTTATGATGTTTTGATAGTTTTTATTTTATAGAAGCAATTTAGTTTGGTAATGTGGTTAGTGGAACAAAATAATTTCAGGGATGACAAGGTTCTGCAGTGTGGATAATCCCTTTCTCAAAAAGTAGTTCAGCCAAAGCGATCTGACAAAAAAAAGAATCAGTGTTAAACCTTAAAGTCCACAAACTTTTTTACAATTCAGAGAGCATTTTTTCCTTTTATATGAGCATTAATTAGCTGATCCATGCACAGATTTAGTTTTAATTTAACTTACTCTGTCCTGAGCAGAATCGCAGGGCAAACTTCCTACAGTCACAAAGCTGGGATACGAATGAATAAGAAACTCCACAGCATCAGTGTGCTAAAACCAAGCACAGACTATTAATATCACAACATATTAGCATAGGCAGTTGAAAAACTATCTAAACATACCTCTGCTTGTACTTCACAACTCTTGGGCTCCTCTTTGTGGTAAACTCTGGAGTTGTCAGTGGTGTAATACAGGTGAACTGCATCTCCATCACTGCATAGTCTGGTAAGAGTGAAACCGTTTTGTTTTTGAGTTACATAAGTCATAATTCAAAAATATATGTGGCTTTTCCTTTACCTGGCACACCCAGCACGGAGAAGCCTTATTTGAGTTTGGGTAGTGATGTGTTCTGCTACGCCTTCAACCCTTCCATCCTCCCACCTAGCTGATGCTCCTTGAACACTGGTAGCAAATTCATCTGTGATGGGAGACATCAACACTTTATAAATCTTAACCCACTGTCTGTAACCACAATTCCTGTTGCACGTCATACCTGGAGTAAGCACAGGAGGCAGGCAGTCATGGAGAAAATCTTTAGCTTTCTGGTCAACAGCAGCATCCACCGGGGCGTAAGCTGGTAGTTTCTTCATCAGCTTCTCGATTTGAGAGAAGAATTTTACCCTTCGAGGGTGCTCCTGCATTCAAACAATTTCAGTTAAGAGACTTCTTTAAAGACTAAATAGTTAACCACCAGAAGATTCAAGCTTTATTTTTGACATTTGCCTTGTCAGAGTTCTGCACTCCCATGTACGTTAAGTAGTCCAGAGGTAAACCCTTACGGAATTCCACATCCTCTTCCATTGCAATTTCCAAAGCTGCAGTAACAACCTTAAATAAAGCGACAACAGATAAATTCAGCACTGAAGCCTCTGAGATTTACTTGGAAATGTTTCCTAACCTCGAAAAGAAGGGAAAAAAAACATTTAAACCAAACACGTATCTGTTTCAAATAAATTATTAACTATTCTGAATATGAGATGAAATAAAAGACAAATAAATAATATATTTGAGTTCTTACTAAAACAGATGCCCAGCATTTGAACTCTTCAGAAAAAAACCCAGATTTTATGAATTTCAAATAATAAATACCAATGCTATGTTAGAGGAAAATGCATTTAAGTATGCAATTTCGTACTTATATTACTGCTTCTTTTAAAGACTTGTGTTGAAGCCCAAATACACACAAACAGTGGAAATCAGAATCTTACCTTCTGCATTAAATCTCCCCAGCTGTTCTTCTGGAAGGAGGAAATTGTGATGTGCAGAGAGTGCGTATCTGGAAGACATTTGCCCTGATGGATGAATCCTCGAGGAAAGTAGAGGAGATCTCCTGCCTCCAGCACCACGTCCAGGATGGGCTTTCCAATGTCTGACTGGTCAAAATTAGCTGAAAAAGTCACAAAAATATCACAGTCTATAGTTAATTTTGTCATGTTATTGCTACACAGATAAAAATAAATTGCACACAGGTAATTACAAAATACATTCATGTTTTATTTTCATTTTTTTAGTAAGACAAGTATTAAACTAAAAATAAAACAGTTTTACTTACGGCTTGAAAATACAGGCAAAACTTCATCCTCCGACCTTAAACAACATTTAAAAATTACTGTAAATATGTTATATTTAATAAGGAGGCAAAAAACCTCTTTGACAAACTTCACATTTAATGGATTCAATGTGACATTTATTTTATGTAACAAACATATCTATTTCTGATTAAGAGCAATTTTAATGGCATCATCTTCTATCTTCTTTTACTTTTTAAAACTAGAATTTTTCCTGTCAAGTCCCATCTAATCATCCAAAGTTTGATTTATTTTGATTGTCTTCTTTAGTATTTTTTTTATTGCTTGAAATAAACTAAATCTAAATCAAGCAAACAAATAGTGTCAATAAGCACAGCATTTTATCTTTCAAATGTTCCACAAATTATGATTTTCTTTAGTGACCTAAAGCCAGACGTAATTTGTTGTTCACCTTGGGTTGTACACCCTCCAGTGTTTTTTTCCTTCCAGCTGAACCACAAAAGCCTCAATGTCGTCGTAATGCGGCGCAAAGCCTTGAGTCCCAGGTGGCGTCAGGTATCTGGTTAAGGAAAAAGTATGTTTCAAATCCCAAAAAAATGCGGTTTAAGCACAGATTTTGTTTGTCTAACACTCACATGTTGGCTCCTGCCATGCTGCCAAACTGCTCCTGCAGGATGGACAGCACGTTCCACACTGTGGTGGAGAAGGCCTGAGGATTCAGCATGCGGAGGGAGCAGCCACTCTGGAGAAAGGAATGTGGATGTTGACCAAAGGGATCTTAACTATTTTGCCAGGAAGGCATCAAAGATCTTTAAAATATATTGAGACTTAGAAATGATCCCGCCACATCCTCACCTCATAGAAGTCCCACACAGTGAACGGCAGAGCCCTCCCTGGAGGGTTGAGTGTCTCCCTCTTGCCATTTGTGTAGCTTGTGACGTCCAGGTTCACTCCAAACTGAACATTTTCCTCAAATTAAAAACAAAGAAGTCTTATAATTATCAACATATTCAAAAACAGCCTGTTTATTTGGTTGTGGTGTTAGATGCTTTTTAAAAGATGTATTGATTATTTAATCTGGTTTTGTACATTTTAACATTCCTATTAATTGTATATGTTGGAATTTAATGACTGATGTACTTATTATTTAGCTGTTCATCAGTTAGTTACAATGTCCTGTTTTTAATTACTGAATGGCGCACTCTTTATTATTCATCAGTTCATTTTGCAGTAAATTCTTGTTTTAATGAATGAATGAATGATGTACTGACAAAAACACTATTTAGCAGTACAGGCAAGCATGACAAAATATATATCAATCCCTGAGCTGTTATTTGTTGTTTAACTCTGTTCTTTCTAAAATAAATAAATAATCTCACTTTTTTAAAACTGTTCTTATCTAAAACCAAAAAAAAAAAGGATTTAAAATAGACCTAAAAAGAAGTTTCTTACTAATACAAACAATAAAACAGTTTTATTTAAGCAAAAGTCTGTTAATACTTTACAAGATTTTAGGAAAGTACCTCTCTCAATATGCGATCAAACTCAGCCGTGGAGAAGAGTCCTTTGTAATAATCTGGATTTCTGCGCTGAACATAAATCGGCTTCTTTTCCCATGTTTCCCTAAACAGAAAAGAAAATGTATCAGTTAAAATATAGAATTATTTTTATGAAATCTTAAAAATGTTACCTTTTAAAATGTTTCTAAAAGGAGTACATGTTTTTATAAAAGTTATTTTAAAAAATATTGTTATTAAATTATAAACCTTAATTGGCCAACTTTAATGAAAATAATGATAAAAGCAATAAACAGAAGAAAATACTGCAGAGGTTAAATTAACTTTTAAAGTTCAGCTGCTTTGATAAAACAGTAATCCTAAGATTACTAGGGAACACGTCATTTAGAATTGTGGTTAAGTAACCAAGAAGCAGCTGTGATGAGTTTCTAGGATCCAGAGAACAACCTAAAGAAAGGAGCTGCAGGAATAGGATGGATGATCCACTTAAACATCTTGCCGGCTCTTTCCCTGCTGTTGCTGATCGACCCCAGCTCCATCAGGACAGCAGCCAAAGACTCTTTGCTGACACACGTTTTCACTTCCTGCATTTAAAGAAAAAGACTCTTTAGGCTGGTTTTGGGGGGTAGACTTTTGAAGACACAATATTTGAAACTAGCAGGCACATACATTCACTTCTGCTGTTACTTTTAGGTTTTCAATTTTCTGGGCAGCTTTTAGAAGTTTCTTTTTCATCTTCCGTCTTTCAGACCTCATTTGGGGTTTTGAGGGAATCGTTTTTGAGGACTTGGTCTTTGATTTCTTCTTTATTTCCACCTAAAACGCAGAACACAGGCAGTCCTTGTGGTTTGTGTGCAAATTAGCCCATGCTAAAATAAATAGTGAAGTCGATCTGAAGTTTTACAGTCACAAAATGAAATATTTGTACCTGTACGGTGGCCTTTTTAACAGGAGGAGGCAGTTGTGGCTGTATTGTCTGATACAGACAAAACGCAGACATGTGTTTTCGCTCCATGTTTTCACCCCGCTGACGCTTCTTCTTCGTCTTCCCCTGAACGGAAAAGACTTTTCTCCAACTGGTTCACTACTGCCACACACAGGTAGGTTTACAAACTGCAATGTCAACACATTTCCTTTTTCCTTTCTTTCATCTAAATTTTAATTATTATCAAAATACGAATATTTATTTTAAAAATAGTATAAACAATAAAATTGATCACATATAAATAATTCATTCATTCATTTTCCAATCCGCTTTACCCCTTTCGGGGTCACGGGGTTGCCGGAGCCTAACCCGGCTACTCATGGGCTACTCATCGCCCATGAGTACATATAAATAATACGTCAGTAAATGAAATTGGGGATACAATTATTATTATTATTATTATTGTTGTTGTTGTTGTTGTTGTTGTTGTTGTTGTTAATAATAATAATAATAATAATATTGTTGTTGTTGTTGTTGTTATTTAATAATCAGAGCAAATACGTTTCTGTACATTTTTAAACAAAAATTTCAGTAATTTTTTTTGTTTTGACTTCATAATTAAATGTTTGATCTAGATTTGTATTTATCTATTTATTTATTTATTTATTTATTTAGTGTGTGTGTGTGTGTGTGTGTGTGTGTGTGTGTGTGTGTGTGTGTG
>BSAI01000101.1:23725154-23985240 GCA_036245035.1 Adrianichthys oophorus
GTGTGTGTGTGTGTGTGTGTGTGTGTGTGTGTGTGTGTGTGTGTGTGTGTGTGTGTGTGTGTGTGTGTGTAAAATGTCAGTGGGGAAAAAAACACTTTTTTTAAGAAGGCAGGTACATCCAAAATATGTTAACATGTCAAACCAGCATTTGATCACTCAGTCCCTCTTGACAAAGAACTATAAAGGGAAAAAATGCTTTAGAATAAGTCTTAGGCAGGCGTTAAGCTTATGCCTACCCACTTGAACAAACTGTATGTCAGAAAAAAGACACTTTTTTAAATTATAAGACAAAATTTTGTCTTTATGCCAGGGTCAATATTATTTGACTTTTTACTTTCATCCATCTTCTTCTTCTCTATCTGGAGCCTGGTGATAGTCATGATGTGGCAGGAGTCCAACCAGAGATGCCCAGACCTCCCTCTCCACAGAAACCAAGAGGCACCCCCAGGTCAAACAAGAAACATAGTTCCTCCAGCAAGTAAAATGTCTTCTTTGGATTCCAACTCCTGTTGGGACATGCCAAAAATACCTAGCCCAGAACGCATCCAGGAAGGATCTGAAAAAGAAGCTTTGCCTTTTGGTTCACCCCCCTCTTCACTTTAATGATACAATGACAGCATCCTGACAGCTTTTGCTATCCAAATGTCAATCTTTTCAAGCATGACAGCAGTACAGTGCACATTGAGGGTCCTGGCTCAGTAAAGCCAACAAAACAACATCTCCAAAAAGCTTAAAACAAATCCAATGAAATGAAATCGAACTTGAACTGCTTTAGATGCCTCTAGGAGGCTTTTTATGTGTGTTTTTTTGTGGTTAGTCAGTTCAAACATGATGTTCCCCAAGGTGAAGAATTCAATTAGAAAGAGAATTTAAATTAAATCTGTTTCCAAACCTTTCTCAAGTAGATTTTTTGATCAGAATAAGGTAGAAAGAAAAATAATGAAATGAAATTGAAAATGTAATGTCGTTCTGTAAAATGAATAATACATGTGCACTGGTCATTATTGTAGATGTACTAAAACAAATGTTGTATGTGTAATTCATATTTATTACGACTGAAATGTATTTATTGTAATTAATCAAATATATTTATGTGCAAGAACATTGATTGATTGATGTGTAAAAACAACAAATTTAATAGTGGTTCTAATTTTTGCTTTAAAAATATTTATTGACATTTCAATATTCAGACAAAATTTGACTATTTTAGTACAGAGAACTGTTTATTACAAAAATTGTACAGAAGTTTTCCTCAAACAAGCCAAACAAAAACATGCTCAAACTAAATCATAAAGAAATGCACAAAACAAAATAAAACATGAAAGGAAAACACAAAAAGAAAACAGGGGAATGTTAATTGTTAGAAATAAATCTAAAGATTCTAATCTAATAAAATGGACATGTGGTGGTTCTACGTTCTCTTTGCTTCCGTTTTACGCAAAAGTACTTGTCGAGTTGTACCACCAGAGGGCGCCTATTCTCGTTTTCCCAGCGTCTTGGTTCTGATGTTTCCCACAATGCTTTGCAGCATGCAGTCGCAGATGTTTGTCCAGCCGTCGCTCCAACAATGCAGCCTGTAACGTTGCTGAAATAACTGCGCGATGGAAACATTGGAACTCCGCAGACTTGTTCGAAAACAGCCGCCTTTTCACCGTAAACTCTTAGGACATCTTGTTTCCGCCATGCCTCTCTGGCAGCTCCGTTGCAGCTCGTAGACAATCCCGGAGCCTCAGTCCATAGACGGTGAGTAAGTAGCCTGTGAAGCTAGCGCTACTCCCGCTGATCAGCTCACAGTGAACGCCTTGTGTTGTGACTACCAGTGGCTAGCCCGGGCTAGCTAGATTTGCCAGATGAGACTTATGGTTGAGACAAATTCGGCCCGGGATTTTTAGTGCTCTTTTTCACTGTTCAGAATTGTGACATTATGTTATATTTACTTCTATTTTTATTATGTAATGGAAATGTAAATGTGGTCTAATTTTAAATATTAATTAATCTTGAAAGCAGTTTAGTAAATCTCTGAAGCCGCTGATGTTTTCCTGTGATGTTGGTTAAAGACAGTCAACTTGACCGGTGTGACCAGATGTGACTGCAGCCTGTGCACCTCTGGAAATGTCTTTAAGTTTTTTTTTTTTAAATTAGTCATTATACATATAAAACGTATAATTTAATTTGTTATTATTTCCTTCATTTGTAGTTATTGCTTCTTTTTGTAATCCTGATTTGGATGTTTATTATAGTGTTAGAATATGTGCTCCCAAAGGCTAATAATCATGACATTTTTCTCTATAAGCCAAATTTTCATAATTTATCCTCCAAAAGTCTTAATAGCACGGTTTGGAGTATTTAGTTTGTTTTATTTTGGAAATAAAAGCTCACTATTTTCCAACACATGAATAAACATGGAAGCAAGCATACATATTTGTTACTAAAAATCATACATTTACATTAAGTGTTTTATTTTCAAAACATCTTTATTTGATGATGTACTGCAAGAATATTTGAATTTTATTAGTTTGAGGTCGTTTAATATAAATTAAGTGCAGCATTTTGCACTTCATCTACTTTTAAACAGTGATCTGTTTAATTTTAAAATGCCAAATGCTACTAAAGTTCTTTCCTGGTATAATGTATGCGTTATTTAAAGAGCCAGTCCGATGAAAATACTTACAGGTTCTTGTTGCATTTTTCTGATAAAAGAGGACATTTATAAAGAAAATTAAGATTAGAATAGTTTTTCTGAATATTACTTTATTAAAAATGTATTAATAGTTTTGTGAATCAGGAGCAGTAAAAAAAAATTCAGTTTGAAAACGATTGTATGACGTGGAAAATACAATCGGCAGGCCCAAGCTTCCTCCTCTGCTCTATTCTGATGCATCCACTTGCAGACAATTAGATCCGCCTACGTCTTCCTCATCTGAGCTGGATCAAAACTGTATGGCTGGATACTCCAATATTGTTTGCCATTTTTGTTGCACTGCTAATGTTAGGTTGGGGTTGTGAGGGACTCTAAGCTAGTGGGAGAGAGTGTAAACAAAGGGATGATGGGTAGTCAGGGAAGCTTACATCGGCGCCAACAGTCCCACCAACAACTCTGAGGCAAATTTCTGATGAACCACTGTCTCTCTTCAGAATCTTTGTCCAAGAAAACAACACAGGTTTATTTATTTTGGTTTAAAACAGCATAATCATAATTAAAAGAACACTGGAAGTATTTTTTACAATTGCTCAAAAGATGATTGAAGTGGGTTTTTCATCAGTAAACACTCAGCTTTCAGTTGTTTCTGTGTTTTGGATGAGTTATTAGGGACTCCAGTTTTAGTTCATTAAAGATCTAAACTGGAATTTAGAAGTTGTTATGGAATTTATGCATAACAACTATATTTTGTTGACATGACTACTCAAACATCAGGTGAGAATTTGTGTTTTATTTGGTGATTTTTTTATGTGGTTTAGTATTTGTCCTACAAAGTCGTTTAACATGGGAAGAAAAGTGCTGAATCCACAGACTGTGTAAACTAAAAGAGGTGAATGGTAAACAGTTGTGTGAAGGTCGTGTCTTGTGCAAAACTGACACAGCAGTTTTTTTTCTTTCATTTATTCTGGGATTTTGGAGACTCAGCCTTTGCACTCTATTGTGTAGATGGTTTGGATGTGCTGGAGTAAACTCTGCTGTCTGAAGGTATCCCCACTGAAGCTGGAGTTTCCCATTATGTATTTGGCTTGTAAACTAAACAACATTGGTTTGTGTTTATCCGACTGTCTGGAAGACACACACACACATAATGCTGCTTGTTTCTCATATTTCACAATTTAATTAGACAACATGGTGACTTAACAGGCACCGTTCTGCTGCTGTGGACCAGAGGATCAATCTTTTTACTCTGAGGAGTCACTTCCACCCTTTTGGAGAGATGATTTCTTCTCCATATGGTTATATTTTCCAGCAATTATCATCAAATGAAACACAGAGAAATGGAAAAAAAATCATAATTTCATTTTGGACCATCTAAAATTTGTTTTTCTATTTTACCTCATTCTTCAGATATTGATTTTGCAGCAATAAATAACATATTTGCATGTTTTTTTTGAATTATTCACAATTGAATGAATAACAAGTTTGACCTCCACTAATTACATTTTGAGTTTTAAATTGTTCTAAAACTTAATTAGCTCTAAGAAAATGTATATAGTGGGTTATGTCTGCAAATTTATCACAGATGTCACAGACATGTTTTTTAAGTGAGATGTCAGTGTTGTCATAGTAACCAACTCCAACATCCCTGAAACGTTTTCTTCTTCTTTTTTTTCACTGTGTATTTTAGCAAACATCGTTTGCCTTACAGACATGATGTGATTCAGCCGAAAACACAGTAGATTCTTTTGTTGTGATGATTTCTCCGCTATAGAACTATAGTTCAACACATCTGGGCTTGTTATCTGGGCTCACTCATTTATTATTCAAATATGATTATTCAAATTCTCTTTCTTTCCTGCTGTCATTAATTAAAATCTTGGCTGTGTGTCTCCAGTATGGATAGGGACTGAGGTAGTTTTGAAAAATAAAAAAAAAAAGCAGTTATTTTCTACTTTAATTTATACATACTTGTCTGTTAGTCTTTTTGTGCTTTTTTAGTTTGTCAACGCAACTGTAAAAATCAGATTGATTAAAGTTTTAGCTGTATGTTCTGACTTTTACATCATTGTTACTGACTCAGATGGAATCAGATGTTGCACAGTCTCAAATTACCTGTAATTTGTTTTGTGGAATTTATAAGTCATAAATTTTTTTTCCTAAAGAAATTTCTATTAAAATGCCAAATAAGTTTTTTTCAATGGAGCTTATTTTGCTGGATCCACAGAAAGTAAAAAAAAAAAAAAACCCAGAATGTCATTATTGTCAAAAATGCAGAACTTCTTCCTGGTTTAACTTAAAATATTTCAATAACCCTTTTCATTTCTGGTCTAACACCAGTATTTTTTGTATAAACTACGCAATGAACATTAAATGTTTTATTCCATCTTAAAGGTCGGTAGAAATTGTCAAAGTTGGGGTTACTGTCTTTAATGCAACTCTAGTTTGTATTCATAATTTAATATCATAAAATTTTAACAATGCTGTGGTAATAATTGGTTTTTCCTGTTATACGATTCTGGATGAACCATGAAATGGAGCAGCTCCCTTGGGCCTCTGCCACTAAAAGAAGATCTTCCCATTCTGGTCTTTTATTAAAGTTTATTTTAGCACCAAATTAGGGAGAAATCCATACATGGCATCAACTTCTTTAACCCTCTTATGCAGCTTTACATTTCTGAGCTAATTCATATTCTAAAAATCAGGATTTCCTTACATAGAAACATTTATCTGCTTGCCTCCAGTGGACCTTATGTTACTGTCTGGCCTGATTTAATGTTGGGTTTCATCCACGTGTGCATGTCATTTTTTTAATATAGATTTAACGCATCAACGGACCCCTTCCCCTGCCAATTTTTGCTGCTGCCGTTTGACATTCTTAGTTTAAACCAAGTACGTTTCAAGGAATGAAAGGACTTTAACAACACGTCTTCTAGCGGTGAGTATGCATGATGTTGACACTCAGGTGCAATCACTTCTCGCGTAGTACACTTCAGTAATTCTCTGGCGTTGCGAGCTAATCGCCCTGGCTCAGCTCCCACAATCCATCAGTGTCTTGAGAACGAGGCTGGTGGGGTTCAAGCAGCTGTTGTCAGGCTGACTTAATGTGTTTTGGACTATGGCAGACTGCTTAGGAGAGAGTCGGGGAGAACTCTCAGGAGGACGAGGCCAGCAAGGATACTGCTGCTGCTGCTATGGCAAGATAACAAGAGGATTTAGAAGTCAGGAAAGCAGGATTTTTAGAGCTTGGCTTTAAATTAAGCTCATTTTGCCTCTTATCTGTTCTTGCTGCACAGCCTCTGACAGCTTTTCATGATCGAGTAGACAACAAACAAACTGCATGGCATGATTTGTTTTTAATTCACTGATTTATCATGAAGTTTTAGCTGGGCTAATAAGAGTTTTCTGTGTTGTAGAATTCGAAATAAAACATATTTACTGTCTGTTTTAGTTCAACCTTTTGAACAGCAATATAATTGATTATTATTTTTTGGCTATGTAATTTGGTTTGTTGAGTTAGATCTTTGAAATTAAAGTTAGAATTGATCTAAATTAGCCTCTTTGTGTTTCAAGAAATATCAGTCATTTTAAACATGCGTGCAAAAATAATTATGAATTATGTTAAAACTGGCTGAATGTACACATATAAAACAGGACTGTGTAGACAGGATGTAAGTTACTTTTAAAGGTTTAGCTAGATGATTGTCGGGACTTTCTAACAAGTTCTATTTATGAATTCAGCCCAATTGATATTTAAAGGCTGGCAGAGGGTGCCATTGATGCTGGAAGACGGCACTGGCAGAGGTTATGCAATTACGTTCAGTTGTCAAAGCCAACATTTAGAGTCACACTTCCATTCTGGGTGCAGGCGGAGGAGAACGACCTGCTAACTTTTGTCTCCTATGGAATTTTTAAAACTTTATTACCAGTCTGTAAAAGTGCTAAACCTGCTAAGTCTGGTGTGGAAAATTAATCTTTCCACTAGCAAGTATCCTCCAACAGTAAATAAGACTTGCAGAATTTCACAGGTGGGTCTCACTTTAAATGTCTGCCACAAAGTTTGGAGTGGAACCAGCTTTTACATAGCTGTTCTGTGGAGATATTTGGGATTCATGTTCAGGGTAATAAGAGCTGACAGGAACTGTTGCTGTGAAAGAGCTCTGTCGATAGGAGTGCTGGTCTTTCACAGTTGTCCTTCATCACGTGGTTAAGTTAGCTGCCCTGCAGCCTCACAAACATGAGTGTTTGTGATTATTATTTTGTTTCTGCATTGCTAATGGGACAGAAAAGGCTAATCTTCTCAGTGATGTTGGTAATGATGAAAGTTAGCAACTTGCTTCCAAGCAAATCCCACTGGGAAGTAGATACTTTAATGTTCCGGATGCAGTTTTAATACAAATAATTTCTGACTAAGGTCATTTTGTAGACATAAATGGTAAACTGAAAACCAGTGGGAGCTTATTATTAGATCTTCTCAGTGGGTGACTCACATACCAGTCACAACTTGAAGTTTGGAATTGTCTAAAGCTGTGACAGTATGTTGAGTATTTCAGTATAAGGAATTCTTTTGAACATGGAGAGACATTATCCCTTAATCAGCTGGCATGTTTTATGATGCCAGTGAATGATAAAAACATTGGAGGAGATTCAAGTTTTTAAGCCGCTCTACAGGACACCCCTCCCATCCCTGGTTTCGGGACAAAGTTGTGGAATGGTGTTTGAATGTTAACATTTCCTAGAAAGTAATGGAAGACCCACTCTAATCATCATTTGAGGTATTTTAAACACATTCCCGGTGGTCTTTTAATTTGGATTATGCATCACATGTGTCGTTTTCTTGGACATAGTTTCTGCAGAGCAGAAATTTGCCTCTTACTTGTGGGCGGGACTGTTGCCACGAAGTTTGCCCACCCCGTTCATCTCAACATCCATCTGTTTACACACTCTCCAGCTAGCTCACATCCCCGTACATGGATCAGAATGGAGCGGAGCGAAGAGTTTATGGTTTTACATCACACCTGCGTGCTTTTTTCAACTCCATTTTTGCGTCTGCTCCAGATTGACAACAATTTGAATTGAAAAAGAAAAAAAAAAAACACCCTGAAATGAAATTTTAGGCAAAATTGTTTTGATTTTTTTTTTTTGTCTCTGGCTTTTTTTCCCCCACAAAAATAAAACAAGAAAAAAAAAAAAAAACTTCCATTTAGAAAACTTTTGGGGAAATTTGTTTCCTAAAACACAACAGAAGCTTTTCTGTGCAGAAACTTTGGAAGTTCTGGGAGTTTGAGTCTGTTCTACACTAATTGGCATCAATATTGTCAGTTCACCCAAGCTCAGCTAGAGACTTGTCTGCGCTCACCCCTGTGAGGCAGCTTTTAGCAGCTGAAGCTTCATCAACAGATTATTTAGTGCTGCAAAAGCAGAGGGACACATTTTGTTTATCCCAGCCTTTTTGCGAGCATGTGGGATTACGACTTAAGATGTTAACTGATTGGAGGACATTTTGATAGCTTTTGCTTTACTATTTGCTTTTTTTCCCATCTTTGACTAGAGTAAAATATGTATTCCTGTGAACACAGTGGCACCTGTTTTTGTGCTGCTCTCCTTTGTAATCTTTGTCATATTGCAGGAGCTGTGGAGGTTGGAAGGCGCCCAGGCCCATCTTTCACAATGAACCCATTCTTTCACCTTTTCTCTTTGCTTGGCTATCCCTATTTATCTAGATCTTTATCCGTTGCTGCCTGCGAATAATGAAATATTGCAGAGTTGTTGTGCATTTATTTACTTTCTGTTCGTAAAATGACTGAATTCTGGTTCTTTTGCCTATCTGTCCTTTTTTTTTTAAATTCAGTCCGAGCTGTGTGGTCAGTTTGGATGATATGGTTTGTTTGTTTGTTTTTTTTACTAAAGGAGAAGTAGTCTTAAGTTATAATTCTTTTCATTTTTCTGAAATTAAAGGAATTAAATATGCTCATATACAATATCAAATATTAAAAGAAACGTAGAATGTCTCTCGAGGATTATTATAAGTCATGAAACCAATGAATTAATAATTAATTATTAGTTATTATTAGTAAGTTATTATTAATAACCAATGAATTAATAATAGCATTATTAATTTTTATTATTAATTAATAATAGCAATTAAAATGGTGAATGCTGAACTTTTGAGCTCTGATGCCCTGCCTACTCCTGCTTATGGAGCAGCTGTTCACTCCACTCTTACAGGTGGGATCTTTCTCTTTAAAATCTTTTAGCTGTTGTTTCTGATGATGAGGATATTTAAGACACTGGGTTTACTTTTCTACAACAATAAACGGCCCTATATATTGTGTAATTGTTGGCTTTTGTTGCACAAAACAGCACTTGGTTTTGCTTTAACTTCCCAATTTTGAGGTTGGAAAAAAAATTTTTTTGAACAACGGAATTGTTTTAAAATGAAGTTTGGAACAAAAATAGTACTGGAAGTGTCTCACTTTTGACTTTTTTCAAGTTTGAAGCAGTAATACCTGCTTGAGAGTTAGTAAAATAAAGAAATATGATTAAACATAGTCTGATGTACCGTTTAGATGTGATGTTTTTTTTTTTTTCCTTTTGAGAAGCATTAAGCAGAAAGATCTGTTTTTTATTACTTTCTCTGGCTGCTTTGAATCTGACAGCTCTTCAGTCACCTTTCCAGCTCAACAGTGGAAAAAAGTCCTTGAATCGTTCAGTCATCCGTCTATAGATGAGCAGCAATCCATGGCTGCAGCAGCTGCTCTCTGACAGTATGTTTGCCTGCGGATGTCTTTTTTCACAGCACATCTATATGAAGTGTCATCCATAAAATCCTATAAAAATCTCTTCTTATTTGTGGGAATGACAGTCTATAAACACTGTGGATAAAGACTTTTTTAAGGGGCCGATTTGTCACTCTACTTTGAGGGATATTTAAGTTATTAAAGATCAATTTTTAACACATTCTTGTGGCATTTTTCTGATGATGGAGGACATATATTAAGAAAATTAACCCTAAAATTGCATTTGTGAGTATTTCTTTATTCAAATCATAAAAAAAAAAAAAGGTGCAGACAAAAAATGACAGTTTGAAAAAGATCGTATTTGAGACGTAGAAAATATGCTGGACTGGCCAGAGCTCCCAGGGAGTGGAAGGGGGGCAGGCTTGGGCCACACCAAAGGTCCGGCCCACAACTCAAAAGCCCATTTCTAATGAGCTGCTGCCGCTCTGCAGAAACGATGTCCTAGAAAACGGCATAATTATAATTAAAAGACCACTGGGAATGCTTTGAAAACAACTCAAAGGGTGATTGAAGTGGGACTAAATTAAATAAATGTGCATTCTCAATTACTTATGTACTTCATTACCATTATTTACCACTGCTACTAGTTTGTTTTTAAAAAACTTAAATATTAAAGTTGTTTCCTTCTGTGAAGAACAGTTTTTAGAGAAAGAAATTGAAATTTACCCCTCCCCCCCCAACACTGATAAAAGCTTTAAAAGTTTTAACAGCTACAGACTTCGATCTTCTATTTTTTATTATTATAGGCTCACATAAAGTGAGTCCTACATATTAGAGGTAAGGAATCCTGTAAGCCGTTGCCTTGAAACCAAGACACTTTTAGTAGTGAGACATTACAAGAAAATGTAATATATTTTTTCATCTTTTCACTCTTTGTCTTTTGCTCCTCCAGGAGATTTTCTGAACTCGAATGTAATAAAAAATCCATTGCGCTGGTTGGTTGTTACTGTCAGCACTGAACTCCCTCAGGCCGTCTCTCCATCTGTCAAAAGCTCACATGCATCACAAATTGCCTAATAAACACATTCTCACTGAACCTCTGTTTACCGTTTGACTGTGTTTTCCTGCTGTCTCCACTTTATTTTTCTTTCTAGTTGAGTGTTTTGTGGCCAAAAAGCCTGTTGGAGCCAAGCGTCGTCTCTGTTGAAGCTCCGTGTTTTTGGACGGAGGAATTTCAGCCATGTCTCTGAAAGAGTGCAGACTGTTCAAACATTTATACAAGAGTCTGCCCTCTAATGTCCGGGAGCCCCCGCTTTCTCCTCCAAGCACCTGCTGCTGTTACTCTTTCGACTTCAGATTTTTTATCTGGAATAAATTGCTTAATCTTGCATAAGTGTTAGCAGGAAAGGATTACTCTTAAAGTTTTTTGTTTTTACTTTTTTATGACTTTCCTCCTGATTTATGTTACTCTGTGATTCATGAGCCTTGCAGCTCGCTAGCTGCATAGTTTGCTGTGTGCTTACTGTCCATCATGTTGCACTGAATGTTTCTTTTTTTTTTTTTATCTGGGTCATCAGCGCTCTGCCCACAACTTCTTTACAAGAAAACTGCGGACTTTGGAGCATGGTTCTTGTTCTGGGAAAAAGAAGTTCAGTCTAAATTGTGTATACGCTGATTCCTCCTATAATTAAGGTAATACTTCAGCTTGAATATTCTGAAATTAATTTTTACGAGGAGGGTGAACGTATGCTGCAATCCCTGCTACCTTAGCGCCAGTGTTGTGAGGGGAATGCTTGGACATTTTCTGCTTCTCGCTTTATATTCCGGGTTAACAGCTCTATCAATTGCTCAGTATAAACTTAACACCAACCAGCTCCCAGCACTAATAATGCTTTTTTTTTTGTCATTCTAAGGTGATCGATGCTCTCCTGTGTCCTCTGTGCAGACAGCAAGCAGATTAAAACGACTGCGGCGCACAGAATTCTGAAGATTAAAAATCTAGAATATAACTAAGATTTGGGTTTATCTGTGTGCTGCAGAGACATTTTAGTCAGCATGTTGCTGGATCCAGATTAGGGAATTGGTAACATCTGTCTGCCATTACGTCTGTGACGGTTTCAGTCATGCAGCAATTAATCAGACTGTTGTGATAGCTGCCCCTGGGTCAGTTTGCCCCCTCAGGCTGTGCAGGAGAACAATGGTCTGCTTTCAAGGGACTTGAGAGTTTTTGCTGCTCGAGCATTTTCCTAGTAAAATACATAAACTATCTATATGGCGTGAGGAGTTTAGTGTCTTATTCTTCTTGGTGTGGTTCTTTGTTTTAAATTTTTTAAAAATGTGTTGTTAAAAGTATGAAAAGATGATTTGATGAAGATATAAATGATCATTTTCCTGTGTTGCTTAGTTTAAAGACCCACTTAGAGGAAAATTGTTTTTTTGGTGTTTTTAACGTGATCTTGTGGCATTCTTCTGATGATGAAGAGCATATACTAAGAAAATTAAGCTTTGCGTTTCTGAGTATTTCTTTATTCAGATGGTTGTGAATCAGGAGCAGACGAATGAATGTTATTTGAAAAAGAGCTTTTTTGTTACGTAGAAAGTATGCTGGACAGGCCCCAGGCTGAAATCGGCTCCCCAAAAAGTGAAGGAGTGCTTTGCCTGTGAAGCTGCAGCTTGTTCCTCTGAGGTTGTCTGACTCTGATGCCGAACCGATGCCGATGATTGTGCATCACAGTCTGGGATGGACTGCTATCAAAGATGCTCAGTAATTTTAAGCAGAAATGGGGCCAGGATGCAGGAGGCTGTCTTTAATGAGCTTTGCTGGAGGTGTGGACTGGAGTGTGTGCAGCTTTCCCTAAATTTGTTTTCTGTGTGATAAAAATGCAAATTTGCAATATCCTGCCAGTTTAAAGGCTAAATGGCTTAAAAAGTGTTGCTAGATGTATAAATCTAGACATGTATGTATGGCACATGGAAATCTTCACAAGCTGCATGGTCTTAACTCCTTGCATTTGTAAATATTTTTGCTGATTAATGGAATTAAATTGTATGTGTCAAACCAAATAAATGAAGATATTAATTGCAGCTATAGCAGATAAATTAGAAAGAATAAAAAAAACGTTTAATACTTGCATTCAGTGTTAACTGTTCTTATGGCATTTTTGTATTGATGGAGGACATAAATGAAGAAAATAAGTTCAAAATTGTCATTTCTGAGTACCGGTATTTCTTTATTTAAATTGTTGCGAATCAGAAGCAGACAACAGCTCCCTGCTCTAATCCATTCTGATGCATCCACTTGTAGACAAATGGATCCATAAAGGCCTCTGTTTTCCTCATAGATCCAAATATGTCTTTGTTTTCCTCATCTGTGCAGGCATCTGACTCAAAACTGTACGGTTCAATAGCTGCAATATTGCTCGCCATTTTTGTTGCACCAGTAATGTTAGGTTGGGGGTGTTGGCGCCTCTAAGCTAGCAGAGTGGCTCTTTAAGAGCTGAAATTCTTTTTAAAAAGGTATTGTTTCTCATTTGTTCTTCTCTTTCTGCTCTCTTTTAGGTTTCTCTATCCAACGCCATCGATGGAGCCTTAGGAAGAACTTCAAGGAAACTTGAAATGTTTTGTTTTTGGAGTATGTACTGGCAAAAGTTTCAAAATGAACATCATAAAGTAATTACCATCTCCCTGCAGTCCTGCTGAACTGTGAGCAGCCATGCCATTCCTGCATCACCTACCTAGGAACAATCCACCTTCATTTTTAGCACAGTTTCTTTTCATAGATTTGGAGAATAACTGAACCCCACAATAGAAATGGCATCGGCATGTGTGGGACGTAACGCAGAGTACATATTGGAGTACAGGTGAGGCTCAGCCTCTCCTCCAAATCCCAAAGGATTCTTAGAGCACGCAGACAGCTACAGATGACTTTCCCTGAAGGACAGAGTCAAATCCCAGCTTTCATGATTTAATATCCAACGCACTACCTCGTCGACAAGGTCAATTATGGCTGCTGCTGCTTCCCATGGCAACAGTTTCTCAGTTGACAAAGTGACAGACTGAAAGTCAAAGATGCAGCGTAACAGTGGTGGGGTGGGTGTTGGAGGGCAGCCATGGGTGTTGCGGCGCGTGCGTCTCACATGGCTGAGTTTCATGCTCTTCTTCATCTTGGTGTTCTTCCCACTCATTGCTCACTATTACCTCACGACCATAGATGAAGCCGGGGGTCCCGACAAGCGCATCTTTGGGCCGCGAGCTGGCGGCGAACTGTGCGAGGCCAAACACGTGCAGGACTTGTGTCACATTCGTGAGTCGGTCAGCGAGGAGCTGTTGCAGCTCGAGGCGAAGAGGCAAGAGCTCAATGGTGAGATCGCCCGACTGAACCTACGGATAGAGGCGTGCAAGCGCAGCATTGATAGTGCCAAGCAGGACCTGCTGCAACTAAAGAATGTCATCAGCCAGACAGAGCATTCCTACAAAGAACTGATGGCCCAGAACCAGCCCAAACTGTCACTACCCGTGCGGTTACTGCCAGACAAGGACGACCCAGGACTACCACCACCTAAGTCTGCACGCACCTGTCGGCTACGTTCTTGCTTTGACTACTCCCGATGTCCTCTTACATCTGGTTTTCCAGTGTATGTTTATGAAACTACTTCCTATCCGTGGGGAAGCTATATTGACCCATTAGTGAAACAGGCTTTTGCTTCATCAGTAAAAAGTAACATTTACATCACAGACAATCCTAGCATTGCCTGTCTTTATCTAGTGCTTGTGGGGGAGATCCTCGATTCTTTCTCTCCTCCTCCGTCTCCTTCAGAGCTGGAAAAGCAACTAAAAGCTCTTCCTTACTGGAGATCAGATGGACACAATCATGTACTTGTGCATCTTTTTAGAAAGTCCATGACCCAGAACTTCCTGTATAATGTGAGCACAGGACGGGCAGCAGTTGCTCAGTCCACCTTCCTGGTGCAGCAGTATCGTGAGGGCTTTGACTTGGTTGTGTCACCACTGGTCCATGCCCTTTCTGAACCAAACTTTTTGGAAGTGCCACCACAAGTTCCTGTAAAAAGGAAGTACCTGTTCACCTTTCAGGGTGAGAAGTTGGAGTCTCTGAGGAGCAGCTTACAAGAGGTCCCCCCTCAGTCTTTCGAAGAGGAAATAGAGGGGGATCCACCAGCTGACTATGACGATCGCATAATTGGCACCTTGAAAGCGGTGCAGGACAGCCATCTGGATCAGGTGCTGGTGGAGTTCACCTGCAAAAACCCAAGGGCAAGTTTGCCAACAGAGTGGGCTCTCTGTGGAGAGCGAGAAGACAGGCTGGAAGTCCTCAAGGTTTCAACATTTGCTCTGGTGATTGCTCCAGGGGATGGACAGTTGGTGTCTTCAGCGGGCTGCAATATGCGCCTATTTGAGGCCTTAGAAGTAGGAGCCATCCCAGTCGTTTTGGGGGACCACTGCAAACTACCATACCACCAGTTTGTACAATGGAGTGAAGCAGCAATCATTGTGCCCAAGCCTCGTGTCACAGAGCTTCACTTCCTGCTGCGCAGCCTGTCAGATAATGACATGCTGGCTATGAGGCGGCAAGGACGCTTTCTGTGGGAAACCTACTTCTCAACTTCAGAAAATGTTCTAAACACTATTCTAGCCAGTATCAGAACCACCATCCAGGTTCCTGCTTCACCCATAAGGGATGAACCTGCACATGAGATTCCTCACAAGGCAGGAAAGCTGGCAGGAACTGATGCCAACTTGGCTGATAACGGAGATCTGGATCTGGGTCCTGTAGAGACAGAACCACCCTATGCTTCTCCTCGCTTTCTCCGCAACTTCACATATACAGCTGCAGACACATATAGAGCATGGAACCGGGCCCCAGGGCCTTTCCACTTGTTCCCCCACACTCCTCTGGACCCTGTGCTTCCCTCAGAAGCTAAGTTTCTCGGATCCGGTACTGGTTTTAGACCTATCGGTGGGGGAACAGGAGGCTCTGGTAAGGAGTTTCAGGCTGCTCTTGGTGGGAATGTGCCACGAGAGCAGTTCACTGTGGTCATGTTGACGTATGAAAGAGAAGAGGTGCTGATGAACTCTCTGGAGAGGTTAAACGGACTGCCATACCTTAACAAAGTGGTAGTGGTGTGGAATTCACCCAAGCCTCCTTCAGAAGACCTGTTATGGCCAGATATCGGCCTTCCTATTGTGGTGAGTAACACTCATTCATAGAAGTGTTGTAGCTTTTTTTCTAAAATGCACAGACACTTGGACATGTTTTTGGTGAGTTAGATGTGATGCAAACTTTTCAGTTTATTTTTATTTTTGGATCCAGATTTCAGTTTAATACAGTAAAAAAAATATTGAGCTTCTCAAGATGTTTTTGGATTTAGTACTTTTTTATACCTTCTCCAAAATGATGCAAGTTAAAAAAATATTTGAAATGTTGTTCTGTTTTTTTTTTCTGAACTTGATTGCATCTTAAGGTCGTTCGCACAGAAAAGAACAGCCTGAATAACCGCTTCCTTCCTTGGGACGCCGTGGAAACTGAGGCCATCTTGTCCATTGATGATGATGCCCACCTTCGCCATGATGAAATCATGTTTGGATTTAGGTCAGTGAGCACACGAGCGATGATATCTACATTCAGATAGAGCGCATTCTTTCAGTTCAAAAGGGTGCTGTGTTTGAACTTTTTACACTTTAGAATCTAAGATATTCATCTGAACTTGTGTTTCGCAGTAAATGTATTTTAGAAAAAACAAACCAAATGTCAGCAAAATAGATATGATTTTTTTTTCCTAACTAAGTGCTCTTTTGGCACATGTGAGCACATCTTCAAAAGCTGATATTTTGATAACTTTCTGGTCTAAAGCATTCAATCATGTTATAACAAACAGAAAAAGTATCTACACTGGTTCTAAGATTTCTGAATTATCTGGAGACTTTCCTTTACACTGAAAAAACATGTTATGCTAGATAAAAACAAATTAAAAGTTCAATTTAGTTTAACTAAAATACTCAGTAAGTTTATTTTATAGCCATTCCATGAAGTTATAAAAATGCATCTCAAACTGTTTAGGCTTTTGCTTAGCAACTCTAAAAATTGGTCAGTTTATAACTTGAATAACTTGCTCTACAGAAAAAAATATATAATAGAAAATAAGATTAGCAAGAATACGTTTAAAAAATGTATCAGAGCAAGAATGGTTATTCTGATAAATAAAATGACTGAGTAATAGCTGTTTATTTCTCCATAGAAGTCTATGGGATTTTGGCTTTCTAGAACCAGCGAATACTTTGTTCAGTCAGTCCAGTTCTTATGTACAGTCAGTGGGATTTACCTTAAGGTCTCTACTTTCACAAAAGCATGTTTGCCATGTGAAAAAATCCCAAATGCTTATAAATAGAACTATTTTTTATTAAGATATGGCTGTTTCAACATATTTGGCTTCTCTTCAAGATTTTTCTAGAAAAAAATCATATGAAACAGATTCAGAAACAATTCTGTGAAAGAAAATGTCTTCTCTGTATCTTTCCTTTACTTTAACACCCTGAAAACGAAAACTATCATTAAAAGAATTAAGCGATGAAGCATTCTGCTCCTCTCACTCCAGCCCTCCAGATGGCTGTACAGCTGTGAAGCTGAGCAGCGTGTCCAGACAGGCAGGCAAAATTGCTTTTGTGTTTTTTGTTCGCACACAGGGTTATTTGTGAAGAATTATCCCAAACTACCCAAGAATTACTGAGGAATGTTTCCTCACATGAACTTCAGCCCAGGCTGCTCTGCTGCTGACTTTGTTTGGAACTTAAGTGGTTTTGCATGAACTCCCCGTGGACAGAACTTTGCTTTTTGAATCTCCAGAGTTTTGATGAGGAATTCTAAAAATCTTTTCTCATAAAGTGACTATGTCGACTCAATTTATGTCTTTATTTGTGATTTGCTTTTGTTTTAAATAATTAAAATTTCTCTTTACTAATAAGAAACAGGGTTCATATTTATTTTTAGGCCAAGTCACACCAATTACCTTAAAATATTTTAACCAATTACTCATTCTAAGTAATTATGAAGTAAAAGTTCTTAAATTTGAAATTGAATTGATTTGGTTAACCCTAAATGGTGTAAAATGTTGTTGTCCTGTCTTTTTTAGAGTGTGGCGTGAAGCCAGGGATCGCATTGTGGGTTTCCCTGGCAGGTACCATGCGTGGGACATCAACCATCAGTCCTGGCTTTACAACTCCAACTACTCCTGTGAGCTCTCCATGGTGCTGACAGGAGCTGCTTTCTTCCACAAGGTCAGTAGTTGTGCTTTCCAAAAACACATCCTCCAAAAATTCATCACTCGCTGACCCACTCCACCTGTCTGTTTGTGTCCTTGTAGTACTACGCCTACCTGTACTCATACGTGATGCCCCAGGCCATCCGAGACATGGTGGACGAGTACATAAACTGTGAGGACATCGCCATGAACTTCCTGGTTTCTCACATTACCCGCAAACCACCCATCAAGGTCAGAGACGGAGCACGCAGGCGGATCGTGTTCAGCTCAGAAAGCTCTTTTGTCCTTCTCAGGCTCTGTTTTTATTTTTGCCCTCTTATCCTGCTATTACTCAAACTGACATTTCCAATATTCTGCCCTCAAATTATTAATCAAAGATACAAGATCAAATTAGTATGTTACACCTGAGTTTTTCTGGATTTTACAGGAAGATTTATTAGTGGAAACCAATTTTATGGCCAGACAAATCATTTTTACTGAAATACTGAAAAATATCTCATTTAAAGTCCTGTCAGGCGAACTGAGGTGTTTTAGCTGTAAATTATTTCTGCTCCAAATCTTGGAGGTGTTGCAGGATCTGTGTCTAAAGACACCTCAGGTTCTTGGATTTGAATTGTTGACACCTAAATGTGAGGAAAAAGCCTCAGGATTTACCAATGTAGGGTCCAGAGCTGATGGTAAGAAAGTGTCCTAAATCACAGATGTGATCGCCTCTTTTTTTTTTTTTAATGAAAACACCTATTCTTGATCTTCTATTTATATATGTGTGTATATTTATATAACACTGTAATTCATCTCTTTATAAGCAAAAATACGATATAGTTTTAGATAACAGTAGATCTCTAAAAGTGTAAACTCTCAAGTGAACAACTAGCAAAACATTTTTTTAAATATATAATTTATCTTTACATACAAATATCTTGATTACCATTTGTTGAATGGTTGTTTTTAAAATTATAAGATGTGGACAAACAAAAGCGGAGCCCCCAAAGGGGACGAATATTGAAGAAAAAATGACTTGCAGTTTTTATACTGAGAAAACTGAAACTCCAGATTAGTTATTCTGTGACACTGAAGCAGAAAAATGAAGAGGACACAGATAAGTTCATCAATAAAAGATTTTCATAAAGCCTCCTGTTGCCAAGACTGAAACACAAGCTTTGCACAGTCTAACAGATGCAACAGTAAATTAAACCAAACATAAAAAAACTAATTGTTTTTTGTTAGGAAAATAGAGGAAATGTTGGCCTGAAGGCTGTAGTATAAGAAAACACACACAATATAATGACAAAATTAGCACTTAGACTAACACTGCTTCCTTGCCAACTAAACCACTAAGCTAAGAAAGAGCAAAACTTTATTGATCTCACGAATTAATTAACTCCCTTTTCAGCATTACAAATGTTCTTCAAAATGAAAAGTTACATTTAAACTTTATTATGTTTTTGCATCAATATTGTTTTGCAAAATATTCAGTAACCCATCATTAATATTCGTATAACTCCAATAGACATACATTTAAAAAAAAAAAAAAAAAAAAGGTATTTATCTTAAAGTTTCTCCTTAGTCTCCCTAAAATGCAGGTTTTCTTATTATCCTTTGGTTTATGTCATGTGTCAAGAAAAGTTGACCACTAAAATTATGCTCAAACTTACAGTGTGGGAGCTTCAAGTTAACAAAACTCACCAAAAGTTTCACAATCTTTCAAAAACTTTTAATATTTGCAAACATTTTGCTGAATAAGGGATTTTTTAAAATGAGCTTTAGTTGCTTCTGAAAATGACCAAACAAGCTGTGCAGTTAAAAACTTGTGTCAAATATGCAGGGATAAAACAAAATAACAGAAGACATCTGCTTTCATTTCAATCTATAAAAAAGGAGATTCTTTGCTATCTTCCAATTACAGGCCCATCAGTATATACCCACAGTTTGCAAAGTTCCAGAGAAACTTGACCCAACAAATAATTTAAAACCTAAATAGCTCATCCATTTTACTTTATCCTATGCAGTTTAGAGCATACCACTCAACAGAGACGGCTAATTGCTACTTTATAGAAAATATATAACATCTATTGGATAAAGGAGGGTAGGATCATAAAAAAAGTTAACCAAATTCAATTTTTCCAGTAATTAAAAAAAATGATAAAATCATATGTTTCAAATAGATCTCAGTTAGTTCAAAGAAACAATTACTACTCTTTTTCCTCTATCCCTGTCCAAGGGTCCATTCTAGAGCCCTTGCTATTCTCTCTTTACAATAGATCTTCCTACAGTTTGCGCCAAGGTTTTTATGCAGACGTATGCTGATGATGCAGTAATTTTTACACACAACAATATGAAATTTCAGGTGGCTGAAATTCTCATTAAATTTATGGGTCATATTGCAGAGTGGTTGGATTAGTCAAGTTTAGAACTCAATGTAGACAAAACAGTTGTGATGCTTTTCTCCAAATCAGACAGCATAAATGTACAGGCAGAATTTGAATAACTTGGGGTTTTATTAGATACAAGAATGATAATTGTGTTTTTATATTCATTTTTATGTTTCCTAATGTATGTATTTTTATCAGCTGGTATTTAATTTGATTTTTTCATAATTGCATTTTCATTTCACATCCTTTATGTTTTAATAGTTGTTTTTAGCTTTGTAGGTAGATAATTTTAATCTGTAGGGGACAACAGATGAGAAATAGCTTGTGGGATAATCCAGGCTCTGCCTGTGATGCTTTTAATGTGCCCTGTCCAATAAAATCCAATGCCCACTGTTCAGTACTGTCACAATAAAATCAAATAATAATAATAGCAAATATTGTAAAAAAAAAAAAAAAAAATACCAGGAAGTAGAGACTGTTTGTGACAGTGGGAAACGTGAAGATAACAATAGATCCGTCTGTTGATCTCAGGTGACCTCTCGTTGGACCTTCCGCTGCCCCGGCTGCCCTCAGGCCCTGTCACACGATGACTCTCATTTCCACGAGCGCCACAAGTGCATCAACTTCTTTGTCAAGGTCTACGGCTACATGCCGCTGTTGTACACGCAGTTCCGCGTGGACTCTGTGCTGTTTAAGACTCGGCTACCCCACGACAAGACCAAGTGTTTCAAGTTCATCTAGAAACGGGCCCACCGGCTCAGCACAAACTCAGAGTGGATTAAAGGATAGGAGGCATTTTGAAGTAAAAAAGTAAAAACTATAAATGGACAACTGAACTGCGATGGGAAACCTTCAGGTTTTGGTAAATTAAGAATGGACTACCTTCCAACAAAAAAAGTGGAAGCTGCTTTTTCCTCCCTTTTCAATCACACTCAACCACTAGATGTCATTTGCACCTCTAACCTGCCTGCTGGCGGAAGAGACGCCACCGGACCTGGAGGCAGCCAAACGTACGGTTGGAAACTGTACGTCTTGTAAATCAGAAGCACTGACAGTCAAAAGTATTTTAAAACTCATTTTTTTTTCTTTAAAGTAATGTTTAAATGTGTATATCTATGTGGGGTGAACATTTTCCAGAACATCCATCTGTGGAAGATCAGATCAGGAGAAATGGTCTGGCCCGATCATGTTTAGGAACAGTTTCACTGCAGCTGTCACCATATTGCCTCAGATCTGCCACAAAAACCAGCCGTCATGATGTTCCACCAACGTGATCTGCACTCTGTGATGTGTCAACTGTTTGTACAATTGGTTTAAGAGTCATAATTTGACCTAACGGTACAGAAAAATTGTAGGTTTTGATGTTTAACTAAGGCTTTAATCATGCAGAATGTTTTTCAGTGAAAGATAAAAAATGAAAATGAACAGACAGACTGTAAAATCCTGGGAAATACACGCTTGTTTTCTGATGGAGATCAATAACTTTCTCAGTTGAGGTTGTTAAATGAGAAACCACAAGCACTTCTGGCACTCACTGCTGCATCGCGGATCGTTTAAGAGTCGAATTATTTCAAGGCTCTGACTCGGTTGCCAGGAAACCTGATGGTCCTCTTGAGGACAGACTCGTAAAAATCCAAAGTTATTTCTGACGAGAGCAAATATAGATTTGTCATCTTTTTTTGTTCAACAGATTTGAGATTTAAGCCCATTTTCTGGTCTATCACAAGCAGATTTTTTATTATTCCTGAAAAAAGTAGAAGAGGTTTAACATAAAAAAGTTGTCTCACTCAATCAAGTATTACACATATCCCACCATCTTTATATATTCTCCACCTCAGACTCAAGCGCCACTTCTTTGTGTTGCCATGCATCTTGATGAATGTCTTCTTTGCCAAATTGGTACGACATTTGCAGCTTTACAGCATCATTTGGAGGATACTTGTAGACAGGATGCTGTCTGGTACATCCCCCACTGCATAGTACTTAATGTCAAACCACTGGAGCCTAACCCGTGTTAGAAATCCAAAATCTTACACTACAATGTTGCAACTTTAACTGAAAAGACAAGTTGGTGTTTTAGTTTTGCCCCCTGTTTTTTCTGTAACAATGCTTTCATGAAACAAATTTACAAATCTAATTGTTTATTTATTGAAAACATCATTAAAGATTGTTTTTTTTTAATGGAGAAGTGCACTAAAATGGAAAGACAGTGAAGTTTATTGTTCCACATCCCATAGATCTTGATATGGAGCCTTTAGTTCTCAGTGAAAACTAGTGTGTCTGAAGTCTCAATGAAATGGAGACTTGGAGGACACAAATGAAATCAATTGTTTTTAACGTGTAAAGGGATAAAACCCAGATATATATTTTTTTGTTTTGCTAACTTAAACCCATCTGAGCACTTTTAAAGGAGCCTTGGGGGCCGCATAATTACCCATCAGACTTTTCACGTGTTCTCTGGGCTTTGTTTTTGGTGCCCTGGTGATTTAGATCAGCAGCAGAACTGGTTTTCCGTGGCTCAGACCTGAATGACTACATGCTGCTGTTACCCCTGTATGCTGTGAAGACTAATGACACCACATCCTCCCAGGTCTGACACCGAACACCGGGCGTGGCCTCAGCCACCTGCTACGAACACTGGATAAGCAGCAGCATCAAACATTATCGAAGGCCAGATGAATGAAAATGAAAAGCTTTAAAGAAGACTACCATCTGTCTCCATTTTCTTCTGATTTCCTTACAAATTAACTTTCAGCTTGAGGTGCGGAACAGATTCTAGTTTAGAGTCGACTTCTTCTAAAGAGTTAACTTTAGAACAAGTAGAGACGCAGCTCCCCAAGGTGAGTCTCGGAATTAGCCCTGCAAAAATATTTCTCATGTACAAGTAACTTCTTTAATTAGTGGGTTAGATTTAGTTTTGTCAGCTTCAACGGTTTAAAATTGTTTGCTAAATTCAGTGTTAAATGCCAGTAAGTGCTACTTTTGTACAAGCTTGTGGTTAAAAACCCTGTAAAAGCTGGTTCCTCCAAAAAAAAAAAAAAAAAAAAAAAGGTTAACAACTGTGATGCTAGCAGGAATGTTTGGCATCTGCTTCCTATTAAATACAGTTCTGTCATCTCTTTTAAGGAATTAAAAGAAAAGAATTAGCCCGAGAAGCAGGAGCTATGCAGACGAGATGTGGCTGCAGCACCTTTCACCCAGATGCAGGCTTTGAACCTGACAGCAGCGAGAAGAGGTAGAAGAAAAATGCATCCCTCCCGGCTTCAGAGGGATGAAGCCACTGAAGCAAGGGTGTGGCTGGGAAATCACTGGTTGTCCTTTTTTTTTTTTTTTTTTTTTTTGGGGGGGGGGTTGCAAACCATATGACCTTTGCAAACATTTATAATCTTGTTTTTGCAGACATTCAGGATATTTTACACGGTTTTAAGTTATTTCAACTTCTCTTTGCTCTACTTTTTTCCTAGCTTTTCTCAAAATCAGAATTTGTTTCATTCAAATCTAGAAAAAAGGAAATTAATTTTATAATGAGTTAAAATCCTATAGCTTCATACCCTTGACAATAGAATAACTAGATTTAAGACTAAAAAAACAAACTTTCTTAATTTAGGAAAGGGTCACAAGACATCTAAAGACATTTTGGAAACAAAATAATAGATTTATGTTCTAAAAATAAGATCTAGTTTTAGATTTTATTAGGATTTATCAAGATGGACCAACTTATACTAAGATGGTATTCTCACTTTCTTCTGAGTAACTACAACTTATTACACTCAAATTTTTGTACTACAATTAAAAACTTAAAAAACATAAACTATTTGAGTAGAACTTGCAAAACATACTCAATCTGGGCTGTATAACATCCAATTTGAAGTAATTCTATCTAACAGTTAGCTACAATTTGTTTGTTTAGCTTATTTTCCAATTTTGAATGCTTGTGTGGAACTCATGTTACTTTATTTAGATAGTTTATACAATTTCTTGTTAATAAAAATGACTTGCTGCTTGGACAAATAATTTACTACTTTCTAGTGATTTTATTATTTTGGGAATGGTGTTCTTTTCCTATTTTTAGACTAACTCTTTCTCTTGTGCTCTTTTTTGGTTTTGACCTTTTAGGTGAAACATTTCCACAGGGTTTTTTTTTTTTTCAATCTTTTATAGAAATGCACGCTCCTTTTGTGATGAAATAAAAAGCAAGCACATTTGTGGCTGTCATCGGCACTGCCTGAGAGCTGCTGGCTTTATTGGCCTGCACAGGCTTTTGCATATTCCCCCCTCAGCAGGAAGCACCGTGTTTCTGCATGAATGAACATGGCTGGGATGTCAGAAGGCTGTATGGTGAGACGGTATGTATCGCACAGGAAAGAGGGAAGGGCATGCAGAACTGTTTGCAGTTCTTCAGAAAGTGCATTCCTCTGGCTTGACATGGCATTAGATGTATAGTACACTGAAGTTATGCAGCACTGCAATGTAAGGAGAGACCTCCTTTTGTGTTCTACAGCCATGATGGATATTAAAACAACAATAGAGTTGACAGATCTTACATAACAGCATGTTAATGCAACCATACTGTAAAAAAAAAGCACATCTTGTACATAGTTGCAGCATGTTGGAGGTCCTTTAACAGTCATGGTGTTGCATTCTCTTTTGACAGAGCCTACAGTTGACAAAAATGTCTGATTTGCTGGTAATAGCTGTAGCCCAGAAGCAGAAGGAAGACGTCTGCCAGTTCCGGACCGAGCCCTTTGGTCTGAGATTGAAAGGCAGAAGTTGTTTGGGAAGTGTCTTGATGTTGTTCTGTAAACGATTCGAGTGCTTGCAGGTTTTTCTGTGAGCAGAATCATAAGAAAAAGGAAAGCAGTTACAGCTCTGGAGTCTGTAATTATAGGCAGTCGTTTCCAGTGTGTTTCAGTTCAAAAAGGTTTTTCACAGCCACCCTGAATGTGCGCTTCAGAGAAAAGGGGTGGACTCAAAGGGGATCTGTGAGGTCTGGCAGAGAGGACTTGGGATCAGTGCTCATCCTCACACCTGAATGCACCAAGCACAAGAACAGATGTCTCATAGGAGGGTTCCTGCTCTTTCAAACACTCTGTGCTGCATCTCCCCCTATGTGTCGGTGAGTGTGTGCCAGTGGCAGACCTGCTGCCCCTCCGCCTCCCTCATCTCTGTCCAGTGAACCTCCTGCTCCTCACTGCTGCTGTTATGGCCCAGGGAGACCCAGCCCAGCCTCTCCCTGGGCCTCATGCTGCTCCGCCTGCAGAACACGGACACCACCAGGGACACCTCGGACAGCTGGAAGAGCGCCACTTGGAAGACGAACGTCTCCTTGTAGGTGGGGTTGGGATGACCGTGGCACGTGGCCGTCTTGCACTTGGACATCTCTTTGCCCTTGGAGTCCAGCATGGTCAGCTTCACATAAGTGTCTGCAAGAATATAGGAGAGGAGTGAGGCAATGCCATCTAGTGGGTAAAACAAGCCCTGCAAGACTTCACAGTTGAAAACAGAATTTCATCGGTTTGATTTTCACCCTCTCCAAAGTATAATTTCTCATCATCAATAACTTCATATTAGCCGCTCCCTCCCTCCCTCCCAGTTATATGACATTTCCATCACTACCTTATCTTTAAAAAAAAAACACATTAACATCACCTGGTCTACATTTTTTTCAAAAGCTTTTGGAGAATTATTTATTGATCTAAGCTTTTTTTCCTGACTTTTTAAACCCAAAAAAGTAGGGCAGTTACATCTAAAACTTAAATGTCATTGCATCAGTGCTAAAATAACCCAGAGAAAATCTGCCTTACCTCTCATGATATACAGCTGTCCCCCCACGAAGTGTTTCACACAACAGAACAGATCACCTGTGACCCACACAGCAGCACAAAAAGGTTGGAAACAAGGTCAAAGAGGCTGCTTTAAGAGACTGAAATGCAGAAAAGTTGGGATTTCTGCCCCTTAAGGAAAGAATTTAAGAGGATTGAAAATTCACTCCAGGCTGGAACAACATAAAAAAGTTTAAAGACCCACTCCGATTAAAATTGTTATTGGTTGTAGCATGTTCTTGTTGCATTTTTCTGATGATGGAGGACATATATGAAGAAAATTAAGCTTAAAATTGCCTTTCTGAGTATTTCTTGATTCAAATTGTCATGAATCAGGAGCAGAGGAAAAAATGCTCAGCTCCAGCGGCCCCGCCCACAACTCAAACTATGTCCTAGAAAATAATGCACGAGTTTTGATTTTGGCTAAAATCTGCATAATCATAATCAAAAGACCACTGGGAAAGCTTTTATAATAAGTTAAGCTTTTGGCGCAGTGTTATTTAGGAAGATCTACCTCATCAACATGTATGTTGGGTTTGCTTAATTGGCCTTCACTCTGAGCCAATAGCTGAAGTGCTTACTTTCCTCACAGCCAATCATAATCAAATTCTTGCCTTTAGATTAGTGAAGGTTGTTTATCTGCATCCCTGTTGTTTCGCGGGCCCACCTCCGCCCCGTTCTCCTCCTGGCTCTTCGATTATTAAATCTTTCAATCATACTTTCTCTCCTTATTGAAATTAAAAGATGATCGAAGTGGGCCTTTAAGGCCTTAAACTCCCCAAACTTACTGATAGGTTTATCAGATGCTGCGGTTTTGAAGTGGTTTCCCTGGATCACCTCTGCTGACAGTTGTCCCGTTGCAGAGTTGTAAATGAGACCCAGGAGGATCTCTGGTAAAGAATCATCCGTGGAGCGGTAGGACAGGGCGCCTGCACTGCGGGACACACTCACAAGAGATCCGCAACCCTGGCAAGACAAAGCAGAAAATGATTTAGAACAGGTTAACGTAGAAGGTGACATCATCTGGAGGGATTCTCACTGTGAGTTCAGAGCCGGGCTCCAGCGTGACCGGCAGAGCAATCTTTCCCTGCAGGTTCAGCTTAGTCAGGTGGAACACCTTCTCCCCCAGGACCTTCTCCTTTTTCATGCGCCTGATGCTGTACAGGCGAAAGCGAACAGCGCAGTCCCCCAGGGCCTCTTGTTCCACCCTGGAAAACTTGAATGTTTCCGTGAAAACAGGACAGGGGCCCTTTTGTACGCCTGTCTTTGCCCTTTGCTTCTTGGTGGGCAGGAGAACCAGGTGGACCTGCCATGAGATGTTGCCTGTCTGCTTGAGGGCGGGGATGTCTGTTGCTGCAGTGACTGTGACGGCTAGCCACTGTTCACTGGAGTCGTATTCGAAAGCAACATCCAGCGTGCCATATTTAGCAAGGGGCTCAGGTTCGTAGACCTTGGGGAGTCGGGGACCAGAGCCGTCCTGAGTGCAAAAAGAAGTGTTTGATTATGGCAAATGACTGCTTAAAAATAAAGTTGAACTTTTTTTAGTCTTAGCTCTTAGCAGCAGTCTTGCTGTTACTTCAAAATTTAAAAATGGTGTCTAAACCCAATGGGGCAGAAAGAATCTCAACCCACCTCTGGACCCAGAACAGCAGTGCTGTCACTTGGAATGTCTTCCTCACAGCCTTTGTTGAGGCAGCTCTCAGCATCCTGGTCCATGCTGGCCTCGCTGGAGCAGGGGGGGCTGTCACATGACCTCAGCCCTCGCTCTGAGCGAGAGCGGGAGGACCTGCGTGTCCCCGAGCTCTCGTCCTGATATGGAGGAGGCTGAAGCTCACTGATGGAGGAGTCTTTCCTCATCCTCTGGATGCTGGGGACTGCCATGGCGATAGTGATACACAGGGATACAGGAGTGACATTTGGTGATGGGAAGGTTACTAGATTTATTAGGCTGACTGGGTGATGTAAGAAAGAGTTAAAAATTTTCCCCTGAATTCTACGGTGGTCCTGAAGTGCAAGTCACATCAACAAATCACTCAATGCAAAAACATACTAAAGATCACAATTAAAACCACAGAGCAAAATTACAAAAAAATCTGAAATGTTTTGAAAAACAAAAACAATTTCTGGAAATAAAGCAAAACAAGGAACTGGCAAAGGTAGTTATAATGGGCAACACTGATTGGATAATGACATTTTTTTTACTTTTCAACAGAAAGTTATTTGGCTTGCAAAAGGATTTCTCAGTCAACTCTTTACCACAGTTCAGAGAAAACATCTTTCTGCTTTCCTTCTTCAAAACTCATCATCCAATCAGTGATGTCCCATGTCCCCCTTACTTTGTTTCATTTCATTGTGATTTCAAGAAATGACTTTTATTTTTTGAAATGCTTTTTTTTTTTCCCCTGGAATTTTGTTTTGATTTCTAAAATGTAACTTTATTTATTTATTTATTTATTTGTCTTTAGCCCTTGGTAGTTCGGGACCTTTTTGAGGTTTTTTTCTACTTTACAATTTTCTGCATTCATTTATCTTTAAAACTGTTTTTGTGGCAATGCTTGCTATCAATCTTTTTAGTACAACCCCTGCTTCTTTTTTACAGATAGATAGTTTTGATTATATTACACAATAATTTAACAATGAACCTGAAACTGTCCAAAAAACTAAATCTGGAGTGGTAAATATTGTCATTTTTTTCCAGTAAAAGTCATAAAAATCGAGATCAAACTGTTATTATGTTTTATTACTAAAGATCAAACATTGCAGAGAAGAAACAAAAATGTATAAATCCACAAACGAAACAAAGACGAGGTCAAAATAAGGTGAAAACATCTAAAAAATCAGGCGAAGCTCCACTAATCTATGTCCAAAGTTCCAATGATTTATTTCAAAGGCTCTCAAAATTATGTGTCATAACTCTTGTTATGCTTGTTTCAAACCAAAAATTTCAAAGCAAAAAAACCGTTTTGAATCATTTATGGTCAATTCTGAGTGAAAACAATGCTAATGAGGAATTCAGTTTCATTTCTTTATCATTGTAAACAACCGATGTGATTGGAAAACTGAGTTCAGAGACTACTGAGGGTTAACATGTTTATGCATTGAGTGATTTATTAATGTGATTTGCACTTCAGGGCCACCGTAAACTTAAGCTGATAAACAAAACCAAGCCATTGTGACATCCGGGTTTGAATACTTGGATAGTTTAGCTTAAAATATTTTAAACTGTATAACCTGTTATAACCCTTAATTATGTGGCTCTGATCCATTCTAAAAACGAATTCCTCTGAGTCTAACCTCTTTCTGTTTCTTTTTCTGTTTTTCTGTTAACCTTTTTCCAGTATCTTTTGTTACTGGGACACTCCGCCTCCTGGTTAAAACCAAACATGGTTACATATGTGTTCCCTCACCCTGTTTGCTGGAGGCCTCACTACTAAAGCCTTCCTGCTCACTGGACTGCTTGCTTCTGACGCTCCATGCAGACGCTGGGTTCTCCGGAGTCACCGCCTCTGGGTCTTTTTCTTCTTCACTCCCTGATACAGCTTCCTCTGTGCAGAACATGCGAGAATCAGACACAAGGATTATCACGCACTGCAAAGTAAGCTCTACTTTAGGATGTAGAGACAGAGCAGCCAGAACAGCAGGGAACACTCTGACAGGGTGAGTTCAACGACTGGAACTTGAAAAAGAGGAAGAGGAGCAGCACGTACGCTAACCTGGGTCTCCTTTCTTTTTGCTCTTCTTGTGCTTTTCAGATTTCTTTGAAGTGTCGCTTGAACTCTTCAGCTTCTGATCTGGTTTCTTCTTTTTCACTTTGGAAGAGGGTGCAGAAAGATCAGCCTCCTCCTCATTGTCTGCCTCTCCCTTAGAACCATCCTCTTCCTTCTCCTCTTCATTTTTTAAGACACCGATCTCAGTTTTACAGCTTAATGATTGAGCAGTCTCATTTAAGTCATCACTCCCTTCCTGAGCAGTGAGTTGGTCACCACACTTCTGATCTTTGCTGCTTTCTAGCGTGTCTGAAACCTCAGTGGCCTCCTCTTCCTGTGCCGCTTTGGATTCATCCTTTTTTCTTTGACTCATGGCTTCCTTCTCCAGCTGCTTCTGTCTCCTCTCTCTTCTCCTCTGCTCTCTCCTCTCCTGTTGCTCTGTCTCCTCTTTCTTCCTCCTCTCTTTTTCTTCCAATTCAGCTTCTGTTTTTTTCACTCGCCAGCACCCGTCCCTCCACTCCCACTCCATCTGGCTCTGAGTGGTCTCACCCTCTGCACCGTCGTTGCTTTGATTGCTTTTTGAGGCGGCGTTGCCCGAATCGGAGTCTCTAGACATTTGCCAGAAGGTTTTTCCTTCTTGTGTGGCCTGATCCCTCTCAGGGGTGTTGCCATTTTCTGTCACCTCCTCTTCCTGCACCTTGTTCATGATAGTCGTGACCTGCTCAGTTAGCTGATCGCTCACTGCGTAAGTGGCATCACTGACGGCATTGGCCAGGTCGTCCACGCGGCTGGTGACTGAATCCAGAATGGAAGAAATGTTGACAGATGGGAGGGTTTGGAAGCTCTTGAAGAAGGCCATGTCTCAGTCAGGGATCCTGTCGCATGCTGACCACTAGATTAGCTCATCAGAACATGGACATGTGGTTGTTGGCAGAGTGCAGTGCCAGCGTCACACCATGTGCTGAGATGCAAAAGACACATCAATGTGCTGACGCTAAGGATTACACTTTACTCATGTCTAGCGCTCAGTTCAAGAAAAATTACAACATGACAAGTAACTTTTTCCTAACTTAACATATTTATTTATTTAATCTTTATGTACCCAGGCAGGATAGATTTAAAAAAATCTTATTTTCAACTGTGGCCTGTGAAAAGTCAAGACCTATTAAGAAAAAAATATACAGGAGACGCATAGATTAAATTAACATTGTTATCATTGTTATATTATAATTTTATGAATTTTTTGGTGTACATTTGTTTAGCTTACACATAAAAATAAGACAGAATAGCCCATATTAAGAGACAGTTTTAGGAAAAACATATGAATTTATAAAATTATAACCAATTGCATTATTAGTTCTATTGACAAACTGACATTACACTGTAAAAACAGGCCCTTTATAAGGCAAAAATTCTTAATTTATTTATTTTAAGAAAAAAATTCTAGTCCCTGAGAAATAGTTTCTCAAATTTAGATTATTTGACTTTTAGAAGATTTTCTTGATACAATTATTTTCTTGCCATACAGAAAATAAGACATTTTGTTTTGAAATGAGTTTTTTTTTTTTACTTTCTTTAGATTCAGTTTTTGCAACGTACCACGATTAAAATTACATGTCATTCTTCATCTTGGAAAGTGTGCAATATTTAGAATAATTTATGCCCATGTCATAAAGCTAAAATAAACGTTTTTCTTCTCCATTTTGCAGTAATAGGAACAAAATTACATAGAAATTATTCATACAAAATGACAGACAGAACTTGTCTCTGGAAAGCAGCAGGACTAAACATACCTAACTGGGATGCAAAAATGAAATTTGGCTCAATATATTAATTCAAAATAACTTTTAAAAAATTGAATAATTACAGGCACTCTAATAATTTGTTGCATTTTTGTAATCAGTAAACTTACTTAGAAAAACTACACTGTGCAGTTTGTCTGTAGAAGTAGACAAATTATTGAACAGGTAATAAGTAAAATATTTGTCAGGAGTCAGCTCTCTGTCTCCCCCTCTGGTCACCAGCGGCAGGCGTCTCCAGAGTGCTATCTGCACTCAATCTCCCATCAACCCCAGCGTACAGTGTCTGGATGCCGCCCACCTGACTTTCATCTGATAATCAGCCACAGGACTCTAAAGGTGCACTCACACCGAACGCGATTCGTGAGGCGGAGGCGGCCAATTTCAGTGTAAAGTCAATGGTTTAGATGCAAATTGATGTTCTGCGGCTCTAATTGAGCGGCCGGTGCGGCGCGAAAGCCTGGAAACAACGCTGAACTTCCATTCATTTTCTTAACCCGCTGTATCCCTTTCTGCTTAGGCCTCCTGAACTTTATTATGTTTTTCTAATTTTCATTGAATCAATAATTAAAAAAAAAAAAAGTCCCCGCATTTTATTCTTGTTTTTATTTTTGCCCTCTCGGGTTAATGCGCGACAGTAAAACATTTGAACTCGGTCAGAGAGAAACGGAAACACTGCAGAAGCAACTGTCAATCAGACACAGCAGCAGGAGCTGCTACCGGGTGACTAAATGTTTTCATGAACCCAAATATGGAGACGTGATCACCAATGCTTTTGTAGAGCAAAATAAATAAATCTGATCTCTAAACATCATCCGTGTCTCCCAGGCATTGTAAATAAGATAAACAGAGGCAGCTCCATGTAGCAATCAGGCTAAGAACATTAGCTGCTAGCTCCTCCCACACGCAACCGAGGCGGCGAGCTTAGAGAACACATTTTTGGCCGCTTAGCGAGCAGTGAATTCTCTGCGCAGCGTAGGAGGGGAGGGCCATGTGAATTGGCAGCACGAATTGCGTTCGGTGTGAATGCACCTTTAAGCACAGCTCAGAGCCACACTCAGTGTGAAGTATTGCTTGTGCCATTCAGCATTCGTCTGATCACCTGTTTACCTGACCCTGCTTTGTATTTGACTCTGCCTCTTTGCCACCTGCCCTGACCTTTGCCTGGACTCTGACCCAGATTTAGCTTTGTGGACTTCTCGCTGAGCTTTCGTCCTGTCTACATGTCTGAATCAATAATCAGGCTGCATGTGGAACTAGCTGTCTGCCTGTTTGACAGAATGCAAAAATATTCATTAGTAATGATTTGACATGACATGATGTGATTACAGCATTAAGTAATAGATTATTTAAAAATATATTGCTAGGAGAACATAATAATCTTATCTAATTTAAATAATCATAAATTTATGTTTTATTAATTAACAATTTTTATTTCCTAATATAAATTAAATAGACTATATACTGCAAAAAAACAAGCCTCCTACAGGAATAAGTCAACAATAATTCAAATTTGAAAAATGTTCATTAAATCAGCAAAATAAACAGAAAAAAAACATCTTAAAAAATTTGTCTTACCAAGATATCTCATAAAAAAAAATGTCAAGTTTTCTTAAACTAAGATTATGTGGTTATTGGAAAACTTTCTTGATAAGATTTTTTTCTTTGCAAAACAGACAAAAATACATTTTGTCTTGAAACAAGGCTCTTTTTATGTTCGTTACATTTAGTTTTTGCAATGAGGAAGTAGACTTCTTAAATTAACATTTTAGGATAAAACATGAAATCTTGATTTTTTTTTTTTCAAATAACTGAGCCGGTGATGTGAATATGCTGCGTTTTGTACCTCTCTGGTCACTCCTGCAGCCACTTAGATAGGAAAAGTTGTCAGAACTCTCCACAGACAGTTTGTTGCTGAGGTAAAGGAAAAACAGGACCATCAGCGCCATGAACGCTGCGATTGAAGACAGAACACCCAGAAGCTCAGGAGAAACTAGAGGAAAACAAAGAAGAAAGGGAAGAAGAAGGAGAAGAGAAATGAGGAGAAATGAGAAATGCTGGAGTCATGTTAAGATCAAACGTGTCCTCTGCAGACAAACAATTTCAGGCATTATTTAATAACAGACACCCAACATTAGACTAAAACTCAAATTAGCACCTAAAGCGGTGAGTTAGCATTTTAAATTTTAAGCAGCCTGTGTTTCCTGCACTTCAAAGCCCAACAGAGGCCATCTGCAGAGCCGTATGTAGGCCAGCACAACTTCATATAAGCATGCAGCTCCGTGTTATTTTTATGAGAGCCTCAAAGGAGCAGGATCTGACAAAAAATAGAGTCAAGCAGAGAAATCACACCACAGTGTAAAAGGCTGAAGGAAAAAGAGAAAGGGGGGTTTACAACGAAGCCTGAATGACATTTCCAAAGATCAAACGCCTCAACAAAAAGGCCATGTTGTCAAGGAGAAAGCTGAAAGGAAAGACCTGATCATTTCACACAGTTGAAGCACCAAGCTTGATTCAAACCCAGGGTTATATGAGCTTATCAGCAAAACCTTCTTTTTGTTTGTTTTATTGTTCATAAAAGCTTGAAATTACATCACTGAGCTTTCTTTGTGATCTTATTTTTGCCTCATATTTATCCCTCATTGTGTTTTGATTGATTACTTCTCATAATGTATCTTCTTCAAATGCATTTAAAAAAAAAACTTTTCTGGTAAACTCTTACATCGAAAAATGTAAAAGGAAGTTTATAATGTCAAGTTTTTCAGATTTCTTTTGCAAAATAGCCTTAAGATTAACGGACAATATAAAACAAAAGCATAAAACGTGTTTTCTTTATCTCGGCTTTATATTTAACAAAAAAATGTAGTTATTGGGCTGCACGGTGGCGCAGTGGTTAGCGCTCCTACCTCACAGCAAGAAGGTTCCCGGTTCAAGTCCTGGCTAGGGGACCTTTCTGTGTAGAGTTTGCATGTTCTCCCCGTGCATGCGTGGGTTTTCTCCAGGTACTCCAGCTTCCTCCCACCGTCCAAAAACATGCTTAATTGGTTACCCTAAATTGTCCCTAGGTGTGAATGTGAGTGTGTGTGATTGTGGCCCCTGCGACAGACTGGCGACCAGTCCAGGGGTGTACCCTGCCTTCGCCCATGAGTAGCCAGGTTAGGCTCCGGCAACCCCGTGACCCCGAAAGGGATAAAGCGGATTGGAAAATGAATGAATGAATGTAGTTATTAACCAAAAATTTGCAACTTTGACAGGTTTCAAAAAATGTTGAACTTGTCAGCATGTACTTGACAAGTTAGTTTAACATTTATTTTTATTAGCAAGTACATAAAATTGTTGACATTTTGACTAAAGACAATGCACATGTAGGTTTCTCCGAGCCTCTACATCAAGGCAAAAGTCTTTTGCGGCTCAACATGCAACACCACCTGCTGTTCTAAATAATAAATGTACTAACATGAAAATATCGGTGTGGCAAAGACTTACCTTCTTCACAAATACACCCTCTTCCATTAAAGCACAACAACAACAGCAGCAGCAGCTATAGACCATAACGTAATAAATCCCTCACGTTTAGTCCAACCCTGCACTTATCAACTCAAAGCTCAGCCTGACCTCTGCAGCCGATGGTCCCTGTCCGCTAAAACCTCTATGTGGCCCCGCCATGTGATGACAGCTCATACATGCTCTGTACATGTCTACAATAGCTGAATAATTCACACAGCTGAGGTAACCTAAAGCCTTCATCAATGTACCCTGGAAAGTGGAGCATTGAAGCACGGCTTTGAAACACCCCCTTCTCTTTTCTCTCCTCTGTTTTTTTTTTTCCAATAATGATACCTATCTTTCTCTGGTGAGTCTTCAGGTTTTTTTTTTTTCTTGGTCTTACAGGAGGCTTAAAAAGTCCCTATTTCTCTGCTCCTTCCATTAATGTGCATACACTTATTCTCAATCTGAATCTTTCATTTAAACTTGGTAAACTGAGGTCAAATCCTAGACCCAGTGCAGAGCAGCAAAATGTAATAAACTTGATTTTTTCCCATTAAAACTAAAGTTAATACAAAAAAATCATTTTAGAGGAATTTGTCTATTTTTTTCATAAATTAAAATGCAAATGGGCTCAAATGTTCTTGTTTTTTAATCTGTACGTCCGGAGGTGTTGCTTACAGATGGAGCTCTGAAACGAAACAAAACCTCAGTGCTGAATAAATCATGCACACACAGGTGCCTTCTTTTGCTTAAGTGAGCTAAAACTTGATACTCCATGTATAATTCACACAGACATGTTGAGTTTTCTGCTCACATGCATTTATGCCACATGAAAAACCTGCTAGAGAAAACAACAAAAGAGAATGCAAAGAAAATATCTCATTGTAGCTATTTATGGAAATCTTGCAGCTAAGAAGGATGAAATTTCAAACAATTCTAAAATGTTTAAGCTCAAAAATTATATAGAAAGCATTGAAGAGCTTTTTTGAACTTTATGTAAGACTAAAATGTCTCCCTAATGTTTGGGTAAAATTCAAAGTTAATAGTTTTTATCAATAAGTTTTTATGGGTCCTTACGCAAAGAGGACACTGTGATGGATGTTTGTTGGGAAAACATGGATCTATGTTTAAAAAGAGAACCCCAAAGCAATATCAACACAAACAACTACCAAGCATGATGGGGGTTGTGTAATGATTTGGGACGGGTTTGCATGAACTTCTTCAAGGGTTGAAGTTTTTAAAAGTCAAAAGTGAAGCCACCTAACTTTGGACACTTCAGGCAAAAACCAGCAAATGCAGAAAGGAAACAAAAATTAACTCATGTCAACTTATAGATAACCAAGCACTTATGAACTGAAAAAAAAAATACTTCAGATCCTTTTAAAGAATACAAAAAATGGATAACGTTACATTCAGAACAAATATGATGAGAAAAGTTAATTAAAAAACACTTCCTTTCTTTTCATTTTTCAACAAATATGAACAATATTGTTCATTTAAATATTTCATGATTCATTAAGTAAGGAATAAATGACTTTTTCTGTCTACTTTTGACAGAGTTGGTTGTAAAACATTTTCTTACCTCGTCTGGCACAGAAAAGCTCATTAACACCACAGTTCCTCCCCCCAGCTGAAAAAACACAAAGCAGACAAAACTGTGAGCCAAAGATGAGGCTTTATGTTTACTGAAGAAACATAGCAAACAGCCTTCAGGTGATGAACTAAATGTAAATAAAAATATATCACCCAATAAAAGGTCAAACAAGTCATTTTGAAAGCGCCATGTTTGTTGGTGATACAGAATGTAGGTTATATGTTACTAGTCTTTTCATAAAAAGATTCTAAGCAAATAAAAATTCATTTAGTCAAGTTTTGCAATTTAACGATTAACATTAAATGCAGCACTGCATTTGTTTTTGTTTACAATATTATTTTTATGAATAATAAAGGTTCCTAAAAGCAATCATTGTCACTTATCCTTTTTTAAAGCGTTAAAAGGAAACGAAAGGCTGGAAATCAAAAATGAGTCCAAAGCGTCCAGAAATTTTAGTTATTTGTTGCACAAGTTGTATTTGCAAAAATAAATACCTTAAATGAAAAACGATGTATTTAAATAAATAAATTAAAAAATGATTTAAGCAACAAATCCACTGCATAAATGAACAATTTGAGTATTATTTTAAGTATACTCAAAATCTTCCTTCAGCAGAATTATTCATTATGGTGAGACTACTCTGATACCTCACTTTAGTGGAGAACACTTGGCTCTTGCATTAAGCTTGCAGAATCACTTTCACTTTCTGGCAGATTTAAGCACCACCTTAAATCTGCACAATCACTGAAGTTCAGAGCTAAAAACATTCATCTAATTTATAACCTTTTGTCTTCCATCATAAAATCTCAATCAAAATCCTTCTGAAATTCAGACAATACTGTAGATCTACTTCTTTTTTAACATGGATACTGTATTTAAATGTGAGATTCTGAATGACCTCTCAGCACTTTTGTTTTTAACTGAAAAAACAAGATTTTGGCCAAAACAGGGACTGCTGCAGTTTTTGAATGCAGAACATCTCAGACCAGCATGATTTGATTCTACAAAATAATAAATATGTGAAGACAAAAATGAAGGTTCATGTCTGTTTGGACAAAACTGACAGACAACAGTTATTTAACCTCTTAAGACCTAGTTTCCATGTGCCAGTACATCACATTTTGGGTAGTATTACCACAGTAATTAATTCTTCTAACTGAGCTTGGGTATTAAGAGGTTTGAAAAAAAGAATGTGTCTTTACTTATTGGGAAGACAGGGCGAGCCATGCGCGCTCCTTTACGCATCCCGGTCACGTTTTCCCCACAAAAAATACAGAAGAAAAACTTCTCCATCAGCGGGATAAAGACAGACATGCTTTTTTTTCAAACCCACCGAACACTCTTCTGATAGGAAGTCTTCTTGGGGGGATCTGGCTCTTTAACAGCAGCTAAACAAACCGTCATGTGATGCGAAGAAGTAGATCTCTGATTTTTTTTAAGCATTGCAGCAACATCTTCTATAACATAAATGCGCTTTTGTACTGACTCTGACAGCTAAAGCCTCTCTGTTTACTGGGGATGTGTTCAGGTGCGCATTCCACTCATGTGATCCCACGGCAGTCCGCCGTCCAGCATCCGTGCGTGTGTCCGCATCATCTCAGCCTTTCATCAGCACCGCGCTCTGCCGCGCGCCAGCGTCTCCATCATCAGTAAAACGGCGAAACAAATGCGCGGAAAACGCGTCTCTCTGGGGCTCTTTTACTTTTACTTTACTGCAGAGGGAGCTCTGCAGTAAAGTTTAAACCGAGTCCCGCTGGACGCAAGACTTACCGTCAATCGCCATGATGCTCAGCGCAGGACTCTACCAACTAGGAGGGGGAGGAGGGTAGCGCAGGAGGGAGGTCATTCATGTGTAAGAGTGGATCCACGTAAAAGAGATCAGAGGTTTGAAAAAAGTTCAGTATTTGTGCTCTAAATATTCAAACAAAAATATTTATTACTGCACTTTTTACTGCAGGATCCCAGCAGGTCCACTAAAATTTACTCAAATTGTGCTTTCAATCAATGAACAAAAGCATTTTTAAACGGGCCTATTCATATTGTCATTGGTCATATGGCTTAAATCTAAGATGGGATTAAAGTAGGCTACACATCTGGTAAGTGTTGAATTTGAAAATACACAAATGATCAATGATTATTATTCTTTTTTAAGTTAGGCTATAAAAGCGTTTTGGCTTTTGGCATTTTCTTTCATTACGACTATGGTGAACATTCATCTTTTCCTCCCTTTCTGTTGAACATCCATTAAAAATGTAGATGTAAATGCATTTTTGCACTTTAAGAACTCTGCATTTAAACAGCAAAACTGCTGCGCAGGAAATATGTATTTTATTTCCTTATTTTGCTTGGATCCCTGCAGTTGATGCTCCAATGTGATTTAACCAATACTATTGATTGATTGTTAGTGAACAGCTTTGACAGTGTAACTAAAACTTTGGACAGGTTTCTGACATTTTGGAACTATAAGGAGTGCAAAAGCACTCAAGATCTCTTGGTTTTCATGTTATGTCAGCAGTGGTACAAAAACTATATTTTTCTGATATTAGATCGTCTCAGCTCGAAAATCTAACCATAAATGTCAAAACTTAAATTATATTATTCATTCAAAGCATTAGAATTTTTCTCTAAAGTCAAAGAACCACAATAGAGTGATAAAAGGCCCACACAGACCCCTGCTGTATAGAGTAAAATACAAAAACTAACAGCTGATAAGAAAGAGGTTCCCATAGGTTGCCCATCCGCTTGCGTCACTGCTGTAGGACACGCCCCCCGGGCGTCCCAAACTGTATTTCCTTTTTCAGCTGTTGCAGACTTTCCGAGCTGATTGAAGTGTTTCCGTGTGGGGGGGGTTAGAAAGCCGGAAAGTTTGTAAAAATGAGTGAAATCAAACTAGAAGAAACCGCCGCGGCTGAAGACAACAGCGAGGACCAGGACTGGGCTGCTGCCAAAGCTTTCTTTGACAGCCTGAAGACTAAAGTTCCCAGACCTGTAAGTACATGGAGTTTGCGGTAATTTTCTAACTTCTCTTCCGGAGGAGAAACGTGTCTGAAAACCCTTTCAAACCCTTCCTCTTCCTCCTCCCTGCAGCCCAAGCCCCAGTTCGCCGTAACCATCGCGGTGTCCTCTCGCACGCTTTTCAACATGGTGGCAGAGAGGAAGATCTACGAGGAAGAAGGAGTGGAGAAGTATGTGGCCTTTCAGGTGGCACATGAAAACGAGCCTCTGAGTCCAGGACCTGCTTTTCCCTTCGTGAAGGTACGCCCAAAACCCTGCAGGGAGGAGGCATGGTGTGGTTCATGAGCTGATGCATGAAGGAGGAGGTCTGGAACAAACAGTTCTGTCTGTGACTTCAATCTCTGCCACACAAGGAGGAGGCACACCTTTTTTTAAAAATAAAAAAAAGAAGGATATCTTACTTACACAGTCATAAACTCACTAAAAGTTCGCTTAGGTAAGAAATGAACAAATGGAATAGACAAAATCATGCAAATTGTTCAACATCTTTTGATCTATTTTGTGTTCCCAGTGGTCTTTTATTTATGATGATGTCATTTTTAGCCAATTTTTTAAAAAAGTGTTGTTTTCTTGGTTATAGTTTCTGCAGAGCGGCAGTACTTCATTCGAAATTTGCCTCATAGTTGTTGGATGGGACTGTTGCCGCTGAGTGAGCCTACTCCTACTTCTTGAACATTTTGGAGCCATTCAGCCGTACAGTTTTGAGCCAGATACCAGCTCAGATGAGGAAAACGAAGGCATCTGCAAATAGGTTGATTTTTATTCGAAACATTTTTGAAAAGAGCAACTGTTAATGTTGACTATTGGAGATGTAATGACTCACTTTCCCCAAGATTCGGTTCAAACCTTGATTTTTGGATTTGTTTTGCTTCAATATATGATTTGTTCTTACAAAAAACAAATAAACGTTGGAAAAAAATTACTAATTAGCTAATAAGCAAGACACAATAAAGAAAAACCTCTTTTCAGTAGGCTTATAATAAGCATGATGTAATATAATAAAACAATTTTAAAAAATCCTTCTTAAATTTAGCACACAACATGTTTGACACAACATAAACATACTGTTATGCAGTAGAGATTCAACAATTCATTTTCCCCACAATTCAGTTCAGTGGATTAACATTAGGCTTTAAAACAAGAATTAGGGCATCTCAACTGGCTACACAGTTGTTTTTTTTTCACATTTTTTTGTTGGTGGTGCCTCTTGTGATTTTCAGTCAAAGAAAAAGTGGATCAAAAAACTTAAAAAAAGAACCCCAACTTTGCATTAGAGTTTGCAATCAACAAAAAAATGATCAAAATAATAATAATAATAACTCTCCATCAAGCCAGAAGAAAGTTTTCTTTTTCAGTTTTGAAGTCTTTAACCACCATTTTTGAAAAGTTATTGAATTATCGGCTTCTGGAAACCAGCCTATGAAAAGAAAGGTATTTTCTTCTTATTGTTGTGAGTTTGCACAATTTGAGCCACACCCAGTGAACCGCAATCCTTCTTGCATCACGAAAAGTACCTTTTAAACACCAAATTCTGTTACAGTTTGAAATGCATACACTTGATACATTTTCTATTATGTTTTTACATTTTTTTATTTAATTGACTCTTCAGAACCAGAATCAGGTTTATTGGCTGAGTATGGAAACATATGCAAAGATGACACAAAGCATGAATAGGTATAAAAAAATGAAAACAAACAAACAAACTGGGGCGTGAGGGAATTTGTGGAGATTCCTAATTCAGGACCAGTCCTGGGATGAGGGAATGTCATGATTCTCTCCCCCTTTGTGTTCAAAATTGACAAAACAAAAAATAAAATTCTCCTCTGCTGGATAAAGGTTTTATTTTTATAAAGGTTTGATGAAGGTTTTCTTTTTCTAATGAATAAAGAGACCTTGAAACATTTTTTTTCTGGAATATTTTAAATTTATCATTATGAAACAAGACAAGACTTTTGCCTTGGTTTGGCTTAGACATGTTGATGTCATTAACATCTTGGACTGCCATTAAGGTTACATGTTGTCAGTTTATTTTAAATTTATTTTTTGTCTTTTATATTTTTATTTGGAATAGACAGCAAAAGGGGAGAAAGTTAACATCTTCAGCCACAATAAACAATGTAAACATGAGTGAAGTGGGCCTACATTTACTAAGGAGATGTATAAAACCCAGTGACTCGTAAGAAGAAAGGGAAAAATCTTTAGATAAAATTTACAAAAGTGCTATTACTGCTGTTTTTTTTAATTAAAGAGTTACAAAGAATAAAAACACCAGCAATATCAAATAAAATCTGCTCTTAGAGGGGCAATAAATAAAATCCACTTGTTTAAAATTTGGCAAACGTGACCCTTTTTTTTTTTTTTTTTTTTTAAATTACATTCTTAATGGCTAAGTCTAATTTTTCATCCTAAATATTTCTAAGACGATTCCAAACCAATCGACCAAAGAGGGTTAAACTTAGCTCAGCCATATTTTTGTTTTTATTTTGAAAGTTAAATCCCCCCCCCATATCCCAAACAGCACATTTTTTTGGGTTTCTTTTTGTTTGTTTGTTTGTTTGCACGCCTTTGTTTCAATCTCACTCGTGTGATGTCATTGATGGTTTGCAACTGTTGTTTCTGTATATCGACATCTTGACTTTGGCGTCTCTTTTCTCACAGGCGCTGATGAATGTCAACAACCGGCTGAGGGAGCTCTACCCGGACAGCGAGGAGCTGTTTGACATCGTTTTAATGACTAACAACCATGCCGAAGTCGGAGTGCGGCTCATAAACAGTATTAATCATTATGGTATGCTGCATCCTCAGTCAAATGTTGCTAACGGTGCTGAGCGGTCACGCCTCATTTCTTCCAATAGTAACGTAGTGACAAACATCATTTCGCCCAGAAATGAGGAAGTTCTAATGTTGCTTTGTTCTACCAGGTTTGACCATTGAGAGATTCTGCATGACAGGAGGTCAGAGTCCCATTGGGTATCTGAAGGCCTACATGACCAACCTTTATCTCTCCAAAGATTCAGGGAAGGTCACAGATGCCATCGAAGAAGGTAGACCTACAGCAGGGCCCCATGTGGGTGAGACACTCAAGCCACAGAGCGTGTTATAATCAACCCTCCTCCCCTCCAGGGATTGCTGCGGCAACAGTGTTCATGCCGCCGTCGGAGTGCGAGCTGAGCGACACGCAGCTGAGAGTGGCGTTTGATGGCGACGCCGTGCTTTTCTCAGACGAGTCAGAGATCATCGTTAAGAAACACGGCCTCGACACCTTCTTTGAGCATGAGAGGAAGTTTGAGAACAAACCTTTGGCCCAGGTAATTTGATTTGATGACATCTGACCAAAATAAAGGACATGATTTTAAATCATTTTAAACATTTTATTGAATACTTCTATTTTTAATCTTTTTTAGCTTGGTGATACAAGCATGTCTCACTTAAAAATGTATGCAAATAGGAACTTGCTTGGCTGGTTTTTAACACTGGCTTATTAAGGATTAAAGGTCTCTGCTGTGTTCTATCTAGACTCATTCTGAAGAAAATTGTGTTTTTAACATGTTCTTGTGGCATTTTTCTGATGCTAGAGGGCATATAATAGGGATATTAAAGTCAAAATTGTATTTCTGAATATTTCTTTATTCAAATTGTTGTGAATTAGGAGCAGACAAAATTTGGACTTATTTGTAATGCAGAAAATACGTTGGGCGGACCACAAGCTCCCTGCTCCAAGCTCTCAGGGGAAGGGGGCGGTGTTGCTCCGCTCAAACAGTCCCGCCCACATTTCAGAGATCGATTTCTAATGAACTACTGCCGCTCTGCACAAACTGTCAGAAAACACCAGTTTTTTAAATTATTATTTTGGCAGAAAATGGCATATTCATGAATAAAATACCACTGGGAAGGCTTTAAAATTAGAATAAAAGATGATCGGAGTGGATTTTTAAGTTCAAGTCCCTTGTTTCTGGCTCTTGCAGGGTCCATTGAAGTGTTTCCTGGAGGCCCTTGGAAAGCTCCAGAGAAAATTTTACGCCAAGGGCGAGCGCATGAACTGTCCCATCCGAACCTTCCTGGTGACAGCTCGCAGCGCTGCCAGCTCTGGGGCCCGCGTCCTGAAGACCCTCCGCAGTTGGGGCCTGGAGATCGACGAGGCCCTCTTTCTGGCGGGGGCTCCTAAGGGGCCCCTGCTGCAGAAGATCAAGCCTCACATCTTCTTCGATGACCAGATGTTCCACATTGAGGGCGCCAAAGAACTGGGAACCATTTCTGCGCATGTTCCCTATGGAATCGGACAAAAGTACCACAAGGGGAAACTCCTTGAGCAGCCCGCTGAGAAGAAGTGACCTAAAGCAGTTTCCATACAAAAAGGCACTACAGTATCGCCTGCACTGATAGAGGTTTGGTTCAAAATGATTGATCTGTCCAAGAAATGTTTAAATGAAAAGAAAAAAAGCCTTTTTCTGCTCTCTCCCTAAAACGATGTCATTAGAAATTAAAAAATGAAAGAATTTGTTAAAAAAGGAAACCAGAAAAAAAACATCTTTATAGTATATTTTTGAGACACTTTATATTTATCTAATCCTTTGACTTTGCTTTTATAAGCTTAAAATAAATTAGAAAATAAATATAATTTAAAGATTATTTTAGCTTTATTGTAATTGCTAAAATCCCTGCACTTTTAATAGAATATTTTTAAGGAAATTTAGCTATAAGGAACTGCTATGGCCTCTAAGGAACACTGATGCCTTGTTTCTACTATATTGCTGTTAAACAACACAAAAAAACTTTTATATTCCGGGGAGGGTTGATACTTTTTTATTGTTAAACCTTTTATATAAAAACTAAACACTGCAGGGATCATGCAAAGGTCTGCAGGAAACATTGTAGAGTTTGCTCAGTTTTGTAAGCTCATGTATCTCTTTTGAATTGATTGCAGTGTTGCATCAACATCATTCAACTTGTACACACTCTACAATCTCAGAGGCATCGTGTAGTTGGGGGAAAAAAAAGGAAATGTGGTGTAACTCTAGTTTACTTTTGTTTTTTTGTGCTGGAAAGTAACTTTTTAGTGCTTTTAGGTACAAGGTGTTCGTACCGGAAATTGACCTCAATTTGACTGGAAATTGTTACCATTTTTGCATTTTATTAAAAAAGGATGAGGATCTTTGATGTACTTTTGTGTTTTCTTAAACACTTTTAAAAGCTGTGTATTTACAGTTATTTTCTTTTGTCTGCTTTTTTTTATGTGTTTTTATTTCAAAACTTTGGTGGTGCAGCCACAAACAGTGGGGCAAAAAAGTGTGTGTCACAGGTAGGCTGCAGATCCTTAAAAAGTATTTAATTTAACCGAAATAAAGCCTCATAAAGCATTAAATCATCTTCAATTCTGGTGAATGGGTCCAAATAATTTTCTCCTCAACAGAATCTGACTTTCTGTCACAAAAAATAAAAACATTTCCAAGATGTGCTGTTGTGAACAGGTTGCAAATCATTTACGTCGGCTAGCTAATTGGCATTTGCCCGTTATGGAAAGTGGAGAAGTTCAGATTCATGGAGAAAAGGCTTTAAAAAAGGGATTATCAGGGTAGTTCGTGGAAATCCTTTTAAAGCGAACTGCACGATTTGCCGAAAGACATTTAAACTTTGACTGTTTAACTTTCTTTATAGATGCCACCTAATTTAGAAGTGTAAGTGTAAAAATCCTTAAACTTCTATAGAACAGTAGGAACTTTGTAAGTCACTGATAATGCAGGTTGTTCCACAAAAAAATGTGAATGTGAAGGAATATAAAAAACCCAGGAGGTCACATTGTTTGATTTTTGAATAATTTATTTAAGTGATGGTGCAGAAAATAAGTATTCATTACTTAACAAATAAGAACATGCTACGTCGTCTTTAAGGCTCTCTTCTGTCCTCTACTCATTTACCTGTATTGATGTCACCTGTTTGAACTGTATAAAACACATCTGTCCACATCCTTAAGCAGATGCAACTTCATTTGCTTAACAGACATCCTTCATTATTGGGAGTGGGACAACTTGTAGCATCTGTGGCAGACTAATCCTTTTTTTTTTTTTTTTTTTTTTTGCCCGACTGTAACACTGACCCAAAAAAAAAAATCAGAAATGTGTCTTGTGTCTAGGAATTCCGAAAAAACTGTTTTTGCACAAAGCCAAAGAACTAACAAATAACCAATTCTGGACAATTGTGTACAAGAACTAATGGCTTAAATGTTTAAAAAAATATATAAATGCTGTCAGAAATTAATAGAACTATTCAGACAGAAGAGTTTGACTGATTTTTGCATCAGTAAAACAAACACTGCCCCTGAGACAGACTGGGGACCTGTCCAGGGTGTACCCTGCCTTCACCCACGAGTGGCCGGGTTAGACTCCGGCAGCCCCGTGACCCCGAAAGGAACCAAACGGGTTTAGAAAATGGATGGATGGATTGATAAAACACTGCTCAATATTTATTTATTTATTTTTTTACACATTAAAAATTAGCTCGTTTCCCAGCTCTGCACTTTGAACATGTCAGCAGTAGATGGCACAATTTAGCTGTAATGACTTCTCCATTGGGTGACCATACTGCTCTTCAGAGGTCTGGAATTGGAGAATAAATGCATGGTAGACTTTAACAATAACAGTAGAACAAAAAGCCCAGAGGACTGAACTTAAACTAAGTAAGAAAACATTTAAAGCTTTGTTTTAATTGTTTGATTGTTTTTGTATTTGTGCCAAAACCAAATATTTTTGGTGTTGCAGGAAAAATTTTCAATTGTAAAGTAATTCAAAATGTATCTTTTAAATTGGGATATATGTTGATTGTACTTGTTAAAAAAAGTGGATCTAGTTTTTTCTTACTACAGTAAACTTTCTTGATTTAAGTTAATAGAGCAGAGAAGCATTTTGCAACTTCATCAGAATAAGACTTAATCATTCCATTTAAAGTATTTATACACATGCTCGAAACAATTTAAAAACATTTTACTGCCTCTTCTTTATGCATTATTGATTTAACACTAGCAAAAGACATTTAAGCATTTTTTAAACACTATTTCCAAATATTTAAGATACTTGGATAGGATACTTTAAGCACATCATCCAAAAAAACGCAAATAAAAAAAAAAGGAAATAACAGAAAAAATGACTGGTACCATTCAATAAATCTATCACTAAATCTTTTTTTCTGAAATTCATCAGTGTCTGATTCTTTTTTAAAAAAAATGCTTTGCAAAGCACAAAAATATGTTTTGTGTGTAGAATTAGTGTTCTGTTTGGGGCAAAAAGTCAAAGAGACTCAGGTTTAGGGATAAAATAAACATTCCCAACCATACAAAAGGATAATGAAATCCCAACTAATAAATCCAGTATGTAAACATACAGAGAAAACAGCATACAAATCAGCTTCAGCACTTCTTTATGTGCCATAGCTTCAAACCAGCAGCATGGACCAACATGAAAGACTCCACAGATTCCAAAAATATCTGGACCATTTATGTGGGACAAAAACTCAGTGAGTCATCAACAAAAGAACATGAGATTTTTTTCAATTTCACTTTCTATAAAGGTAAAATTAAAAAAAACTCTGGCAGTGTTAGAAACATTGTTTGCATCAACCGTTGCATGTATCAAAAATGACTAACTCATTGAAGAATTACATTAATATCACAGGAAGTCACTGGAATTTGCATATTTTTCCTGTGTTCCAGATGCTTAAGTATGACTGGGCAAAACCTATTTTAATTCTGAAACTTTGACATAAATTTTACATCTTGTAACAGTTTTATTTATAGTCCTAATAAGTGTGGAAAAATACCAGATTTTACTTGTTAGACTTTCTACCACCAACAAAGAGAGGCCTTAGAGGGCAGAAGGTAAATATTATTATAATAATAAAAAAAAAATAATGTTTTCATTTTAATTTTTATCTTTAATTCTTATTTTCATTTTTAACTTTGATTTCATTTAAACTTGAATCTTAATTTTTATATTTTTATTTAATTTTAATCTTTATGTTATTTTTTCTTTATTTTTGTATTTACATTTATTATTCTACTCGACTCTAAAGGAGGCCATAAAGTGAACTTGCTTCAAATAGTTGAACCCTTGTGCTTTGCTGCTTTGGCTCCTTCATCTCTTAACCTAATGCATTGAAGCTGCATTATCTCACAGTCTGTGTTTTTGGTTGTGTTGAAGTACGTCTGGGTTTCACTTGTTGCCACAGTTTTTAAAAATGTGTTTAATCGGATTGCTGTGCTTGCATTTTCCCAATATTGCGTAAGGTATACCAGATAAGCAAAAGGGAAAATATCACCACAAATCAACATGTCAAAAATGTTTTCCTCGCTTGCAGTAATTGAGCTTCTTTCCAGCCCATTTTCTGCATTCTAAGCTCAGTCTTGTGAGAGCAAGAAAGCACAAAATGACTTTGTTCAAACTGAACATTAGGTCTAAATAGAAGTTAATGAGCTATCTTGTAGTCCCTGATTGAAAATCTGAGGATCATGCCCACAACACCAACCTCACTCCACCCCTGGTAGGCTGTGACTCGGTTGAAATTAAGATTGCAGCTTTTCTCCACCCACGTCCAAATGCAGTGTGAGGTGTAGCTGAGTGAAAATAAAATCTGATCAATGTTGGTAGACTTTGACAGGATCTGTGTCACTGCCTGCAAATCTGAGCCACAGCCAAAGTTTATTAGCTGGGAATAAACGGTATGGTTATCAAAAATATTAACAACTTTTTAATGTTAATTAAATTTGTCAATATTTGATTGTTAAAACTATGTAATTAAAAAAAAATTCCACAAGTTTACATTAAGTTTATGCATTTATATGTAATTTGTGTCAAAATACTTTTGACTGTCAAAGATGCTGTTGAGAAGTTCATCTTGTCATTCATGCATCTTTGCGTCGAGCGTCGCTTGTGATGGCAGCAGAGCTCGTGCATCCCTGCGATGAGGGACCAACTAGCTGTTGCCATGGATACCCTCTGCTGACAGCACAAGAACTGTGTAGGCTTGTTGAAGATATAATTAATAACAAAGGATTAGAGGCAAAGGTAGCATGGGACTCAGTATGAGAAACCTCATCACACTGTTACTATAATTGGCATCCTCTGTGCTTGTGTGTGTTGATGCCATGAGAAAAGTTTGGGGGGAGGAGAAATAAGAACACCATCACTCTCTGCTGCATTTATCTTCTTGACAAGCAATTTGCTCTGAATAGGTCTTCATGGTTGCTGCTTTGGAATTCAGTTGGAAAGTGGATTTTTCTTTTCTGTGTTGGTGTTCTACCATACTAGACATGTTTTGGAAACTTGTTTATTGTTGACTGATTTATTTCTACCATTTATAAATAAGTTTGTACATAGGCCTACACACATTTTTTAGTAGAAATTTTATTCACAGATTCCACATACACAAGTAAATAAAAAACACAAACAACACGCGATTAAATAAGTATTAACTAAGGTTAAGTAATGGTTATGTTTTAAAACATTTATAAAAGGTTAGGTCAGGCAAAAATAGTTAAGTAAAACCTTATTTACCTTTTGCTTCCTAACTAAAAACAAAGAACCATTGTAAATCATTACTTCAGACCTTATTAATTAAGGCTTCACATATATATTAACTACAGTAATATTTTTTTATGCATACACGATGCTAAGTCATTGCACATAGAAACTTTAATTAATGCTTTGTTAGGCAATAAATAAGGTTATATAATAAACCTTTGTAAACTGCTAACTAATGCATTAAATAATACACCTAGTAATGCATAGTAATGCATAAAAATGTCTGACATATTATTTAACAATTAAATAATGCTTAATTATGCGCAAACCAACGTTTCCAAAGGGTGCCCTATTATAAAGTGTTACCAATACATGATTTTATTCCATTGTCTTCTAATAAGCAACAGATATATTTTATTCTATTTTCCCACAATCAATACTGACTAACTATTTTTACTATTTTTTTTTACAATTTTTATTAAAGCAAACAATTTTTAATGATTCATTTTGCTTTGATTGCCCTTTTTTTTTTTCCTAAAAAGAATTTTTTTTTTGTTTTTTTGCAGTTAAGTTTTATTTAAAACTTTGATCTAAATAAGTCCCAGAACTTACTGACTTGGAACATTTCTAAAATTGAGAGAATCCTTGAGGGAGGACAGCAATCTAAAAAACCGGTGGGATTCCTGTTTCCCAGCATATCGCCAATTTATTATTTGCGGAATGCAAGCAGATTTATCACACATCATAATGATTTTCTGCAGCTTGTTTTATGTGTTACTGACATTTGTGACATTTACAGAGAAACTCACAGGATAGGTACTCTGCTTCACCATAGGGGGGCGCTCATGAGACAACAGGTAGATGTTCTTTTCACCTTTAATTCAGGTAACGTATTAAAATCTGACTGTTCCAGTTTGAATGGAACAGAGATAATCCCATCCAAAGATGTTTTTTTTTTTTTTAAACTAAGGAGAAACCTAGGAGAACCTTTAGAAAGTTACAGAACACTTTTATTTACAAGAGAAAATATTTCATGTGCAAATAGATCCAAGTTCGGGGACTTCTTAGGAATTTTTTTACAAATAATTAAACAAAAAAAGATGATAAATAATGAATAGAAAACTACATTTCTAAAAGAATAAAAGTCAAAAGCTCCATTTTTTATTGTTTTCTCATTGAACAAATTCTATTTAATTCCATTGAAAGTTTACAGTTTTTTTTACACACAAATATACTTTTGCCTCGAAGGAGTTTGAAATGTTGCAAAAACATTTTGTAAGATAACATTTCCTCTATTGTTTTGTATCTGTAAAATCAATGTTTTCTTTTTTTTTTTAGACTCAACATGTTCCTGCGTTTGGGCGTGTGTGGGAGGATGAGAGAAGAGTAGTGAAACATGGACAGTAATTGTGGATGCTGCCAATTGAAAGGTGCAAAATATGCTCCTTTTAGCCTTCCGAATTGTAAATTTGACTCCTGGGGAAGGTGGTAAGCGCTCTCGCCTTACAGTGAGAAGGCCCTCCCAGCCGGGTTCTTTCTCTGTGAAGTTTGCATGTTCTCATGCATGCGTGGTTTTCAGCAAATCTAACAAGCACAATATGACTTAAATAATTTGCAAAACTTGAAAAACTAAATCAAAAGGCACAAATTCTTATTAATTCTTGGTTTAAATTTCCTGCCAAAATCACAAACTTATTTTTTCTGTGCAAACCTCATTTTGCATTTTTTCAGCTCCTTCGTTTGTTGTCTGGCTCTTCATGACCCAAAGATCCACAAACGACTTGAGATAGTGCCACCCATTTGCATGAATACACAAAGTAAGTGACTAAATTAAGATTCATGCTCACACTTCCTCACGTCAGGCATCTCAACAAGAAGATGATCCAGTTTTGCTGAAGCTGACCTCAGACTTGTGGGTCAAAATAGTGGCATCTTTCTAAAGGTGCATCCACACCGAATGCGATTCGCACGACAGAGGAGGCAAATTTCAATGTAAAGTTAATGGTTTAGACGCAAATTGAGGTTCTGCGGCATGAACTGAACGGCCATCATTACATATTACATTATTTCACTTTTTTATTTTAGCAGTGGTCTTAACTTTAACCCCATATTTTTCCACTAAAATGTTGTTCGAGTAAAAAATAGCAAGTATAAAAATAAAAGGAAAAAGTTTAAAAGCTCTTTGTGTAGCACCCATCTTCACGGGTAGAATGGTCTTGGTAACAAGTCAATGAATCTGCTGCACGATGCTGCAGGCACCATTTGTTGTGTGAATAACTTATTGAAGCGTGCAAAGTGATGTGACAGGCTCTGTTGACTGAACCCTGTGGTATGATAATGATATGTATTGAGGTCAGCTGGTCCCCCTTCACACAAGAAGGTCTTATAGAAAAATCGTATAGCTGCACTCTTATGTACTGTAACCCTACACTTTGTATTTTCTTTAGACATTTAAAGAATGTATAATCATCACACTATTTTATGCATTATGTCCTTTTGTAATTTTCTGTTTCATATATATTTTTCTTGCACACTTTACTGTCTTTCCTGCAGCGATCACAGAAAAAAAGAAAGCATCACAACACCTTGTAAAATAGACCCTTATTTATTTTAGAGCCCTCTCACTTGTGTTTTTCACACGTTCTTCTGACATTTTTCTGTTAATGGAGGACATATAGAAAGACAATTAAGCTGAAAAATGCATTTCAGATTTTTTTTTCAAATTGTGAGCAGATGGCAGAATGCCACTTGAAAAATAGCTTGTTTGTGATATAAAAAATATGCAGCTCCCTGCTCTGCTCCATTCTGATGAATCCCCTTTAAGATGAATAGATCCTTGGTAAATTTCTTTGTTTTCCTGGTCCAAACTCATATGTGGTTCAAACTGTACGGCTGGATAGCTCCAATATTGCTCACCGTTTTTATTGCACCAGTAATGTTAGACTGGGGGTGTGAGGGGCAGTGATCTTACAAAAGAGCATAACAGATGGATGATGGGAAGTGGGGGTAGGCTTTCTCTGCTCTGCAGAAGCTATGTCCTTTTTTGATTTTGGCTAAAAACAACAATTGTAATTAAAAGACCACTGGGAACGCTTTTAAAATACTTCAAAAGATGATTGGACTGGGTCTTTAAAAGCAATTTTCAGGGGCTTTGGCATGTGTCTCCGCATGCAGTAGATTGCAGACACCTCACTGACACACTTTTGTACTTATCTTGGCCTCTCATGACTACACCTGTTAGCCTGTATTGACAAGTTCATCTGATTTAAGACACAATTAGTGAGAAAGAGGCGTTAAGAGGCAAAAAGTCTGAATTAATCAATGAGTAAATCTAAATTAAAAGTAAAGAGAAGCTGATCATGCTGATTACTTTAAGTTTTGTTTGTTGCTTTTAAGTGATTTTTTTTTTATTCTAACCCTAAATCTGCAGATCAAAATCTTTCTGTTTTTGATCTAATTTGTGTCAGTTATATCATGTAGATGTGAAGACAGATGGGAGAGGAAAGGAACACCAGTTAATAGTAACAGCTGACAGCTGAGTAGGGAACTAGTTGGCGGTTGAGGCTTATCAGCTGTGGCATTTAGTGTGCTCTGCAGACTTTGCACAGGATGCAGAACACGGCTCCTGCAGAGGCGCAGACCAGCAAGGCAGCGTTGGAAAACACGGTGCAACCACCAAGCAAGCATCCCCAATTATCTCCACCTCTGCTCTTGTAGCAAGAATCCATTTCAGCACCATTACCTCTGGGCAGCTACGGGCTGACAGTCTCTCTCGTCAGGGCGATACTTCCAAATTGGCTCCCCCTCCTATCCTCCCCCTGAGATTGAAAAGAGATTATTAAAGACATTCATCATAGAAGAGGCCCGAGCTTGCCTGAAACGTTCAAAAGTGGTCAAAAGAATTAATAATTGCATCACAAAGGCTAGCAAAAAGAAGACGGAATAGAGAGACAAAAATTTAGAGGCGTGGCCAGGCTTGGCACCCCTCCATCATGCCAGACAAGGGGGTCCCAGGGGTGAGTTGGATGGGCTGTAGCAGTATGTGAGGCCCAATGTGAGGATGGTGGACACACACAGACGGCAACCCAATCGTGGCTTAAATCCCACATACTGGATGAGCCGCTAATGATACCCCTGGAGAGCTAAACAGTCTGGCTCTTGCATGACATGATGCACTGCACTGTAATTTGTCCCAACCTAATCCAAGTCTTCTTTGGTAAAAAAAAAAAAAAAAAAAAAGCAATGTCATTAGAACCAGCCAGAACCTCACTTGACTGTCTCACCCTCAAATATCCCACCGGATAATTCAAAACTTTGAAAAATTGAATGCTAAACTTTCTAAAAATTCTCCTCATTAATTTAGCAAAAGTTATACATTCTTGTATTAGTTCAGCTATTTTGAATGTAACCTTGAAAGAATTTATGGACCCAGTTCAGTATATGTGTTGAGCGGTAGTTATACATGACTAGCTGCTCCGACTCAGTTGCCAATCTTGATCTCTTACTCTCCTCCCAGGCACAGACTGACAGCAGTTTTACTGATGCAGTTATGTAACCCCCCCTGAATATTGATGAACATTACTGCCAGGGTGACAGCTGTGGATAGAGGCTTCATCACTGTCCAAGCTACAACAAATTCAAAAGAAATGTTAAAGTTAGAGTTTGGGGAAGGCAGACACCACAAATTCTGCAGTCAACTGCAGCGTAAAAAAACAATTTTTTTTTATTTGTCTGTACTCACAGTTCATATGTGTGACACACTGACTGTATGAAAGAACTGGACGGAGACATAAAAAATGTCTGACCTAAGCCTCCAACAAAAAGTACGTTCAGTCGCCACTTTTTTGCAATGTTGGAGCCAGACGACGTCAGTAAGCAGTGATTGATCCGAGTGGTCTGAGTCAACGTATCTATGGGAACCACTATCGTCAATTAGGAGGAAGGCCACACCCCCACAACTTGAAAGTAGGCTCAGTAGAATCTGTCAATCAAACGCTTCAAACGTTTGACATGAGACCACGAACTGTTATTGAAGAATCTGATTGGCCGGTAAATAACTTGAATAACTTGTACTACAGAAAAAAAAAATTGAAAAAAGGTAGAAGAGCAAGAATGGCAAATATTACAACAGAGTAATAGCTGTTTATTTCTAAACAGAAGTCAATGGGTTTTGACCTCTCAGAGCCAGCAGGTACTTCTTGTTTGGGACGCCGGTGGGAGGGGCCCCTCAGTTCAGTTCTCATGTATAGTGCAACACTATTCATTCATTCATTTCCAAAACCCACTTAATCTCTTTTGGGGTTGCAGAGTTTCTGGAGCTTATCCTATAAGAAAAAGTTAGGGTACATCCTGTGTGACAATATTACAAATAAAACATCTAATACTGGCAAAATGTATTGTTTTTAAATTTTGCCTCAGGACTTAATAACTTTATTACTTTATTCATTTTAAAAAAATGTAATCTGTATTATTCCTATTAAACAAAAATGATCAATTGCTTAAAAAAGAGCATTTCTTGTTAAACCAATCCAGATGAGATGTCATTATTTGGCACATAAAATTAAAATTAAATTTAAAATTTTTTTTAAAATATATTGCGAAGATGTTTCTTTTAATTTAAGAAAATGGAAAAAAAAGAAAATGAAAGTCAATTGACTTTAGAGAGATGTCCTCACACACAAACATAAACAGCGACAAGTTGTTCTGTAAATTTTAATGACAAGAGTTAAATAAAAGCTATAAAAAGTTAACATTTCATAGCAGACAGACTAGTGGAGATACTGTTAAGAAAGACACAAAAGTCAGAAGAATGAGAGCAAACAGGATTTTTGGGAAGCAGCCAGTGGATCTTCTTCAGGGCATGAAGGCCACGTTTGGCAATCTTATTTGTTGTTTCCAGGCTTGATGTGGAAGACTGCAACAGCTTCTCGCTCTTCCTGATCTTAATAAATATATCTGCTAAAAAAACACACACACAACCTTTGTATTTCAGCTGGAGCGCTTTAGAAGATGATGGCGCAATATTGGTGTGAAAAAAACATAACGATGCATTCATCTAAATAACTGATTAACATTTAACTAAGTAAATTTATTACATAAATATGTTATCTAAAGGATAGTGAAAAACAGAATGTGTGTTTGTAGGTTTTTGTCTTTGTAGACGATTTTTGCTTCAATTTCTTGGAGAACCAGTATTAGAAACTATACTGTATGTGATGCAGAGAAAAATGCTAAACTGCGTATTTTTGACTTTTGCATCATTAAGTTCAACTTTTTTTGAAATTTTAACAAAAATGTCCTTGACGTGGAAAACTACTTCTTCAAATTAAATGAAATTGTTACTAGTACTATACACAATTAACAATGCGCCACAAAAATGTGTATTTTTTGTAAATTAGTAATATCTATTGTACACTATAGAACATCGTAAGGATCCAGTTTAAAGTTACCAAAACATGTACAGCGACTGAACCTCTGTGGGAGCATATATGTATATATTTTTTGAGCTTTAAAAAGATCCAGAGGAGCTGTTCTCCCGCAGGCAAAAGCCTTTATGCTAAGCTACGATAAGTGCCTGCTAGATCCAGCTTCGTGCTTAATGCACAAACGTGAGAGTATTATTGATTGGTTCAAACAGTGCGACTACACAATTTTTAAACAAGTCGTATTTGTCCAAGCCAGAGAGGAACGATTTATTTTAAACATTCGGTGTGTTTAGCCATGCGGAGTATAGCAGTAGTTTATCATTAATGTGTGAGCCATCATCTATGACATAAGTCTGTCCATTAGCTTGTGTGTAGATGTGCATGTGTATCTCTTTGCTGTCATTACTGTTGGATCAATGCTTGTCTGAAACCAGTGACCTGAAAAACAAACTGCACAAGCTACTCAGCTTTCAACTGACATCTAAAAGCAGTCAAATTTGCACTGATAGATTTCTCCTGTTAATCTAATCCAAACCTGGATTTTTTGGGGGGGAGATTAACAACAGACTCTCTGTTGTTTTCAATTTCTTTTTGGCCCCAGAACATGGATGTCATTGCCTAACATAGCAGAGGGTTGTCCTGGCAGTGAAGGGGGCCATCTGTGCAGCCCAGATTGAAATGTATTGGACCATTTTTAGGTCATGCTTGCCCAATAGTGAAAGTGGATTGGAGTAAAACTGTTCAAATTCTCAGCTATCCACCAGACCATTACCCACTGGTCAGCAGCAGCAATTAAAGAGAGAGCCCGTCCTTGCGTGCTTCAGTCGAGCCGATGGATGAATCTGGCAGCACAGCCTGTGTTCTCTCCAGGAGATGCACAGCTCAGCAGTCGTCCCTAAAGTCTTCTTGTAGCTCACATAGCGAGCATATGTGGCTGGAGGAGATGATGGGCCCACTTTACAATCAGTCATCTTCCAGCCAGGCATCCAGTGCGAGCGCTCCCAGCAGCAGCCCTGGAGGCAGCAGGAGCAGCAGTGACGGCACTGGCAGCCTGTACAGCTGGAACTCAGGGGTTACATGCCTCCTGCACAGTTCTATCAAAAGGCAGAGCCAGGAGGCTTTTCAAACTCGACTGGAAGAGGAGAGTGGGTGGGGGAAAGTTGTGCCATGTGCTTACAATGATCCTCACGGCAAAGCGTATCCACAGGCAGAGCAGGGCAGGGGCTACTGTCAGAATAAACTGCATCAGGGGAGGGCCTCTAGACAAACTCATACGGGCAGTACAAGTGTAAAAGAGTTGCTGGAGGAAAGGTTCAAAGCCAAATGGAAGTTTTCCCAATTCCTAGATGAAGTAACCTCTAATGTGCTGGACCCCAATTGCCTGCAAGCGTTTGGAAAGCTGCAATCTCCTTCCGGCGTCTTCATCACAAACTCGGATCAGCCTGAAGACGAAGTGGAGAGCTGGATGCTGCATGACTCAATGGCCCTGCAGCAGAATCACCATTCTGAACTGGAGGTTCCTAAAGCAAAAAATGCCACTGACTGGCCACAGAAGAAATATCTGGAGACAGACATTGATGCTGTGTGTGGGCATGATGGGCCACAGGAGATAGATGACATCAGTGTGATTCCTCCTCCTTTACAGTTTAGTCAAGGATTTAAGATGAAAATTCCCTCTCCTGACTTTCATTGCGACTTTCCAAGACCCCCCTACAGAACTGCCTCTCTGCCCCGGGGCATCAATGTGGTGAGTGATGAAAGTTGTTACTCTTTAATCAGAGGAGGCCTTTAAACTTCCAGAAGAGGAAATTGTTTAACTTTCAATAATTTCTTCTTTACCTCTCAATTCACCTTCGACCCCCCAAAAAAATAATTTTGTATAAAATTTAGCTGAAGAGAATCTTTGTTTAACATTAACGCATAGATGATGCATGAAAAAAATAGTTTTAGGTTATTGGCCTTTTGTTTTATTTCATTTTATTTTGACACAGGGAACAATGTGAGTTCAATAATGGTAGGAAAAGTAGCTTCAAATCTGACTCAACAGAAACACTGCTGATTGAAGATGTCAACATAAAAGTAATAAACGTAAAGGAATTATTACAATATTTAATGTTTTTTTTCTTAGTAATTATGAGAGTAAATTTGTGGTAGATTGGTTCAAATGTGCTTTTTAATCATTCAAAACTTTTTAACTTTTAACATGTAATTAACCTCAATTTTGTTTAGATCCTTTTCTAATTAAAGTCCAAAATCATTAAAAAAAAACATTTTAAGGACAAAACAGTTTTGAACTTGCGGAATTATCTTTTGAACTGCTCAAATACGCTGTATGTCACTGCACTTGCACTGACCACCAAATTTATAGGTGAACCCAATGCCAGATTTAAAAAAAAAAAAGCTAATATACAATGACAGAAAGCAGAGAGAAACAGTTTATCATGAACGGGCAGACAGCTGAATCCAAGCGCAGCAGGTTTTATTGGGACAGACAAGAGAACAGGATTGAATCACGACTAAAAATCCATGAAGCTAAATCAGGGTCAGGCAGACAGAGGTCAAAGACGAGCATGAGGACATCAGAGAACAATAACTATATACTGCTGGGAGTGACTGCACATGGACAACGGGTGTGGAGCTTCTGGGAGTGACAGCATGGGCTGATGGGAAACGTAGTGTGATGGATCCCGCTAATGGCCAGAGGGGACTGATTCAGGACAGCATTTGACTTCCTGATTGAAGCACATTTAAAAATTAGAGTAACTGCAGCCCGGTGCATTTCAATAAGTGACCACTAGGAGGTCATTACACAAGAAAGTAGGTTAGAAAACATAACTTTTTGCCTCTGTGCCTAAGTTTATCATCATAGAAAACAGCAGTGGACACATTTAGATTTGCCTTCTCATTTTACTTAAAATTTGACTTTACACATAAACAGAAGTGATCTTTTCATGTGACCACATGTGACATCCATTTCTTAATCATTCAACATCAAAGATGTCGCCAGCGACAATTAAATTAACAAACACTCTTTTCACATATTGTAACTCATGACCATTTATGATATTTAAGTGAATGAAAAAAACAAGGTCATGCATGGGTTAGGATGAGTGTCACACGTAAATTACATTACATGCGTTGATGCTCATACACACATACACACAAATTCACACATGAACACTCCAAAAAACCTTGTAAACATATATAGGTATGTTTTTTCTGTATAGTAAACTTAAAACGTTCCAATTTATTTTGAAGAAGTATTTGGTTAGTACACTTCCTATATGACACGTACACTGTCTACAGGGAGTGCTCCAACTTTATATATCAATACTCAAATATGCTTAGTAAAATAAACTTCAAGACTACTTGTTTTTGCCAAAGGATATTTATTAACAGCTAATCTGCTTTAATTTAAGCAAACAGCAAAGCAATTGTGAGCTTTGTTTGTCTACAGTGGTACCTCATATATTAGTTCAGTGTGTTCTTTTATGTGATTTTTTTCGTTGTGTGAAACACAATTTCCCAGTGGTTTCAATGGAAATAGTGTAATTTGTTCCATGCTACAAATTTTAGAATTAGGATTAGCAATAAGGTGGGAAACTCACTAAAGCAGGGAATAATATAGATATTTTTTTTATTATTTCAAAACATTTTATTTAATTTGTTTTGCAGAAAATGTACACTTGTTGGTGCAAGTTGTCTTTGCAGGGCTCGTGACCATTCACAGTATTCATGTGAATTGTTCCTTCTGTAGGGCGTTTGTTATGCCAGGTACCACTATATCTGAGAGTGGAAAGTCAACATTACATGTTTGAATTCTTGCAGCACAGTGGTCAAAGCAATAGTTTTAATCCATGGATCCCCGTGTGCATGCATTCCAGCTCTCACTCAGGCTAAGAGGGACCAAGTTTTTGGAAGTTTGCACAACTATGAGGCTTCAATCTGACCGACACGAGCTCTCGTTTTTACGTGTGCTCATTAGCATTCCACCTTTCAACAACTCCTCCACACTAAACAATCAAAAGTGAACAATGCTGCTATTTGCTGACTCAGCCCACTCACTCACATTCGTTTAGTGACATCCATCATCAACTCCGCATGAGACACATCCTTGCTGAAGTGAAATCAGGAAAACTGTTTGAAACAACTGCTTGATTCAGTGGCAACTAGTGTTGCAGCAGCGAGCTGTTACACAAGCGCAGTCCTGAAGGCTCAGTGAGCAATTACGGCATTAAAACTGCTTGTATTTGTCATCTCAGCACAACACTCGCTTGACTCGTAAATGATAATCCATTTGGTTCCAGTCAAAATCCACAATACTTCCCTAAAAAATTACATCCAGGAAAATCCTGCACAAGGCGCTGACTTGACTTCAGTTTATTAGCATTTTTTTCCCCCCAAACCCTAAACAAACAGATCCTCAAGTTAAGCACTATTCCCATTTATTAAAAGGGAGAAGATCCCATTGCCTTAATTTATTGTCTTATTAAAATTCAGCCTTTGCCGTCACCTTAGCAACTGCTTGAGAAGAGGTGGGTGGTGTGGGGGCTGCGAGGCAGGATGGTGAGCCTGTTGGTGTTCATCTCACTATAGCGTGAATCTGTGTCCAAAAGTTTCCTTGCAGAAGTCCTTGTACTTGTGCAGAATGTAAGTACAAAAAAATCTCTGCAGACTTTCAACCTTCTGTTACATTTTGAACGTTCTGTCTTGTTTTTGGAAACCACACAGACAGTTTTATCACATTTCCTGCTTTCACCAGATCAAGCGACAAATCCGAATGAGGATGTACAATGCAGCCCATTCAGAAGAACAAAAACTGTATTAAACAAAAAGCAGCTTGTGATCTAAGATTCAACAGATTGAACCACCTGTTCCCTCTGGTTCCTCCCTCTTCCTTTGTCTCCTTCCACATCCTCTCTTCTTTTCTCTGCATCTCAGACACTGCTGACAGTAACTCCTGTGTGAGGATCTGCGGTGGAGGTTCCCACTCTCCCTCCTTTACCCTTCTACCCTCACTTTCTGCCACTCCCTCTCTCACACTCGTGTCATGATATGATTGTTTTCCAATCACGTAAGAAAAGTGAGCCTACCTCCTGTGAGCGCAGATGTGACAGAAAGAGAGGAGGAAGCAGATGAGGGAGGACAAAAGTGGGGAAGAAGCAGGGAGTGCTCCTGCTGCATGTGTATGTTTTGTTTCTCTGTGGGATGAGTTTTGTGCTGCAGCAATGTCCTAGTTGGCAGCTCCTGGACCAGTTTGATGGGTCCTCTCCACTAACATGCTGTCATTTCCTTTAGCTGCCTGAGGAAGAGATGAACAGCATAGACGCTATCAGGTAAGCCTCTCTCTCCATCCCTCTCCCTCCCTCTGTTTGGCTCATATCTTTCTGCTCTCCATCATCACGCCCCCACATATCCCTTTCTTCTTCCTCTAAGCTCCTGCCTCCCACTCTTCCTCTCTTTCTACCTCAGTCCCTGTCTTCCCTCCTGGCTCAGCTGCTGCTTTTGCTGTAGCTGTGGCATTAGTGGCAGCTGTGTTGGAGGTGGTGCTGGGGTGTGCGCATGTGTTGGGATTTCACTGAGCTTTAAGAGAGAGCTGGGCAAGCCAATCCAGATAGCACATAGAGGGGGGGGGGGGGGGGGGGGGGGGGTGTTCTCCGTTCCCGGCGAGACTCAACGGGCAGGATTTTTATCTCTGTCTCCAGGATGAAGCTCTGCATGAGCACAAGGTACCCTTCATCATCTGCATGTTCAATCTGGATTCAAAGCTGTCTTCTTTACTCTGATGTTAATTCCTAATTTGTATGTGATGTGCCTGCAGTTGCGGTAGATCAGTTTGTTATGCAGTGCCGACTGGAATCAGTTCTCTTTTCACATAGTTTCCCAAAGATAAAAATATTGTTTTCCTGTAGCTAAAATTTCTTTGCTTGCTTGTAAAGAAGTCACAGTAAAACCCATAAGTCGCAGAGGTTTCTGATTTACAGAAATGCATGGCGGTCATACTTGTTCTTTATTTTGGACAGTCACCTGTGGGAATGTAGTGATTAATTGCTGTGCTGCATATCTGCTAGCATCAGTAACTAAGCAATAGTATGTGATTTTCTTGAGTTTAGCTGCCAGACCTGCTGAATTTGTAACTCAGAGGTGTTTACAGGAGCACAAGAAGGCTGATCAACAACCTTTACATGCTCATTGTTACAAATTCTAACGACTTTATTATGACAATGATTAAAACCACATTTGACAAGAAATGAGGCAAAAAAAGATGATATGTAGGAGTGTTCTCTTCCTCATTTTTCCTTCACTGTACTACAGTAGATTAATTAACACCACTGATGAATCAATAATAATCTGGCACAGATAAAAAGAAGATTCTGAGCTTCTTCTTTTGTGTTCGATTATGGATGGTGCTATTTCAGGCAGATTATAATTTAGAAGCTTGTTTGAGCAGCCATTGAAGGGTAATTAATCTTAAAGGGGTGTTTCCCTAATGCGAGGCATCAATTGTCTTTACCTCTGTGTCACGACTTTAATTGAATTACAGCAACCCTGCAGAGATTAGAGGGGGTGGCCCTGTGCCTGCTCACCTTCGTACAGGAAACCACTTTTCACTGAAGAAGCTGAAATTAAAACAGGAAACTGGATCCAACTGGAAGACTGACCCTACCTTTTATTGCACTTCTGTCCTCCCCACCCAAAAAAAAAAAAATCTAGATGCCTTCTGGTCTAAATGATGAAATTTCCTGAAATCTCTCCTGCTTCATTGCTCTCACCCACCCTCTCTTTTGTAATACTTGGCCCTTCCTTGGCGGGGCTCCTATATTGGGAAGCCCTGCAGCAGAGATAGAGATGTAAATTTTACATGGGGACGCACTGAAGCACCCAATCACCGGTGCAGAAAAAGCTTTCAGTCGATGAAACATTTTTATTAAGAGTTTGAAAGTTTCTGAAGCCACAAGGCTCTCGCTAACTCAAAAATAATCGTAAAGAAAGCTAAATTAAAAAAAAAAATCAAGAAGCTCAAAATCTCATTGTTTATCATGTTTAACAAATAACAATCTGGTTCTCTTGAGAATACAAATAAACAGTTGTGTAGGTGTTTTTTTTTTTCTTCCTCTATTTGTTAACTCCTGATCACTGTTTTTTTTTCTTTTCTACCATGGTTTACTGTTTGTCTTTGGAACATTTGAGTAAAGTTTCTTTCCCCACTCTCTTAAGCCATTAACAAAAGGAGAATTTTAAATTGGTAGAATGTGTTATAATTGCAGAACAGATTGGTGTATGTGAGGCATTGGCTCGGTGAAGTGTGCAAAATTCAGAAGAAGAAGAAACAAGAAGTAAGCTGTTCTCAGAGTTCGAACTAAAAACACATCACAGTCTTTCATAGTTTTTTCTAAAAGGGTTCTTAAAGATGCACTCCAATGAAAACTGTGTTTTTAACATGTTCTTGCCACACTTTTCTGATGATGGAGAACATACAGTGTTTTAAGAAAATTAAGATTACTTGTGTGGTGGAAAATACACTGGGTTGGCCTCAAGCTCCCTGCTCCGCTCCAGTCTTACACACTTGTAGACGACTAAATCTATGAGTCTTCATTTTCTTAGTTTGAGCTGGCATCTGGCTCAAAACTGCACGGCTATAGCTCCAATACTGCTCACCATTTTTGTTGCGCCAATAATGTTAGGTTGGGATTGTGAGCGGCTGTAAGTTACTGGAAGTTTGTATGAACAGACAGATCTCAGCAATGGGGATTTTTGCTAGTCCTGCTTAAATATCAGAGGCGAATTTTTATTAAACTACTTCTGCTCTGTAGAAACTAAGTCCCAGAAAACAACAGGTTTTGCTATTTTGGCTAAAAACAGCATAATCATAATTTAAAGACCACGGGGAATGCTTTTTGAAAAGATTGAAGGATAATTAGAGCGAGATTTTAACAACAATTAGAAAAAGAAGATGATGGGGTGACATAAGCAGAAATGTTCTACATTATTTTGCTTCAGCATTGAAAATAGTTTTAGTTTGGTGAGAGATAGATGACTAATTTAACTAACACCGGTCTTGCCTGGCAGTTAGATATGAAGTGACAAAGGTGACATAGCTATGGCAGAAATACTGAGGAAATGGTCCAAATATTAACTCCAGTGTTTGCCTCACCAATATTCACAACCTTTGCTCCATAAAAACCAACACCATTTTTACTTTCTAATTTAATTTGTAAAAATTAGCAGGATTTGTGTGAGCATCATGCCAGGATGATGTGGATTGTGTTTTGTTTATTCCTAACTGAGACATCTGCAGGCAGATGCAACTCAGACCTGCCACAAAGTGTTGACTAACATCAGGGATCCTGTGGAATCCAGCGCAAAGCAGCTTTGGTCTTTTGATCCAGGCAGTCCTCATGTTTTGACTCATTTATGCAGATGAAGTGGTGTTGAAGTGGTGGACAACCTGTAATTGTTGGAAAGCGGTGTGTGAGAAAAACCCACTGTGACGAGTTTAAAATATAGTTGCAACCTGCAGGAGTGTAGAGGGAGTTACTGCTCCCCTCTGCCCTGTGTGGTTTGAGCATCCAGCTCCCCCACCAACCACCCTGTCTTTGCGTTTCTTTCTTCTGAAGTCCTGACAGCTCCTACGGGGGTCATTAACCATCTTCTCAAGCCCATTATTTCTCTTCCCTTCTGCCCTATTAAGCAGCAACAATCAGATGGTCCAGGTCAAGTCCATCCCTCACAGTGATAAAGCTGCCTAAAGGGTTTAGCTTCAAGTGACAGCTCCTATAAATTGCACTTTTAATGTTTTTAATGTAAAATGAAAGCTATAGTGGTTTTACAAGGGTTTTTGCTTAAATTTAAAATCTTAAATAAATTTGATCAAGTATAAATACATATATTGGCTACACGTGTAAAACTAATACATCATACAACATGTACCTATATGCTATCAGGTTTGTGCCTCAGAACAGATCTGTGGATACATGATGACATGAAGAATTCAGATCTCAAAGTAAGTGTAGTTCTAACTACTGATGTATTCAGTTCTGCAAATTATTCCCTGCTGGTCCTGCATTTTGTTGCTGTTTTTTTCCTGTCTAGTCCCCTTTTTTCCTCTATTCACACCAAAGACTCTTGACATTGGCAGTTGGACTGAAGGCTCAGTTGGTTTCCAAGTGAGGCTGCATGACTGAGTTCTAAGCCCCCAGGATCAAATTTCACACACTTTTGGTGTACAGCGTCAACTTTTCTGATACTTTTTTTGAGGAAAATTGCTCTCTGCTTGAAGCCCGTTTGGGTAAACAACCCAGAAATGAGATCTAGAAGCTGGATGTCTTCCACCATAATTGTCTTTTCCTGGATGGAGGGGGAAGGATTGGTTCTTTATGTTTTTATGTTGATGGACACACACAGCTCTTTGATGCCACAATGAGTGAAATGAAAAGTCAAATCAAAGAGTTCTAGTGCCTTCAAATCCAGAGGAGAGAAGCCTCTCAGATGTAAATTTCTCATTGACCCCACGAATAAGATGATTAAGTAAAATTGACATTGATGCCTCTCTAATACACTTTTAAAGCTGATTTTCCGGAGGTGATTCCAATATTTGCACATCTTGTTACGAAACTTGCAGGATGTACACAGATGCAAAGTGGTTATGATGGTCTCTTTTTTTTACCTCAAAAGTCCTTTTTGGGTAAAAGCCTTTGAGCCTATTTAGACATCCTCTTGAAAGTCATGAATGGAAAGCTAAGTACATCTGAGCTGCACACTCTATAGGTCTTTGCATAACTGCCTGAGGCAAATGTATCACACAAGTATTGTATAGAGGAAAACAGCTCTCTGCATCCTGGCAGATTTGCAGAGGTGCTTCTTTGTTGTGTCTAATCACTACCTGTCCATGTGAGCTCCACTAGTAAACAATGTGCTGTTAATGGTGGCCACTGGCCAGCTTGCCGTGTGTGTGTTTGGGCATTTGCGTTCTATTTTTATTGAACCGAATTTTGTTGCTGCTTCCTTTGGAGGTTATTTTGTTTTTAACATTTGTGAAGCTGAACCACTGACTTGCAAGAAAGATGTTTGTGTAAAATGTGAGGAGTTTGGGCTGGAGGAAGTGGAGGTTTGCTAGGACGACTCTCAGAAGGGTTTCCTGGCACCTTTCCATGTAATTTCATGTCTCCAGGCTAATGCTGTGCTTTTTTTTCTTTTTTTGTTTTTGAACAGCGTGTACTTGTGCCGGTCTTCTTGTAGTCTCTTTTCTCTTGTGTTTTACAGTGTCAGTAATTTATCTGGAAAAGCAGTTTTGCCAAAATAGACATCAAATTTAATTTTGTTTGTCTAAAAATCACTACCTCCCTCTAGCCCCGGGTTTGTTTTTTGTGCAACGCTTTTGAATATCAACAGAAATGTGTTCCTGTTTAGACTTCCATCAGCTCCTCCGCTTATCCCAAAATCCTCCAAGGATGTTGTCGTGATTACACACTTCCCTGTGCAGAGTGCCATCAGCAGCACATGAAATCCATTCAGCAGGTCATTATCCCCTGCCGCTGCTAATGATGTTGGTAGTTGGTGTGTAACTACTTAGAAGCCTGCCTCAAGTTAATCAACGCAGAAGGACAAAATTCAAAAATACCAACACAGATTTGAAAGCTTTCCCTCTTTTTTTTCATGTGAGGGGTTGAGTCATACCATACATGCTATGGGACTTATTCTGCTACCTTGTTAATCCAGAAAGAGCATCTTTTCTCCCTCCTTCCCTCTGCCAGATGAGTCAGCCTCTTGGATTCCCCCTCTTTTGCTCTGACGTCTGGGGCTGTGATGAGGGCTTTTCCTGAAAGTCAGTCGGGATCTGCAAGATACGTGTGATCAGGAAAGTAGAAATGGAGGAACAGATTAGCCATGGAGGAAGGAAAATAATTATTTCTCGTCCACTTGTGTTGGTTTTGTGCTTGAATTTGGCAGCGCTTGCTTCCCCTTTACAGTCTTTGACTACATTATCAATGCACCAGCTTACAGTTTCTGCTGGAGCTTCCTGCTCTTCCCTCTGCCTCATTCCACAACTTTAATGCCCTCCTCCTCCTCCTCCTCTCCCACATCCCTCTTCCCCTTCTTTTCAATAAGCTCAGAGTTCCTCTCAAATGTCAGCATGGCACGAGTGGGTGGCAGGCAGCGCCAACTGAACGATCCCTTTCAAGGTTTTGCTGCAGTGTGAGGATCTGCTAAAAGAAGAGGCGAGCATGTGACCAATCTCTGGATTGAGTCATTTGACAGTAAACACCTGAGGAGACCAAGAAACATCTTTCCTTTTGCTGTTTTATTTTGCCGTTTGGTTGGATGAGCACACACACAAGCCTGCATTCTTTGACGATGCATGCACACAAATGAGGTTTCTGTCATTTCTTACTATATCTCATGTGCAAGGCAAAGGCAGCTCACACCTGCCAAAAGTTACACACATGAATTGACAGCTGGTGTGCTATGAGTCAGAGCGGAGCAGCTGGAGTGAAGGCTTCAGTGGCAGTGGCGAGCTGTCGCCATCTGGAAGAGTACACGTCTCCATGCTTCCTCAGCCAGCAGCATAAATCACCACTCAACGACTGGCTGTCAGTGGATCAACATGTTTCATTAAAGCCCTCAGGTTTTCATCCTGTAAAGAATGTAACGCTGCAACGCGCCAAACGAAATGCCTTCCTTTCCTGTAACCTGCTGCAGTCAGACCCAAAAGGTCTATGATTGTTTTCCTCCCGAACGGTCAGCACAGCTCTTGGATCAGAGGAGCTTTGATCAAGCTTTGACGGCTGTCTTTTCTAATAACCTTCTCCATTTGTCTGTGGGATGAGGGCTGCAGTGTGCTGTGGCTGCAGAGGGCTGCAGGGTTGACAGATGTGCTTCTCCATGAAGTTTGTGTTTTTTTGTCTTGTCAAAATCTGTCAGGATGTGTGGAAATAACATTGCATACTGAAGCAGTATTTTTCTTCAATATCAGCCGTCCCCAACCTTTTTCCGGCTTAATATGAGACAATGTTTTCACAGACCGCCGGCCTATACGAGGATGAAGTAAAGTCAATCTTTATCCTCTGTAAAATATCTACAGCTGCTTTAAACTTTATTTGTCCACTACATTTCATGTAGGAACAATTAAAATATGATATAGTTTTCTCTTAATTCATAACTGTCAAAGTGAAAGCTAAAAATCAGACGCCAAATTCAGCAATGGATTAAAGAATATGACTAAAACTGGTCATTTCTAAATGCAATGATAAAAAATAATCCACCATTAGAACTACTTTATTAGCAGCATCCTAATAACATTAGACAGCCGGTTGCTGAATATTATGAATTTTTATTTTCAGTTTTCAGTTTTCAGTTTAGTGGTCGCTATAGCCTCTTTAAGAAAGTAGCGGATGGATTTTGGACGTGTGACCGAGCGACTTGACAGGCTTCAAGAATGATTCTGATGTGGTGGAGAGAATCCAGTAGTTTTCCAAAATTAAAGTTCCTTCAGAATCAGGTTAAATAAAACGAACAAAATGTAGGTTGTGGTTTTTTTTTTTTTTCGTGGCCAACTGTCCCATGGACTGGTACTGGTTGGCAGCCCGGAGGTTGGGGACCACTGATCTAGGCCAACATTTTTTATACCTAAGTACTATTTACTTATCATTTTTCAAATCCTCCAAGCTTTGCAAATTTAGGAAACATTTTCATGTTTTGGAATAAATTGATATTTTGCAAAGTTTTGTGCAAAATCTGAAAGGTTTTCTTCTTTTCTTCAAAAGTGTTCTCCAAATTGTTATTGCATAAAGTAAATTAATCAAAAAGCTTGAATAAAGAGGTTGATTATATTCGTTTTGAGGGAAGTCAACTTTCAAAATGATCTGTTACGCTGAAATGAATGAAGAATTCACTGCTGTTTAAGCTTTTGTTTTCCTTTCAAGGGAAAAATTGTGGGGAATTTAGTCACTAAAATCATCATAACTGCAAAAATGTTTAAAGCGCCCACATTTGTCCGTTAGACATTATCCCTTCTTAAGAGTAGTTTTTTAATAGCTGCCGTCTCCTGTTTGCTTTGTTTGGCAGGGTCAACACAGATAGAGCACTAAGTAATTCTGCAGGCCACATTTAACTGGTCTCCCTTGGAAAGCTAACATACATGCCAGCTTCCTGTGGTCAAGCCCTATAAACACATGAGAGGGAAGGAACACAGACAAACCATGAAAAAGATATACATTGGCAAAACTGCCTTAAAAGTCCCCCGAAATGGCAGCAAACATCCCAAAAAGAGGTAAGAATGAAACTCTAGCATTATCCTTTATTCATCCCCATATCCATCTACCTGTTCATCCTCCCACGGGTTGTCTCCCCTGGTCATCCAGCAGAGGCACAGCAGCCTGGTCCAGCCTCTCTGGGCCCAGAAGTCATGCTGCCTCGTCATCTCATCTCACCAGAAACAAAACACTCATTACATCCTACTCAGCTCCTGCTCTCACCGGAGGTCACTAATGGGAGATTTTTTTTTTTTTTCTCCCTGGAGCTACTTCACGTAAAGTCATGTGGTAGCAAACAACAAACGCCTGTATTCCTTTGCGAGCACCTGCCAGTCAACATGAAGAGAGGCGGTGGGGCAGTGCTGGGTAATGCAGAAATCAATTGTCAGGCAGTCTGTGGAGATATTCGTTGAAGCTCTTTGTGGGCAGATAGTTTTCACTCTCACGCAGCAGCTTTTGTATAAACACAATTTTTTTTCAAAAGTTTGTCTCTCTTTTTTGTTTTATGTCAACCTCTACCATGTGCCAGTATTATTGTGTCAGGAAGAGAAGCTTAACATCTTTTTTTATTGCAAGTCAGTCTTAAATTTGCATATACTGCATGCTCCAGAAAAAAAAGAAAGATTTTTAGACAAGATTCTAAAGTAAAGAACTTAAATTGGAAAGAGAAAAGTAAAACTTAAAAGCACATATCTGGTTTTTAAACTTTTAGATATTGTGTATATTCCTAAATTTTCTTTGGAAATAAAGAAAAAAAAAAACCTGCAAAAATTCTAAAATGCCAAAAGAAGATGTTAAAAACACAAAAAACATCATTTTAATTGTAGTGGGCAACGTAAAAACTAAAATCTATTTTACAAAATTCAGATATGATGTATATTCCTACATTTTCATTGATATAAAAAAAAATCAATTAAAAAACCCACATATTATTGTATTAAATATAGCTGTGCTGCATGCAAAATATTTAAAAATGAGTTGAACTAAATCATTTTAACCTTAAATCTGAGATATCAAATAAACTGCATTGACAAGTTCAGATCCCTGGAACTTTATTTTCTTAATTTCACTATTTGATTACAGAGCATGCTGATCATATTTTTGTTTTTTTTTCAACCATTTCTCAAAATCAATCAATTAGAGTTTATGGTGGACTTTGGATCTAATTCAATCAATAGGACTTTGCAGTTTTGTAAAGTTGTGTTAGTTTTCATTTAGCTAATAGCAATTTGAGCAAAAAAGAGCATGAGTGGGCACCAGTATCTAATTTTTCTCATTTTTAAAAGGTTATTCAATTCATTATGTTTACAAATTGTATTAAATAATATTGGTAATGCATTTATAAAAAATGCTCTTACATCTAAACCCACGGAGCGTACAATTATTTTAAAAGATCAGTTTATGAACTCACTTCTTTAATTTTAAAGACGGGTTCAGCCAAACCGAAAGAGCTTGGATTCATGAATATGTAACACAGAATTCAGACAAAAGGGTAGAGAAATGCATATATTAAAACAAGACATGGTCCACTTCATCTGTGAAAATGATCCTGCCTGCTAATGAAACGAGTACCACTGCCTTTTTGTTGAAGAAAAGTAAAAAGGAACCTGACCAACTTTTTTTTTTTTTTTAATCTGGCCTCATGCAGCCCATGATCCTGTTAAGAGAATGAAAAGAGACAAATAGAGAAAATGAAAGGAGCATCCTGACCACATCTTCATCCATTTTGTGCTGTTATCTAGCCGCAGATAGAGTCATTACTTTCCTTCCTCCATCTGTCCGTCAATACAAGGCCTATTAAGCCAAGCCATGCTCATTCAAATCCATCACAGCAACAGACATTTCCTCCTTTGCCACTCACACTTGCCATTTTATTAGACTGAGGCTCAGGTAATGTACATCATCTAAAAATAGACATCATTGTGCTTTCTTACTAAATAACATGTTGAAAATGTTTTAAACCTGAGGCTTTAGAATCTTTTCACACGATGTATTAAAGTTCATTAGCTCATTTCAGACCACGGATAACAGTCTCGTTTTATTCTGCAGAACCAGGCTTGGTAGGGACTGGTTTTCTGTAATATGCCGCAGGGTTTTAATACTGAAAAAGATCTTAGCTCAGAGGTCTAATTACTTAAAAAGCTATATATCCATGCTTACTGCTGCATGCAGATATTGTATTTTATTCTGACGTTTTCTTTCCCAAAGCGCTTTGACACATAACTTCCCTGCTTTTATTGCATTGTCGTGATGCCCTCATCACAGCTTCATGCATCCTATAATGAAGTGTAGACCCTCAAAAACTAAATTAGATAAACACACGTGGAAATCTTTTTTTTTTTTTTTTCTGTACCATATACTCTTGATTTTATGCATCTGTGTAGCTCTTTGCTGGAGCAGAAGGAGGACCTGCGGAAGAGGCTGTCTTACACAACACATAAGCTGGAGTTGCTGCAGAGTGAGTTTGACTCCACGCGACAGTACCTGGAGACGGAGCTGCGCAGGGCCCAGGAGGAGCTGGACAAGTTCACAGATAAGCTGCGCAGGTAAGGGAGGAGGTGAAGCTCTTCTGACTTCGAAGAAAAGGCGTCAACATTTGGCCATTTGTCTGCTTTTGTAAATGAGTTTCAACAAGAGAAAATGGTTCAGCAAAAAAAAAAAAAAGAAAGAAATACAAATTAAAGACCCACTGCACTCATCTTTTGAGCTATTTTAAAAATGTCCCCAGTAGTCTGGAAGTAATTTGCTTCTGAGCTGTGGGCGGGACTGTTGGCCCCTTCCCCTCACTATTGCTGAGAGCTCTCTGTTTACACTCTCTCCTGCTAGCTTACAGCTGCTTACATCACCAACTTAACATTATTGTGCAACAAAAATGATGAGCAATATTGGAGCTATCCAGCCTTACAGATTTGAATCAGCTGCAGCTCAGACGAGGAAAACTACAAGGATCTATTTGTGGATACATCAGAATAGAGCAGAGCAGGGAGCTTGTGGCCCGCCCAGTCTATTTTCTACATCACATTAAGCTCAATTTCAAACCGTATTTATTCGTCTGCTTGTGATTCACAACTTTTTTAATAAAGAAACACTCAAAAAGGCAATTTTGAGCTTAATTTTCTTATTAAATGTACTCTATTGTCAGAAAATGCCACAAAAAGATGTTAAAAAACAAAACAAAACACAATTTTCATTGTTGTGGGTCTGAAAGCAATTTTTAACCACACAAACCCAAATATAAAGATTCTCTGCTCGATAAATCCTTTTACTCTACTTTTGCGTCCATGGCCAAATGGCCTTCTTCCTCTTCTGCCAAATGTCCTGCAGTCTTTGTTGGACATAACAGACAAAAACCCTTCACCTTTTTAGATTTTTGGGCAGAAATAAACTTCACTGTTACTGATCACTGCAAATTTTATATTTGCAGGTTTAGATAACAAACGCAGATGCAGCCTAACAAAAGACATTTGTAGACCGACAAAATAAAGTACCAACGCAAGATCTTTGAGAATAAAATCTGCATGAATTTAAATAATAAATGACTGCAAAATAAAGATTTCCCAAGCTTATTGTTTTGCCATGTGAAGCAGAAATTAAATTGTTTTCTGAGTGAACTTTAGCTCGAATCCTTGGTGAGATCCTGGGAAATAGGAACATAAAAGCATAGAGAGAATATTAGCATAGAAAAACTGAAGACAAAAAGAACGTCTTTTTTTCTTTTTTTCCTTTAGATTTAACTGAGAAAGCTCGTCAGACAGTAGATGGGATGAAATCATATTAATGGGGTATCCATAATGGAATAAACAATGAACTTGTCATTATGTTCATTTAAGCAACTCATTTGGGACCAAAATAAGACAAGTGATTCAGCTTTGATGTTGCCGAGCTGGGGGACGTCCTTTTTTAAAGCTTCTAGATGTTACTGTGTGTTTTGTGTGATCACACAAGCTTTTATAAGAAAGTGAGCAATGTTTGTCTTTTTTTTCTTTTTAGAATACAGAGCAGCTACTCTGCCCTGCAAAGGATCAACCAAGATCTTGAGGAGAAGATCAACAGAAATGTAAGAGCCTGAACTTGAGTCTGTCTCAAAGCCTGTGCATCTGTAAGGGAATGATGTACTCAGTCAAACAAACCCTGCTGAAGGAAAACAAGCCCTTGAGCAAGTCAGAGGATGTGGAGAGAGTACAGAAGACTTGGACTGGAAATGAATCCCCCGCTGTTAGTACCAGTGACATTAATTATGGCTTATTGAAACTGGTTGTCCTCCTTCCATGTGGCAGAGAGACAGCGAAAGCATTGTTCCTCCGATCCGCGCACTTCACTTTTTTTTGTCCGACTTTGCTTTCGTCCAAAGAAAGATACAATTAATTAGTCTGCCGGAGAACAATATAAATGCTTATCAAATGGGTTTGTTACAGCGCAAGATAACAATCATTGTAGTCGTTATGAATGCAGCAGGTACAGATGATAAGGAGCTGAAGGTCACGCTGAGTGAAAAACATTTTTAGAATAAACGCTGAGAGCTTTTTTTTTCTCAGAGAGGTGTTCTCATCTACGGTTAGGGATTCATGTCACATAGATCCTCCTGGAGGGTGAAGGAGGTGCTGAGTAAGTCTCTCTGCTATCGTAAAGCTTGTTTACTCCAGAGGTGCCACAAACCTATCTGACCCTGAGCCTTGCACAAGTGCAGAAATGTAATTACAAGGCAGATAAGCACAAGTGTCTATAGATGCACAGCCTCTTCCAACATGTGCTTAAAGAAAAAAACATTCAGATTACAGCTACTGTGTATCAAAAGACAAGTACTCATTAAAATGATTATTTTACCTCCAATTCATTTGTTAATTGTAAAACAATCCAAGAGTTTATCCCCTGTTAAGTCGTAGCTCTTCTTACTTAGTCTTGCTGTCATTTTGGCTGCAAGTTCGTAATCAGTTACTTGTAAACCCAGCATGTCTTAAAGAAAGAAAAACAATGGTTACTCTGATTGTTTGATCTGTTGTTTTTGGTGAATGAAGCCCAGGCGGGTTGTGGCTGTTTCATCTTTAATTGCTGCTTGGAGAATCCGTATTTCAGAAGTTAAATGGAAGTCTCTCCTGGCCCGGTTTTTTAATCCACGGGTTTGGTGGTTCTCTAGGTGCCTGTACTTTGAGATATGCTGCAATGAGAGGTCTTAAAGGAGCTGTGACTGTTCAGGCTCATGCACTGTCTGGTACATGGAACTATTTAGAGATTTAGTTTACTTATTTATTGCTTTTTGGTTGCTTTAGTCAGTTATTTATCCATCATAAAGCGCCAGTTTTTTTTAGTTTCTTTTGGTTCTTTGTGGTGTCTTTTGGATCTTCTGGTTTGCCATCTATGTGTTTCTCTTGTGCTTCTCATGTTTTACATGTTAGTCACAACTGACCTTACGGGTGGATACGGGCTGTCTGCAGGTGGAAAAATGGGCAATTCTGTCCTAGTGGCAAGTGGCCAGCACAATATTTTAAGATTGTAGATCCCTCTGTGAGCCTGTCGAGTACCTGTAGGTACATGTGACTAAGGCATTACTTATGTCCTTGTGGCATCTGTTGCTTGGTTTATGTCTTGTTTAGTTTGTTCACTAAGTCAAGTCTTTGGCCGAATCCGAATTCTTCTCTTCTCCCTACCGCTCCATTAGTAAGGGCATTTGTAGTGGAAGTGGTGTTCGAGGATTTTTTTTAAGGACCAACCCTCCAAGCGGAAGGATACAGAGCCCTCCATAGGGTGGGGGTTCTGCATCGTGCGATGCTGTGGAGAAGAAGCGCTTTTCTTTAATTGGGTGCGCTCTGAAGCACAGAAGTTTGCGTTTAAATGTAAGTAATGATGTTTTTGTTTTAGCATGACCTTTTAAAGTTATAAAACCTTGTTATCTATATTCAAGTGCTGGAAGCTCCACGCTAACGTAGCTGACCGGCGACTATTGGTGATGTCATCGAGTGGAAGTGACGTCCAAATTCGGAGACTATTTTTCCATAACTCTCCATTTTGAGGGCTAAATGAAGGGGAAGGGGTAGGGGAAGAATTCGGATTTGTCCTTTGTTCACAAGTCCATCTCCTGAATTTGGGTTTCTCATAACACAGATTGTGACAATAACTAGACTCAGTTTGTGTAACTAAACCTCTGGAATGCCCAAGTAGAGTTTATTTAAATTATTTTATGACACTGAACCTGTCCAACAAAATAAGGATCTTTGTGTCTCAAGCTCACCCTAGCACACAAACTGAAATGAAAATAGAGGAATAAGACAAACAAAAGGCTGTTTGTGTGATTTTCTCTGGCAGAATAGGTGCTGAGAGTGAAGTTAGTGATCACACCTTTCTAAAGAACTTAACAAATACAACCACACACGCAGACGTTTCTTTAAATAAAGGACACTTACTGCAGAAACAATAAGAAACATATGTGTCTCCGTATGGTCTATATTCATGAAGTTAGATAAGAAGTGTTTTAGTCTCTTTGTAAAAACAAAGAGACTGCTTCTCATGCTCACCCTGGCACACAGTCTTCAGTCTATGGACTGAGGACGCAGCTTAAAGAAGAAGCATCAAAAACTTAAAAGCAGTAAAAATATGGGATGGACTGAATTGTGAGTGATGTGGTTTTCTGTTGTCAGTCACAGCATCATGATGATGAAAAACGAGCTCTAAGCAGAGAGATCATCGTTCTCAACAACCACCTGATGGAGGCGAAGCTCACCATAGAGAAGCTGCAAGAGGACAACGTAAGCTAAAATTATGTCTCAGTTTTCAGTTTTTACTTCAGGACCCAACAAATCATGCTTTTTTTATCATGATCATTTTCTGAGAACAGATGATTACTGAGTTTTAATAAAAAGATGGTTTTTTTTTTTTTTTTTTTTTTTTTAATAAAACATGGTGAAGTTAATTCAGTATGAACTTGCAATGAAACAGCTCAGAGTTCATCACATTTACAAATTCTCGTAAAAACAAAATTGGTTGGCCCCAAATAACAAAGAATGTATACATAATTGACACAATGAAGCTTCTTCTGACCTTCCCAGTACTTCTCAAGAAGGTTCCTCAAAACAAATGGTGCATCTGTGGTTTTCTTTCTCTGCATGAAACCATACTGTTGCTCATGCTGACATCTAAGAATAAGAACAGGAATTCTTATTCTCGTTTGTGCATGTTCTCCTGAGATAAAAAAGCAAAATTACTAATAATTGCAATAATAAATCCATCATCATGTAACACATTCTAATTAATTTGCTTTAGGAGCAATGAAGCTACATTTTTTACTGGTTAAAACACTTAATTACATGTGATGTAGTCCCAATTTGCAAACTGATGAATACATTATTATTATTATTTACAAAAACGCATTACTTCAAATAACAGAAGACTGTTTTCCACATTTGAAATGCACTACAGAAATTTTGGGGTGTTGTTGGTGGATAAAAAATAAAAGTTGCTTCTAAAATTCTGAGCAATATAATTTTTCCTCTTTGTCTTACTTGCAACCCCGCAGGACATGTACAGAAAGGATTGCAACCTGGCCACTCAGTTGCTGGAGTGCAACAAGTCTCTCTACGGAGCCCAGCTGTCTGAGGTAGGTTCAGGCTTGCATCAGAATTTTTCACTTTGTGTTTTAAGTTTTATGCATGTCAGTTTACATTCTATAAGAGATGTGATGTAAATGAAAAATAAAGAAAGGGTGATTTTTTTTTTTTTGGAGAAAGGGAGAGCGGGAGTATTATTTTGGATGAAGGATTTTCTGTCATGCCAGTCCCACAATGTCATGTTGGCCTTTATGAGCCAGAAAAGATAAGAGGGAAAACTTGGCAGGGTGATGGGAACTGGAGGTCACTGCAGGAGGGACATAGATGTAGCAGAAGGATCAAAGCAGGACGCTAGTTTGATAATTAATGTTTCTCTGAGAGAAAAAGACTATAGACTTAACTGGTGTTTTAAATTAGAGTGCTAAAAATGTACACTGTCCATACCAGGGGTCTGAATCCTGAGACACAAAAGCCACTCTTTTATACCTTCATTGTGGCTCTTTGGTTTTGGAAAAAAAATGCAAATGCTTTGAGTTAATAATAAGTGTGCATTTATCATATTTTTTTAATTAAAGTTTTGTTGTTTGTATTTAGAGTTTTAACATGTCAAGATACGTGGGGTTCACAACACAAATTTGCGACACAACACATGACAATTTGTCACAACACATTAAAAAAAATTCTCACAGCTGAGTTTTGGTCAGTAATACTCGTCCAAATGGCTCTTTTAGTGTTAAAGGTTGCAGATCCCTGGCCTATGAGAGATGATAAAGTTTGACATTTTGACAATATTGTTCATAATTTAAATGGAGGTCTGTAGCAGATTGCAGGAGTGACACCAAAATCTTTTAGCGCTTGATTCTGTTTCCTGGCTTCCTGACTGTGCTGTAGATCTCACTCACATTTTTGCAACTGACAGTCAGTGTTGTTAAGCCAGCAAGTAATCACACTGCACCAGGTCTGGTCATCATGTAATTATGTGACAATGGTTAAGTGCAAGTCAGCAGGAAAACTACTTCAAGGCACATTGTGAAGCAATATGAAGGACGGTGAAGATAAAACTACATTGTGCGGCAAAATGCAGATGGGAAGAACTCTGCAACCTCATCATACTCTGCTTGTGAAAAAGCTTCATGTGGGTATTGATGAGTGTTTTAACACTGGACAGGCTTGGCTCCACTTTCCGCAGCATCAGCCGTGTTCCTTGTCCACGGGACAATCAAGCTGGCAAGTGTCCACAAGGTTAAAGCATGCTTCTCCGGGTACTATCTATATTGCTGAATGGAAAAAGTAAATGCATTTTGTTGCATAACATTCCTACAAGTAAAAAGTGCATCGCTAAGGATGACACTCCCAAGTTATGCTCCTAAACATGTTGGGGTCTGAGGCTAAGCATGCACTCCTCGCATTTTCCCTGATCTGCAGCTCCTGTGGGTGGAAGCTAATCAGAAGTGTATTGATAAACTATGCTGCAGCATTTTTGAGGAGCACTTTTACCAAAGGGCTTTTTGCTTTGCTGCACAACAAACAGAAGCCATGAAGTGACTCAGCTTGCATTTCAGAGAAGCAACCAAAAATCCTCTTTCTTGAAACAACTAAAGAATGCGAGCACGGTAAATGATCTGCATGTGCTTGTTTTTTCTCGCGCTAAAGTTTTAATTAGTCATTGCTAAAAAGCAACAACTGACAAGATTCCTGGTGATGATGTGCAGCAGCTAAACTATTCCTAGTTGCTATGGAGAGGTGCAGATTGAACACGTAAGCTTTTATTCCAAGAAATTCTCAAAATAGCTTTTTTTTTTTTTTTTGCTTCTAAAGCAACTGTATGTCCTCATGTCTTATTGACTTTTCTATGAAAGTAAGGGACATATTTTTAAAGCAGTCGTGAACTCAATTTGTGCTCTCTCGGCAGGTAAATGCAGAAATGCATGTTCTGGGAAGTCAATGACAAATTTGTATGGATACTGCTCTTGATGGGGAAAATTCAATTTCCATGCAGCACTAAGACAACGTGAGAAAATAGTTCAAAAAATAGGTTGAAGCAGGTAACACTTGTTTTCAGAAAACAGAGAAAAGCTTTGGATATCGAGCCAAACCAGAAGGTTTGGCTCACCTTGTGAAACACTCACAGTCTGGATCATGCTTGAAGACAGACCTGTTGCAAAACTCTGAGAGCCAGAAATTTATAACCAACCTCTACAAGCAGCCTTTTGTGAATAAATATTGATTTAAATTAGATAAAAACGTAAAGATGTCATAAAATTATAATATATATATATACCTATTAACCACATTGGGTTCAATTCATGTATTTGTAAAATGAGCTACACTTAAGCATCAGTTGATCCGATAATCATCTTGCTTAGTATTCTTTAAAAGCTGTGGGCTCAATAGATTTATGTAAAAGAGGTTTCAAAAGAATATAAGCTTCGGGAAAACTCTTTTTGATCAATTCAGTGACCTAATAGTAGAGTGTCCATCCTAAAACTTGAAGATCATGAGTTCAAATCAATCCACAGCTGAGTCTGTTCAAAGACCCCAAAAATGGGACCCACTCCTTGCTTGACACTTACCGTTAAAGACCCACTAGCTTAAAAGCTTTCACAGTGGTCTTTTAATCAAAATTATTCTATTTTAGCCAAATTCAAAAGACCCGGGTCGTTTTGTTGGACATAGTTTCTGCAGAGCGGCCGGAGTTCATTCAAAATTTGCCTCTGAATTTTGAGCTGAATCGTTGGTATGGAATCAATCCCCCCTTCCTCTTGCTGAGAGCTCTCTGTTTATGCACTCTACCATTAGCACTCACAACCCCAACCTGACAAATTGCGAGCATTTTGTCAGGATTTATTCACCTCTACAGTTTTGAGCCAGATACCAGATCACATGAGGAAAGCTAAGATGTTCATGGAAATAATCATATACAAGTGGGTGCATCAGAATGGAGCTGAGCAGGGAGCCCATTGTGTTTTCCAGGTAACATTTGCAATCTTTTTCCAACAGCATTCTTTCATCTGCTGCTGATTCACAATAAATGTGAATAAAAATACTCAGAAACACAATTTTGAGCTTAATTTTTTTATAGGTGCCCTCCATCATGAGAAAATGACACAAGAACACTTTAAAAACACAAAAAACACGATTTTCAATGGAACTGGTCTTTACGGGGTTGAATTGGGGGGGCTAAACCACCAAAGATTTCTTGAATGCAGCTGTGTCTGTAGCTCACCACTTCCCCAGGAGATGCGTCAAATGTGGAGAAGAAATTTCACACCTCCAGGTGTGTGACAACTAATGGGACTTTAGCTTTGACGCACTCCATCAAACTGGCACCTCATGACCGGATGCAGACGAGCCTAAACTCTGTGAGATCTGCCATACCTTTAATTGTTTTGTAGATGAAAGGAGTCTTTAACATTCACGGTCTGACAGGTTTTAGTTAGAATCACTCTGGGGAGTGTTCAATAGTGCAATGAAAGGTATAGTGTCCAATCTACAATTCACTATCCATTAATTCAAGGACTTATGTTGAAAACCTCCATAAGCAGTATTTTACTTAATGGAATTTATCTCACTTATTCTTCCCAACTTCTTCTTTTCCCCCATTATTTAGCTGCCTGCTGATTTTCAGGAGCGATTATCCATGCACCTGGAAGAGTCTCCTCTCTGCCACAGCTACCCAGACTCCGTCCAAGGGTCTCTCATCTCCAAAGTGCTTGAGAAACCAGATGAAGCCTGCAGCAGCAGTCAAGCCTCTCGGTCACCAAGCCCTCCAGCTCAGGAACAGGCTTTTATTTTGGAGAGATTAGGTCCTGGAGACAGACTGGGGCTCCGTGCAGCCTACAAATCTGACCTGTATAGTAGTGACACAGCTCTCTACTGTCCTGAGGACCGTCAGAGGGAGAGGAGGCCCAGCATGGATCTTCACGGTCAGAGAACGATGCTTTATGGTCCCCAGAACTCCACAGACAGCACCCCCGAGGACGATTCAGGGGGAATGAGAGCCACCTACTCCCAGGAGCATTTTGCTAAGTTCCCCACCACAGTGGGTGGAGGCTCTAGTTCTTATTCCAGTTTCAGTGGAGGGGGCTCTGAAGACAAAGGGAATGGTCCACCCAGCAGTGCAGCGTCCTCCCCCCAACATCACTCCCTGTACATGGATTGGAGAGATGCAGGGGACTATGAGAGAGGAAGTGACACATCTTGGGATGGGGACAGTCCAGGAAGCTTTGCCAATGCTCATCCTTTCCAGCAGACTGAGCTGAGCCACCACCAGAATGGCAACTCACCCGTTTACAGCCGCACCCTGTCCTCCTGTTTCAGCGAGCCCTATGAGCCGCTCCCTCCATCTTCCTCTCCGAGTGTTGCCTATGGAGATAGCCGCCGAGGCAGCACGTTGGCCCCAGAAGAGGAAGAGCTGATTGGTCGATGGAGACAGCTCAGTGTTGAGGACTTGAGCGCCCACAGCTACCGCAGCCCCGGCCGAGCCTCACCTTACAGCTTCTCAGAGCAGCACTTCTCTGTCCGCCCCGCCAAGATCCGGCTGGGGCCACTGTACAGCAGCTTCCAGGAAGGCGCAGACTACTACCATCATGCAGCAGGTGCCATGGATGCAGTGTGGGTGGGTGCCAGCCCCGAATGCAGCCCAGGTCTGCGGCAGGCCCACAGCCAAGCCCACTTATATCAAGCAGAAGGCAGCCAAGGGTCAGAGCACAGCCTCTACCACTCAGGAAGCTCCAAAGACAGAGAGGGCAATGTTGCAGCCGGGGGCCAGAGCACAGAGTACGTAGACCCGAGCCCCAACAGCTCCACAGAGTCTCTCCATCAAAGGTCCCTTGAGATGGCTGCAGAGATGCAGCACTACCAAGCAGAGATGCATGACTTCCCTGCACAAGTGGGTCCTTCGTCACCATCTACCCCAAATCCTCCATCCCCTTACAAACAAAAGTTTGGCACACTGGGACTTACCAGAAAGGACAGTCTGACAAAAGCCCAGCTTTACGGAACACTTCTGAACTGAAAGACCTTCCGGTTAGGTTTTGGCTTTGACCAGATAGAACACAGGGCTGCGGTGTTCCCAACTTCACCTTCTGTTGGCACTAAAACAGCCCGGGGAGCAGCAGGAGTCAAATAAATAATGAAGATATTATTGCAGTGGCTTGTTTGGGGAGGCTGTTTACAGGCATCCATGAGTCAAGAGCTGAATGAAGCAGGGAGAGAGGAACCTGTGGAACAATCAAGATGTATGAAAGTCTTCAAAAATGTAAAAATATATACTAAAATATTGAGTGATATATTTTGTATTTAGCTGTAATGAACAATCTTACGCAACTGTCTTCTTGGTAATCACAAAAACTGTACATAAATAAAAACACACTATTCTATATTTAAAAACTCAGATTAGAGCTTATAGACTCCCTTCCCCTTTGAATACAAATTAGTTTTAGTCGCTACGGAAGATACGTTGAAAGAGGAAGAGCGTTGAATGAGGGGTAGATAAATTCAAGTTCATCTCCAAACCTTTTTTCTTTGTTTACTGGATTTGATGATATTGATGACTGTGTTTTGTTGTCATTTGATGGAACGTTCTAAGCTGTAAACTTCTGTCTTAGCAGTCAATGCTTCTCTATCTTTTGCTCTTCTGTATCTCCGAGAAGTTTTCCTTTCCCCCCATTCTACCTAAGACTGGAACTCCCACACCCAGCTAAGCCTCTGTGTCCTTGTTTCTTTAACAATGATGCACGTTTCTATATTTTGATGGTTTTGTTCACCTAATAAAGCACAAATTATACTGAAAAGAACTTGGCCTTTGTTTATTTTTACATGTTGCATGCTAAACGTGGATGTTTGACTTTGTCATCACAAGTGTCAAGTCTAACAACTTTTTTTTTGGTCAAAAAAGACATAAATCCTTTTTTAGGTTAAATAAATTGAAATATATTCTAAAATCTCTCTTGCATAAAGGTTGTTTGGAAGGAGCAGTTTGGGTGATGTCCTGCTCACATTTAGACCTGATTTTTGCTTATTTGTTAATACAACTATTGAATATTAAAACCAAAGTCAAACTTACTTTTTATAGGCTATTTTTTTTTATTTTTGTTTGTTTGTTTTAAAGAAGAATTTGTAAGCAGAAAGAAAAAAGAATGAGATGATAAATCTAGTTATAGCTACAAGTGAAACTATTCTTGCTTTGTGACACTCTTATGTCACTTTTTGCATCTATAAATAAAATACATTTAGAACAATGTTAAAATAATGGCATTACTTTATACATACCTGCAACTATGTTCCCAAAGTTAGCTATAAATGCAGTTAAAACGCACAAAATACATCAGAAGCCTCAGCATATTTCTGACCAATTAAAGACAGATGTTTACTTCAAACCCAGGTTCAGCAGGTTCAGCAAACTCAGCATCAAAACTTTTCTGTACAAGAAAAATTGCACCCACTGCTGCCTGGTGATGGATATTCTTTGGAAACAGAAAGAACTTTGGGGCCAGATGATATACTGGCCTTCATAGTGTGAAAGGGCATAGTGTCTAAATAAAAGCATAACAGGAAGTTGCTGTTGTTTGTTGTCTTTTTGGAGCAAGACTTTTAATCTTTGCAAAATATTCCCTGGAGTTCCAGAAACTTAAAAGTTTGTTTTGACTATTTTTCTGCCGATCATCTCATGGTCTGGTAATTAGAACTAATCAAAAGGCTAGAAGAAAAAATGTCTTTAATATTGACCATGTGAAAATATTAGTGTATATAAGGGACAGAAATTATACATATTATTTTATTCAGCATTGAGTTGCACATTTTTCAGAAAAGTTCAGAATGTTTTTGATATTCTGTCTTGCACAAATATAATGCAGTAAATAAACTCTTGTTTTTTTATTTTATTTTCTGCAAGTATTGTATTTAAAGTGAGGAAAACACTTGGACTTAATTCTTTAAACCAACTTTAATTTGTTTAATAATAATTGTGGCCACTTAATAATTGTGGCCAAAAGATGCACACATTTTTTTTTTTTTACTTTTCTGTTGATTTGCAGAAGAAAACACAAGATACCTTATCTATCCACTAGAGGGAGCTACAGTGCAGAAGCAGCAGCTCTGTAACCAGCATTTTGAATGATAAACAACCACAGATTTCTTATCAAAAACCTAAAGCGCTGCACAACTTTAAGCATAATGTCTTATTTAGTTATGATTTTTGCATGCACTTCTACAGGTTACATATGAATAAAAACACAGCTTACAAAAGTGCAAGGCATAGAAGCCTTTTTACAAGAATTTTATCAAATAAGGGATGCTTTGTGAAGTCTTTTTGTGGAGTTCACAAAAACAAAATCCTTGTTTTTTAATAGGCACAAAATATCTTTGGAAAATCTCATCTAAAGAAAGACAAAAAACACAATTTGTTGCTAAATTCTGAGCTTTTATTTGTTCAGTCAGCGATTCCAACCATTCTTCTGCTTGTGTCCCACAGCCTCTTGGATGCCTGCTCATCTGTAGCTTTGGACATCAGTTTCTCCTCCTCACAGTTGACAAAGCACTTCCCCGACACTCCCCCCACATCTGGAGAGCAGACCAGATAGAGTGGAGTCTGAGCTCCCTCCAGTGGGCTTTTGAAAAAGACTAACGAAGCGAGGTAGAAGAATGGCCTAGCCAGGAGAGGGATATGAACGTGTCTACCAAGTCTGGTGCGCACAATACCAGGAGTGAGTGCGTTGACGGTGACTCCTGTGCCATCTAACTGACGTGCCAGCTCTTGGGTGAACAGCAGGTTGGCCAGCTTGCTCTGACTATAGCAAAACGCTTTGTTGTAGTCATTTTCACTGTTTAAATCATTAAAATTAATGTGTCCATATTTGTAAAGTTTAGAAGAAACCACGACGACGCGGCTGGGAGCTGAAGCCTTCAGGAGGTCCAGCAGCAGGTGAGTGAGGAGGAAATGACCCAGGTGGTTTACTCCAAACTGCATCTCAAAGCCGTCCTCCGTCTTTGTATAGGGACACTGGTAGATGCCTGCGTTGTTGACCAGCACATCGATCTTGGCCTCCTCCTTTAAAAGGAAAAGAAAAAAATTAAATAAAGACATTTAAAATCCCTTAGTATTTGTCACTTTGATTATATGCTTGCAAAAATTTAATTCTCGGAATTTTAAAATGCTGTTTTTCGAAAATGTATGTTTTTTCACGCTAAAACCAATATTGTGCTTGCATAAAGTACATGCAATACTATTAATGTATGTTCAAGCATTTTGTCTAAATCTTTAATGCACTAAATGCCAATTATATAAAACAACTCAAATTCCACTTATTTTTTAATTAAAGTAACATTTGTCATGTTTTGACTAAGTTTAAGATTTGTATTTATTATTTTGACACAGTCATGGCTATTGTGTGTCACAAAAATCGTTTTATTGTACTTTTTAATTTAAAAATAGAGCTCAACAACAATTGAAAACGATTTCAGACTGGTAAACAAAAGCTCACAATTAAAATGTTTCTAGAAGTTATTAAGTCAAGTTAGTCAAAGGGCAATTTAAAGAAAGGAAGGTAATTAATCACCATGGACAGCTCCTTTACAGTCAGGTTACAACAACACATGCCCTTTCAAAGCTGAGCACAACATCCAGACAGTTCTTGACTCGAATTCTAACAAAAGGTACACGTGGAGGCAATAATAAATGATAGAAATTACAGCATGGGAGATATAATAATAATAATAATAATAATGATAATAAGCATCTACCTGCTGCAAACACTTACTTTATTTATTTCCTCACAAAATGCCCTGACTGATCTGAGAGAAGCGAGGTCCAGGTGTTTGATGACCACCTCCCCCTTTTGATGTCCAGCTTCTCTCTGGATGTCCCGAGCTGCCTCTTCGGCGCCTCGCAGGTCCCGACACGCCATGATGACCCGGGCTCGAAGCTTCAGCAGCTCCACCGTCAGAGCCTTCCCGATGCCGCTGTTAGCCCCGGTCACGATGACCGTCTTTCCCAGCATGACGTCAGCGGGATAACTGAGCAGCTGAACGGCCTTCTGTCGGGGGAACAAGCGGCGCATTAGGAACAGAGCCCCACCGCCGACCACAGCAGCTATGAGCACAGCGGTGGACATGGAGCCAGCACCGGTTAGAGGACGGGACTTGGATATGTATTCCGCGAATGTTATGTCAGGAAGTGGCAAATTTTACCCGGAAGTAGTTCTACAGCTACTTTAAAGTTGATAAAAAATGTTTTACAGCAATGTAATTTTTTATAGTAGCTGTAACAAACATTTAAAAAATACGACGAATAGCTTAGGTTAATAATTTAGGTATTTCCATGACAATTCGTCGTTAGAGAAAACTACTTTGAAGGTGTTTTTGTAATAGCAATCATTTTTTCCTCAAAAACTTTATTCATAACACATTACATACAATCAAACAAGAACAAAGAATAAACTGTACATCAATTTTTTCCAAAAGTAAAAATAAATTTTTAAAAAAGTAACATCATTTTTTTTCTGTAAAGCTAAAACAGATGATAGGTTTTTATTTCTTTTTGTTGGTACTGGGGGAAAAATAGTGTGGAAATAATGTCTGATTTGTGCAATTATTTAAAAAATAAATTTTGAGTTTTATTGCTAAATTTGGTTTAATTAATATAATATTTTATTAATAAAATCATGAGATTTATCAGACAGTATCGGGAGTTGGAGCTCTGTCTCCTCCTCTAGTCACCGTCGGGAGCCGTCTCCAGAGTACTGACTGCATTCAATCAACCCCAGCGCACAGTGTCTGGATGCCTCCCACCTGACTCTCATCTATGGAAAGCCTTTTTAACATTTAATAGATATCCTTAATATCAGACGTTTTAAGCCTAACTAGTAATACCAAAAGTAGGACACAAGCACAGCACAGGGCCACGCTCATCCTGATCTGAGCTCCTGGTTACCTGACCCTGCCTCGAATCTGACTCTACCTCTTTGCCGCCTGCCCCGACCTTGGCCTGGATTCAGACTCTAATTAGCATCATGGACTCTTAGCTGAGCTTTGCTCCTGCCCGCCACTGCAAGTGGAATCCGCTGTCTGCCTGTGTGTGACAGAATATTTTAAATAAACTTTTTTCATAATTTGTAAAAACAAACAGAGCGTTCATCCAAGTCAGGAACATATGATTTATTTTGTACTATCTTCTCATTGTTTATATTCACAAAAACAGTTTTAGCCACTTTTTAAATACATTTCATTATGACATGTGTTTTATTTTACCACACTTAAATTTATTTTAAAAAAAAAATGCAAGGAAGTTTTCCACTTTTCTTGATGACACTAACCCATATCAGAACCCTTAATCATTGTTTGTTGTCTTTAATTTCATTTTGTTGTTGTTTTTGTTTGTTTGCTTGCCTGTTTGTTTTTTGGTTGATTTTGATTTTTAGGAGTGTTCTTGTATAATGTTATAATCTGATGTTAGAAAAAATACATGACATATACGTAATTTACATTAGATGTAAGATTAAACAAAAAAAAAACATATGCAAATAAATAAAAAACAAATAATTCCTTTAATGTTGACTGGTCTTTTTTCCAGTCATTTCCTAAATAAACCAACAGGTGACAGTATAGTAACATGAATACATAGCAATTTATGTAGAGCACTTGCATTTTGACAAAATTATTCTTTTCTTTAGCGTTTAGGTTTAGAGAAAAAAATAATGTAACATAAAAATGTCAAATTTAAAAATTTTCAAGCTATATAATAATGTTATTTACATGCTTAGCTTAATTGAATCTTATCTAAAAAAAATGGAGGGAGTGAAAGAGATCCCTTTTATTATAACTATAACCCTACTGTTACTGTTATTATTAAGGGAACATAAAAAGAAATGTTGTCATACATGTTTTATTAGCTGAGTTTTTTTGGACACAAAGTGAAAGTATCATGTAGCTTTCTTTCTTTCTTTTGGGTTAATAGTCACGTGTGCTTGTTTTTTTCCCCTGAGGTTCGTTGTATTGATAATGATAGAAAAAGAGAGGAAACTGTGTTGAAAGGCTGCTCTCCTTCCTCTTCTCTCTTGTCTCTGCTTCCAGTTGGGCAACTCATCTCGTGTTTTTCAGGGTTTGCTTCAGTTCCTGTTCATTAGAGGCTGAAAGACAGAGTTAGTGTTGAAAATTCACTGCTGTGAAGGACAGATTAGTTTGTTCAGTAACAACCTCAACAGTCACGACTGAGCTACTTTTATTTTTTTTGCATCTGATTATCTTGCAGATACGTTTTTTAAGGAAAAAATATGCCGGTTTTCTTTGTTGTGTTTATGGTGGTCGTCATCTCAACCCTGTGTAAAGGTAAGATTATGTTCTTTAAGTCTTATGTGCCTGTCACTTTTAGTTTTAAGTTTATTTTATTTATCTTAATGTCCATCTGTCCATTCATTCAGGCAATCTATTTGGTTTGGTGTCAGCTAGAAGACTATCTGTCAATAACGCATATTTAAAAGAAAAAAGTTCACAATTCCTTGCATTTTGAACCAATTATGCCACAAAAATAACTTGTCAAATGAAATGAATTAAATGCATTCATCTCTGTGTGTTCAGTTTAAGCAAATGTTTGTCCAGCTATCCTCTCGTGGTTTCCAATAGTTTCTCTGATGGGAATAAAATCTTCTAAATCAAGAGAATCTGACTTCCTGTCTTTGTTCCTGAAAGTGTTTCACCTCTCAGAAGACTAATGCAACAGCATGCTTCTCATTGTTCATCACACAACACTTGAACTTTATGATTTTGAAGCAGCAAAAACAAACACACTGACTTTCTTTGGTATTTTTGGATTGAAGCTCAGATTTTTAAAAGGTTGCCTCTTCGGTGAATGTTTGATAGATTAAAAAAAAGCATCAGTGACAAAGTGCTTGCAGTCTCTGTGATAAACCTTTGACTCTCAAATTCCTGCCTACTTCAGCTTTTGTCAAATGCATTAACACACTTTTTGGTAGCTGCAGGAATTCATTGTGTGTTTTGAGAATTTGATTGTTACACATAATGAAACATTAGGAAATTAAAATAAGAAATCGGCTGCTGCCGGCTGCTTCAGATTTTGCATCTGGATCAAAGTTTCTTCTATAACTGTTTTACATATCTTCAACTACAACTGTATTAGGTAAAAGTCAAAAGAAAAAACAAAAAAGTGCAGCTCAGTCCACACATTCCTATAAAGGTTTGTTTTTTTTTGTCTTTGCAGAACTTGAGTGAATTCCCCTCAAGGTGTAATTCAATGCCCAAAGCTGGAGCAAACTGCTGAAGTTCAGACACAAACAGCAAATAAAAAAAGAGAAAACCAGACTTGTTCCTAGATTAAATTGCTTTAGATGTTTGGCAGGGAAACAAGGGAAGTGCTTTATAACTGGTACTTTCTTTAAAACAGAAGGTTGTGTTTAGCATTTGGTTTTCAGGGTCACTTTTGAGTTTAAGCCTGATTGAATGTTGAAAATGGGAGCAACCACAAACCACTGCGCTATGAAGAAATAGCCATCAAAGTCTCATGTTTTCTATACATCTAATGCCTCACTGAGATAACTCGGTTTCCTGTGGGAGAACAGATAATGGTTGATGTTGCCCTTCTATGTAACACTTATGTCATATAGGAGCTAAACTTTCAGTGATTGCAATTTTCACTAAAACGGTTCGATTAGAGCACTTTTCTGCAGCATAATTCAGTGTAGATATATGCACATATACAGACCCTTTTTCAAAAAATTTGGATTGAACAAAACAACAGTCTACCAGAATCTTTTAGAGAACTTCATAATTCCTTCTGCTGAGAATGTGGATGGAAATGCAGATCTCATCTACCAGCAGGACCTGCTACCCTTCCCATACCATTGAAGGATGGAAGATGGACATATCATTTTGAACACTTAAGTTTGATTGTTTTCATGTGATCACAATCTTTGTCTTCATTATTATTTTTTTTTTTTGCAAGAACTGAGGAATAAATGGTGATTTCTCCTCAGTCCTCTTAATTTTCTGAAATCCTATTTTCATCTATGCAAAGTTGCATTTTTTCAATTGGAAATATGGAAATGGATGCACTTTTCCATGATATTCTAATTTTCTTGGAAATATCTGTATACTAATACATATTCTTTTTTTTTCCCTTTAGGACACTTTCAACCTTGCAGAGTTTTCCCCACTGACCTGATTGTTGAAGTGGGATCCAGTGTCCAGTTGGTGTGCCGCTGTGATTCGGTCATGAATGGCAAATTCTCTTGGTCTTTGAACAGAAAAGATCTGGATGAAAAGCTGTCAGAAAGGATCAACTCCACACACAGCGTTCTGTCACTGAGAAACTTCATCCACTCAACTGCAACCGTCGAGTGCCAAAATAAAGAAACCACACAAATCCTGGGAGGCACCATCATCAAAACGTATTGTAAGAAGTGCTTTATTTTGTTCTGTTAATATTTATGACAATTATCCAGCAAAACAGTAATAATTCCTTTTTGTTTTTTTAACAGCCAAACCTCAAAACATAGGATGTGTCCTGCATTATGAAAATCAATTGGATGTTGGTATTCCCCAGCTCTTCACATGCACATGGGAGCACCAGACTCATAACCCTACCACAATAAAATATACAGTAAATATGTAAGTTTTCATTTATTTACACGATTTAGGCAAGAATTACACATTCATCTTATAGTTTTATGTCTTTCAGCAAATCGGCCAAAAAATTCTCGTGCAACTCCACTGTCAAATCCTGCACCGTCAAAGACGTCGATGTTTCTGGTCAAATATGTTTATCCTGCAATATCACCGTCACTGTTACAGCTGAAACTGCTTCGTGGACTTCAAGTTCCGACCCTTATGAAGTTAGCTCTTTGAGTATTTGTGAGTAAACTATAATTGATTGATCAAAATTATCTTTGTCTTCCGCATGATGCATCTGTTTTAATAAAGCCGCCTTCATTTCAGTGAAAATGAATCCACCATTGGTGGCCATAACGGCCTTCTCTGATCATCTCCTGGTCTCGTGGGAAAACATCTTGGGCTTTTTAGAAAGCTTTTCCTGTCAAGTCAAATATTACAAGGTATGAACCCCAGAAGTGAACTTCTGGAAATGCTGACAAAGTAGTAATTGGGTATGAGGAAATAAGAGAAATGCTCTCAATTACTGTGGGTGGATTACTAAAAATAGAAAAACTAAGCTAAGTATGTTTTTTAATGTCTATTTATCATAAAAAATATATTTAAGTGTGTGCTGACTAATGAGAATCAAACACATGCAAACAGCAATACATTTTTCTCAAAAATAACTTATAAGTTACTTGAAAGCAAATTATTTTCTTCTTCTGTTTCAGGTTTTTTCTCCAACTGAAGAAACTCGAAAGGTAACAAGAAACTCGTTTTTTCTAACTACGACAATGTTCTATAAATGCACATTTGTCTCGTCTGTTTAAAAAAAAAACTATAAAAGAGATTTAAATGCATTCAAATTACACAAATAGATTTGAAAAGTGGATTTTAAGTGACAGATATCCTTACAACAAAATGCATGCATTACAGTCAATTTTATTAACTTCAAGGATAAAAATATTTGAAAACAACTACAAATCCAAGAGCCCTACTCTTTCACATTTGGTAAAATTAAAAAGCCCCAAATGTGTTCTATAGAGTCCAAAATGAGTTTATTCAGTAGTGTGTAGTGGCTGGGAGACATTCAGGTTTAGAAATGCCATCCGGAGGACAAATTTGAATTTTATTGCAGGAAGTCAGGAGGATACAGAATATTGCTTACATCCTTGCTTCATTTGCTTCTCCAAATTATTAAAACTTTGAAAATCATGTAGCAATTAAAAGTCAAAATGTTTCCAGTGCTCAGTAATAATTTTATTACAAATCTAATTGTTTAAGGGTGATGTTTAAGTGATTTCAAATACAATTTTTTGTTTAAAAAAAGAAGGAAAAAAGTGCAGTTTGGATCATAATTAGAAAACACACAATGTTGCAGAAATGAAATGAAGTTACGCAATCCTGCAAGAAAGGAAAGCATCAAGATTTCTGTAAATCTGACTGATTTTATTTCCTTTTTTTTACAATTTCATTTTAGCTCCACACAGTGAGTAAATGAAAAGTATGTGTTTATGTTGGGATCTTTTTGTTTTTCTTGTCTGATCAGATTTTAAACTGTTCGAGTCGTTGTAACACCACCATTGAAGACGTGGAATCCTGCACTTTTTACAACATTTCAGTTCAATGCTCTTTAATGGAGCCCACCTGGAGTGACTGGAGCCAAGAGAAAACAGTTCAAACCAAAGTAAAAAGTAAGACCAAGGCTGACTTAATGCTGCCAACAAAAATGTTCTCATCGATTTCTATTAAACATTTTCACAATGATGAGTGAAAACTGCTGCCGTCCTGAACTGCAAGGACCAGATTGTTTTTGCAATTCTTCTTCCGTACTGTGCTTTTGAGCAAACATTTTGCCCCTGCCACAAACTCAAACTCACCAAAATGTGCATACAACTATGGTACCCAAAAAAATTCTAGTCATAGTGAACGACCCCTCCCCAAAAAATGATGACATCGCGATTGGAGGAACAGTCAAACCAATGAACGGGACCAAAATCTCATGAAACTATTTCAAAATCAAGGGAAGTGGGCATCTTGAATTTTTTTAAACAAAAATACTTTTAGTACTTTTATTACTTTTAGTACATTCAGAGAAAAGCTACTTAGGGAAAAAAATTGAAGTAGTAGATTTTTATTTTAACGATATTAGCCTGGCAAGCTTGGAAAAGTTGAGTGTCCCTGTTGCTTGCACATATTTTGCTGGAATTTAAAGGGTGAGGTGGGTAGCACCCACGGAGCTCACAGAACAACTTGTGACTACAATTTAAATGTATTATAACAACGGAAGTTGTTATTTATATTTATTATAATATCACTCGTTATGTAGGACAGCAGGCTGCCCTTTAATGCATAAATTAGAGAGAACTAGAGAATGACAGAGTTCCAATGACAGAACTTAATGGAGACAAAACAATTTTTTTGTTTCCAGTTGTCTGCTGGCAATCCACATTATTCGTTTCAAAGTAAACAGTGGGTGTATTCACATCAGTTTCACTATGAAGAATTGGTTTGTGTTGCATGTTAACGCTTGTGAATGTTGTGATTCATGTGGTTTGGAACCTAAAAACCAGATTCTTTACTGTAAAACTGAACATTAAGAATTCCTGAGACTTCCATCGGAAAACCACCTATCATCTTTTCCTCTTATCCTGATCCTCAGAAGATTATTTCTGTTTCACAATACTCCAGTGGATTCCTGGAATCCGCAAATGATGATTAATTCACAGGACATGATTGCTTATCAGCTGAGTTGTTTCATGTGTCGGTTAGATTGTTTCAACATGTATTTGTTGTTTAGAGGGTCATGTTGAGCTGCTTTTGTGGAGAAAGGTGTCTGAGCTGGAGGAACATAAAAGAAAAGTTCATCTCATGTGGACAGTGAGTTATTTATTTTATTACATTTTTTAATAGTTAATGTTAAGACAGGTTGAAACTTATAAGAAAAACTCTACATTTGTATTTGTTTTTTGAATATTTTCAGTTATCTCAGCAGAATGTTCCTTTAAAATGTGGGCATGCAGTCAAGTTCACCATCCGGCAGACTTCCAGTAGAGAAAATTTGACAGAAGGGAATGATACTATGTGTGTGAGCCCTGCTTGTGATGTTGAAGTGGATGAACATGCAAAGCAAATCCATCTAAGGGCCATGCAGAATGAAAATGTGATTGCGCAGAGCTCCGTTTACGTCCCGGCTGTCGCTGAGAGTGAGTTTTGGCATTTTAAGCTTTTTATTTTTTTATAGGAACACATTTACTTTATTTCAGTGGAACTATGGTTAACCTTTAATGTGTGTTATTAAGCTGTTTGCTCTTGTCATCCTCATTTTAATGGCAGGCCTCCCACGAGTTACTGACATCCAAACCTCAAGCAATGAAGGCGTCATTCTGGTCAGCTGGACAGCGCCCGAACAGCCTGTTCGCAGTTACATGATCGACTGGACCCACAATGGAAATCAATACAAGTGGGAAGAGAGCAAATACACTGATGCAACTTTGTTGGGTAGGTTAAGCAGAAAATGTAAATGGATGTCAGATAAAGATGTATACTGCATGATGACAGGATGTGAGGCATTCTAACAGTTGAATCATCAAAACAATTGTCATTTGAGTGATTTAATTGGTTCATGAGCAGAAAAAGGCATTCAAAGCTGCCGGTTAATGCATTGCCTGGAAAGATCGTATCATTTTTAAAAGGTTCTTTGGGATTTTTTTGCTCTGCTTTACAATTCAAGCCATGCTCACAGCATCTTAGCTTTGCATGAGCATGGGTAAATTCTGCAGTTTTGCTGCGTCTTTCTTAACAGCCCTGTTGGTTCACCGCAAGAAGGTGCTGGTTTGAATCTTAGCTGGGTCTCCAGGTAATCTGGGTTCCTCCCACAATACAAAAACATGCTTCATAGGTTGATTGGTAACTCCAATTTGTCTCTCAAGAATGAATATTTCTATGTGTGGGCCTTGTGATAGCTCCAGCAACCCTCAGGACTGAGAGGGAAAAGAGGATGGATGGATGGATGGATGGATGGATAAGAAAGTAAAATACAACAGTAAACTGTTATAGGAGTTGAAAGTGATGGTGCTAGTTGTGAAAACAAATGACACATTGACTTTTACATTTTAATTTGTTTTGTTTATGTTAGAATTGTTTTTAAATGCAAAAAATCCCACCTTTTTTAACAATTGCACTTGAAATAATATGCCTTTTGGTTAAAAACAAACAGAAGCAAAACTTGAGTTTTTATATTTTTGAAAATAAACATTTTCTTGCTCATATCTCATAAAAATATTTCAACTCAGAATAGCTGCAACTGGGCTTTCTTTTTCTTTTTCTCTGAATTTGACTCAGTTCCATCAATTGTCACCTCTCTTAAGCAGTTGTATTTTACAAATCTTATTTTGCAGACCTCCAGGATAGAAAGCCATATAATATCACAGTCACCCCCCTCCTCTTTGATGGCAAGATAGGCCAAAGCACACAAGCTCTTCAGATATGCTCTGGATTTGGAGGTACACTTTATCATATAATCTTTAAATACCCACTTTGTTCATCTTTTGATCCATTGTATTTCCTGTTTTCTTTTTAAATATAATTACCGGTATCCCAATTTTAGGAAAAAACGTAAAACAAACAGTGTCATTTTCTAGGACATAGTTTCTGCTTTGTAGTTTATTGTTCATTGTTGAGAGCTCTCAGTATACATTCTCCTGCTAGCTTACACTCCCAAACTAATATTACCAGTGCAGCAAAAATGGCGAGCAATTTTGGAGGCGTCCATCAGTGTAGTACACAGATCCAGTCATCGACAAGTGGAGAGGAGCTTGGGAGCTTGTGACCCGTCCAGCGTATTTTCTATGTCACAAATACAACCTTTTTCAAACTGCATTTTTTTCCTCTGCTCCTGATTCTCAATTATTTGAATAAAAACATACTCAGAAATGTAATTTTGATTTGATTTTTATTAATATATGTCCTCCATCAGGAAAAAAACCTGCTAAAAACATCAATAACACCATTTTTATTGGAGTGGGTCAAACGTTTTCTGTTTTAAAACGATTTTCACAGCTCCTGGAAGTGTTACTATCAGGGATGTTGAACCTTACGACACAAGCGCCTTTGTGAGCTGGGAGACAAAGTCTGAGGATGTTTGCAGTGGTGCTGTTCTCAACTACACCGTATTTTACACTAATCAGTCTACAGGAACGCTGCACAGTAAGTTCACTGCAGTCTGTGAGGAAAGGTTTGCAGTTTTAACCCTAAACCTTATTTGCATTGTTTACATTGTGAGTTTCTTCCAGGCGTTACTGTGAATGGAGAAAAGCTCAACGTCTCCCTGAAAGATCTGACTCCAGCCACTCAGTACAGCATCTATGTGGAAGGCAGAACTGAAAACAGACAAACTATAAGTGAAAACAGCTTTTTTACAACCAAAAGATTTGGTAAGAAAAACTTTCAGAGCTTTGTGAAATAAGGATAAAAAAAAAAGAACTGTAGAGATGCATCATGTGACCAATTTATTTTACATTTAAATCATGTAAACCCTAGAATTGATAGTAGAACAACCAGGACAGATGTTGAAAGTGCAGATCCTGTGCTCATGGCAATATTTTCGACAGTGATTACCGGTATGTTAGGTGGAATAGCTGTTGGCCTGTGTAATGGATCACAGTCCAAAACACAAAAGCACCATGACTACAGCACCCTCGTTCATACTGCTTTAACATGCCACAACATGATGATTGCAACAACACCCTTGATCATTCAATCTGCACTAGTGTGTTGAGTTTGACATGCATTCCCAGATTCATGGCTGGATGGTGTTTCGTGCTTGTATAAATGCCTAAAGACTCAACATCTGTTCGATGCAGAAGCTGCATGCTAATACTTGTATGTGAAAGGAGTTATTTGCCAATGTTTTCTTTTCAGTTTCCTTTGTTTGTTTTACAGTAATCTGTGCAAGAAAAAAAACCTAGAAAGCAAAAGAGAAACCTTTTAAAGACAAAAGAAGAGTAATTCTTTTTAATTCAGAATCAACTTTATTTTAGTTATATTTTCTACATGGATTATTCATAATCTTCCGGAATATCCAGGGAAAACCTCTCAGTTTAGCCTTTTTTATACAAGAAATAGGAAGTTGTCTCATTTTTTTTTTAAATAAGTACAGAAAATGCAGATAAGTTTAATTAGGGACCTTTAAGCATTGCAACTGCTTTTTAGTATGTGCTTTTTAAGATTTTTGACAAAATGTATGACTGCTGTTCTCATAAACCTGTTATTTTTTTCCCAGCATGTTTTCTTGTGTCTATAGATATTTTTGTTTTTCTCCACAGATCAACGGTTTTTAAACAGCATAATTGTGTGTGGAATGGTCATTTTGATTCTTGTATTGCCATTTGGATTATTCTGTGCCATAATGTAAGTTTACCCTTTATTGTATCACATCACATCACATTGTGTAGTAAAAAGCATGAAAAAAGAAAAGTTTTACTTCAGTAAACGAACTGCTTGTCAAGGTATCAGGATGCTCCAACCTAATTGCTCTGTGTTTTTATGTCAAAAACATTTTTCATTTTAACTCTTCTTATGATCTCAGGTGGAAGAAAGTTAAAGAGAAGCCAGTGCCAGATCCAGCTGTCAGTTCTGTGGCAGAGTGGCTTTTGCAGGGAAATCAAAAGGTAAATTAAATGGAAGAAATTGCATCCTTGTTTGATTAATTAATTATATATATTACATAATTTTATTTTAGTCACTTTCTTTAAAACATGCATAAGAAGACATTCATATTACAAAGGGAAATCCAAAGACTGAATAAAGTTTATTTTTTGTTGCCAATGAGCCTTGTTTTCACATTATACAACTCCTTAACAGCAGGGGAACAAAGCTTTAAGAAGAACATTTTCTGCCTATAATGTGACATCTCAATGTTCTTGTTTAATTTCAGGGCAAATGCCACATGCACAAGTCCTTTGTTCCATCTGAAAGCTATTGTGACCAAATCTACATCCAGGAATTCCTCAGTACATTGACTCCATCCGGTAGCAGTAATGCATGGATGAACCAGGGACAAGAAAGCCTTAAAACAACTATCTCTCTCATGCCAGATAGACTTGGAGAAAAGCCTGTTGTACTCACTGAAAGTCAGCCTCCACCTTTTCCAGAAGAGTCCACATCAATGGTTTCCACTGAAAGCTGCTTAGTCAACCCTTATCGGAGTCAGACAACCACAGAATCTCTTGTGCCGAGAAAAACAAACCAGTGTAGGCATGAGTCAAACCTCCAGCACGAAAAGTTTTCTCCAAGGTCTGTTTATGTGAGTCTGCATATGTATGAACAAACTGATTGGTTAAAGTAGGGAAAAACAATTCAGACTGAACCTGTGAAATCTGAAGAAAGCTGAAAAACATTAAGCTACATACTTGACATTGCAGGTTGAAAGCATTGTCTGTGTATTAGTAAGTTTTACTTCTGTATACACTTCGCACGGCATTATTTATTGAAATTGTGGAAATAATCTGCTTTAAAGTTGAGTTGTGCATTTACTTGTTTTTTTTTTATGTGTCCCAAAGCACTAGGCTTTTGAAACATTGTTGCAGCATCAGAAAAAGTTGTGTGACTGTTTCACACTTTGTATTGTGAATGCATTGATGTAAATATGCTAGCTATTCCTTTGCCTATTGTAAAAAGGTTTTTATCATAAGAAGAGGAGGGCACACATAAATTATACATGAAGCTTTTCAATAAAAATGTAAATGTATGAATATTTCAATGTTCTTTTCATGATAAAATCCCAGTTTTTTCCTTTTAGCAATGGAGAACGACCTGAAAAGGACAAAAAAGTTAGACAAATTAGTCATAAATACGCTGAGATTTGGACATACAGTACAACACTAAAATATCATATTTATTGTATAAATATTTTTTTAATTGGAAAACATAAAATAGGATATCATTACTAATGACATCATAACAAAAAAATGAACAAGTGATTCAGGAATGTTCAAATTACTCATTGCAAAGGTTTGTATTTGAAAAAAAAAAATAATAATACAGCTTCCAAAGTGAAAAAAGAAGTTGGAGGTATATATAACTCAACCAACAGTTTTTGTTTTATTTGTTTAAAAACTTATTAATGTATAATAATTAGGTATAATAATATATAATATATAATATAATAATTTAGGTGGATTTGAGATTGAATAAAAAAAAATGAAATGATGGAATTTGTATTTGTTGAAAAAAGTGGTTAAAAAAAGGTTTAAAAAAACATTATTCACACTCCATTCCGATTGGTGGCGGTAATGTACCAGAAAGCTGTTTACCAACCATCATAAACCAACAGAAAAAGAAGAACACTTTTCATTTCCTGGGGTCAACCGGAAATTGGCAATCTCGTTTGTTGACAACGGAGTTTCTGCTAACCGTGTGCCAATTTATTAGATTTAAGCAAGCTCAATGAAAATTATAACTCTGCGTTGTGGATTCAGGCTTGTATTGACATGTAAAAATATTTACTATATTTAAATGTTATTTGATTTTTCAGAATGTGGATTGAATTTCAATTTATAATGATAATCCTGCTGGACTAGCCACCATCGGGCCTTCCGACCACGCTCCTCGAGTGGACTACGACACCGGACCTCGGGGTTGTTTACCTGTAGCAGTCGCACAGTAGCATTTAACAGAAGGCTTAACAATATTTACTCTAATATGTCGCACACTGGTCCCCCTCCTCGTTGGCTCAACTGCCCCAGAAAAGGGCATATTGTTGCAGGTGAGTAAGAAAACAATCGTCTTTAAATCTTAATTTCGTGTTGTTGTGTTTGCTAACTAGCAATTGGGCTAAATTGTGTAAATGCTTTGAAGCTTTCACACAATTCACGAGCGCTCGGGAAAGAGCTCCATATCTGAGGCGCTGTCAGAGAAGAGGCTGCAGAGAGGAAACAATCATTTCTGGAAAATATTTTAACATTTTAAAAGAACAAGTGTTTTAAAATTACTTTTTAATGTCTTTTTCGTATAAATTAGCCGGCATATCTGTTTAAGAAGGTGGGGAAATGTCAAGTTTCACCAGATAATATTCACACTCTAAGTTCAAAGCGGCTGAAAAGAAAACTCTGATAACCCAGCATTCTAGCCGCATTTAAACGCATCATTTACGCACGAATCTTGGAGATGTGAAGTGTCTCACATCAGATTCGTGCGTAAATGCGGTTTTGTGTGTGCAAAGCAAGTGATTGGTGAGTAATTTTTAAAGATTTGTGTGTGTAGTTAGTTTCAAGCTGTTGTAATTTTAAGTTGTGCATGTGTAAATTGTATGTTTTTGCTTCTCCAGTGTTAGGTGTTTTTTTTTTTTTTTTTTTAAGGTGTGTTGTTATTTTAGTGTGGGTATGGTGTGCATACCCACAGTCAAACTGTCAAACATGGTGGTGGCAGCATCATGCTCTGGGGCTGCTTCTCTTCAGCAGAGACAGGGAATCTGGTTAGAGTTGATGGGAAGGTGGATGGAGCCAAAAACAGAGCAATATTGGAGGAAAATCTGTTGAAATCTTTACAACACTGGAGACTGGGGCGGAGATTCATGTTCTGCAGGACAACGGCCCAAAGCTACAATCAAATGGCTTAAAATGAAACATATTCATGTGTTGGAATGGCCCAGTCAAAGCCCAGACCTAAATCAAATCCAGAATCTGTGGAGAGATCTGAAAACTGCTGTTCACAAACGCTCCCCATCTAATCTTACTCAGCTTGAATTGTTTTGCAAGGAAGAATGGGCAAAGATTTCAGTCTCTAGATGTGCGAAGCTGCTAGAGACAAACCCCAAAGAAAAGACTTGCAGCTGTAATTGCAGCAAAAACAGGTCCCACAAAGTATTGACTCAGGGGCACTGAATACTTGAGCATACTCCACTTTTCAATTTTTATTTGTAAAAAAAAAAAAAAAAAGTTGAACTGTATAATTTTCTTTCCACTTCACAAGTTTGTGCCACTTTGCACAAACTTGTGAATAAAACAAGAGTCTTCAGCGTTTTCAAAAATAGCAATGATTGGTGTTGTGCTAATTCCTAAGATCAATGAAATCAAGCTGTTATGTAGGAGCTTTTATTGTGATTAAATGCAGTAGATTTAGAAAAGAAATGATCTTAACGTGCATAGGGAAATAATAGGAAAAACATAACAATGTGCATAAAAGGAAAACCCTGTAGGTAGTGCTAGGAAAAGCTGGACCAGTGCACAGATGAAATGCTTTTGCAGAGAAAAGTAAAACTTCTTAAAGTGCTGATTAACCAGTGAGTTTTAGGAAAAAAGTTGTCTTTGGGGTTGAGGGCAACAGTTTCAAGAGATGGGGTCTATTTGTCCTTGATATTGTCTCTGACTTTACTGAGAGTAGTAAATGTTAGAAAGACATGTAGGGCAGAGGACTGTCAACATTTTTGTCTGCTGACATCTCTATGCAGCTTCTTTCCGTGCAGCTTGAGCACCATACATTCACAGCACAAGTCAGCAGGCTCCCAACTGATGACTGATCCTTAGCAGCTGTGATGTTTCTGAGAGTTTTGTGACCTCTTCACCACAGTTGTGAGGAATGAGAAATGTTGACACCAAAAAACTAAACTCTGCTAAACGGCTAAACTCTGACATGTCAGTTAGAATAAATATTAGTCAAAATATCTTATTTATGTATTTGGTTATGTGTTTATTTCCTTTACTTTGTAAGCCAGATTGATTTGGATAAATTTTAAATATAAGCTTTTTTATTGCAACGTCAAATGAATAGCTTTGGAGTTTTTAGTAATCAACTTTTAAAGCTAATCCACTAGGTAAGCATGCATTTTTGTAGACATTTATAATTATTATTACAAATATTTTGATTTTTTTTTTATATAATTGTTTCAAAATTAAAGCTTAAAATGTTTCATTGTTTTAGCTAAATTATGTCTTTTTTCCAGTTTGAAGATTTAAACTCTTTTTAAATATTCACCCTCAAGCCAAAGCTTCATTTTTTTGCCCCTAGCCACTCATATTTTAGACTTTTTTTAATCAAATAAAATCATTTCAAATACTGTTTTTGTTCCATCAGTAATTCTAAATATATTTATGTTAAGAATAAGGTTTATTTCTCAGACAAAAGTTTTAAAGTAAATAAGCACTAAATTCTGTTTTGTTTTTTCTCAGAGAAATTCCTGCCAATGAAGACAATGTTGGGTCCCAGATATGATGATCAAGTTGAAGAGGCAAACAGGTTTCATCCTAGCATGCTGTTCAACCATTTAAAGAGCCTAAAAGTAAGTCATTCAACCTATTGGCCATAGAAATTACTAAACATATTGGAAAGCTATATTCACTGTGTTCTTTTTTTTTTCCCCAGGTGAAAATGGGTTTGCTTGTGGATTTGACCAACACTAACCGCTTTTATGATCGCAACGACATGGAAAAAGAAGGGATAAAATATGTCAAGCTTGCATGTAAAGGGTAAATGCTCATTTGTTTTCAGAAAATTAAGTAAAATTCAAACTGTGCATTTTTTAAATTTTATAATTTGTGTGATTATTGTAACTCCGTCTTACTTCAGACATGGGGAATGCCCTTCAAGAGAAATAACAGCAACCTTCACAAGGCTCTGTGAGCTTTTCATACAGAAGAATCCTACTGAATTGATTGGTAAGTAGAGTGTAATATTTAATTGGAATTTCGATTTTTAAGTGTTTGTTACAAATTCAGGAAAGTGGGGCTTCAATGTGGTGATGTGTTCATTTTAACCTATGCAGATGTTGCAACAACTCAATATTTAGCTTCATACCATTCTGATGATGTCAGATAATACTGTAGAAGCTGGTGATATGACAAATACTTTGCTCATTTTTGAACAGACAGATGTTTTTATAATCCCTAAAACAAAATGCTCTAAAAAACACACAAAACAAGATTTTTTTTTTATTCAGAGAAACAAAAATTACAAACATTTTAAAATATTTAGGTCATTTATGATTTTCGCAGCAGAAATTTGTGATATTAATGTTACATCTGTTACCACAATAATCAGACATTTTCAAGATATTTTGAAGTTTTTTAATAAAACTTTTAAATTAATAGACGTTAAAGGTAGCTTTATTTTACCATTTAGAGAGTCAATTTTAGATTTTACAATTTATTGGTTGTCTGAAATTACATAAAAGATATGCCAAACCTCATTGTATGCACACGGAGCCACTTTCTTTCATTTGCTTTCATTACTTACAGTTTGTGTGTTATTTTTATTTCTCTACTGATGTTTTATCTGATAAATTTCTGCTTTGTTTAACTTAAACATAAGCTCCCATAAGTGTTCTCTCAAATTTAAATGATGGAGTGGATAAGACATGATTAAACAGTCTGAGAAACAAAGTTTTCCAGCCGCATTACTTATCTTGTCCAGTAGAGAGAAGTATAACATAGGAATTCAAAACGGTTTATATATACTTCTCATAAAGCCGCACACCTGATGAGTAATGGACAAATATGCTTCAATCAACCTTCTACAGCTTAACCTATAGTAAATTCAGTATTTAGACTGCTGTGGAAGTGCAAATATTTAACATCACAAACAACTGTTATCTCCTACAAGTGACTCTACAAAAAGAACACAAAAATTAAGTAAACTATTAACCATACTGTTATCTGAGTAGTTTTTTTCTTGTAATCTATATAAAAAAGTGTTTTTCTTATAGATTGCTGCAACTTAACCATTTTAAGCATATATACTCAAAATTCACCTGATACAGCATCATTTAGGGGATATTTGTTGACTCAGTGTTTGCATACTAGTGATGCAAAGACGTGGGAGTCTTGAATGTGTACAAATGTGTACTTTTGTATGCTATCTTATGCACTGTCCAAAGGAGTTTATTCAGCATCAGTGTATGGAGGGGTTGACGGTTTAAAAATATTCTCTACTGAAGACAAATTTGCATTTCTAGTAGTCAGGAGGATATTTTATGTGTACCTTTTTTCATTGTGATTGCACACACATTTTAGTGCAATGAATCATACAGCAATTGTTTTTTAAGCTGCAGTTCTGTGCTTTTGACAACAGGGGGCATTCTTGCACCTCACCTCATTTAGATTTGTCCTTGATGTTAAACTGCTGCCTTGCTTGTAAATTGGAGCAGAATGTGTGAAAATCATCTCAACAACATCCTGTCTTTAGCCAGCTGATGATTAAACGTCTCTGTCTGTGCAGCACACATGTCCAAGTTAAACATTTGGTCCTGGAAATGTAATCCCCTTCCACTGTTTGATAGTTGCTTCCATTTTACGTTGCTGGTCTAACTTCTTCAGCTGAGCAAGTGTTAGGTGTTTTATTTGGACATTTCTTTGTTTAAGTCATGCTGTGCTGTTGCTAAAAATGTGTGTTTTATTAATATAATGGCCCCCAAATCTTGAAGATGCTGCCAAAATATGACCAGCATTGTTTGTTGAGCTCTTTATCTAGAAAGTACTTTTGCTTACCTCCTTGAGGTTTTCATCTGGATCTCCTTTCCCTTTGAGTAGCTGTTTGTAGTCGGATTTTTACTTTAAAGACACGACCCCCTCAGAGGAGATGCACAGCCCTGCTCAAAAGATGGCCGCATTTGAAAAGGCACAGGAGTTTTTGATGCTAGAGATCACATTCAGTCATTTGGATCTACTTTGCTGTTTTGCAATCATAATGTTTGAAATAAATTGGCACTGAAATTAATGTATAGATTATTTACTTGGATAAAGATGAAAAAAGCAAGGTTTCCTGTTTTTTATTGCATGCTAAACAGATGTATTTGTTTTTGAGTGTTGTGCTGTTGCTTTATCCCTGAAGGTGTTCACTGCACGCATGGCTTCAACAGGACAGGCTTTCTGATATGCGCATACCTGGTGGAGAAGATGGACTGGAGGTAAGGGTTTTATATACTCCTATTATTCAAACAGCTTGGAGGACCCTTTCCAAACCCTCCAGTCATCCTTGTCTTTCAATTCCAACCACACAGCCCCCTCTGGTTTTTTTCAGCTCTGTTACTTTTTCTTTTTTCCCATTTTCCCATCTATCTTCTCAGTATTAAATTTCACAAAGGTTTATTCTGTCAGCATCAACCAACACAAAGCTTCACACAGAAACAGGACAGTCAGTCGTGACCAGGCTCATCAGAGAGATAAATAATTTAGCTTTGCTGAGCAGGAGGGGTGAAGATGTGTGTTTAGTCAGAGGTTGGCCAGCAGTCTCAGAAAGACTCTCTGGAGGCTCAAGTGCTGAATTCAACCCTCCCACCACCCACTGTTTCCTGTTAAATAAATATTCCTTCACCGTTTTCATCATCTTTCACTAATATATGAGCTGTAGAATGAACTTGTCTTCACTCATTCATATGTATACATATTTTTCTAAATATCATGGAAAATTAAATGGTTTATAAGTTGAGTTTTTAATGGTTACAGCTTGCTTTCATTTACTTTTACTTACTTTTAATACAGATTTTTATAATGTATGCACATTTTTTTTTCTTTTTGTTATATTGTCTTGTTTCATTTTTTATTACTTTTATTACTTGTTCAAAATATAAATTTTGAAATGAAATTAATTTAGCAGACATTTAACAAATTATTTACATCCTTCTACAGTTCCAAACTTTATTTCAATATATCACTCTCTCATGAGTGTCATAAATTTGACATACAACTTAACTAGCAAAGAAGTGTTGTCAATAAAGTGTAAACCTTCTGCACAACCTCCCTTAATAGTATCTATCTAAATGCAGTCCAGGAATTTTAATGTCTTCTGTAAAAAGGCTCATTATTTTTAATCATAAAGAGATCGACTTTGCAGTTTTGAGCTAAATGGTATTTCAAACATTGTGTTTTTCATTTGTAAAAAGGCTTTTCTTAGTGCCTCAAATGTAATCGACTGCATATTGTAAAGGTCACTGGTAGGGCTGCTCTGGTTTTTTATGAACAAAGGTGAAAAAAAGATTTTGAGGTAATCAGAGGAAAAACTACTTTGGAGGTTTTGCTGTGAACCCTCAATGTTCTGAAACTAGCCTTTTTGTAACTTGAAAAGTCTAATATTTTACTGTGGAAGAAAAATGAAGTTATTAGAAACTACTTTGATGAAACTGCTGGATTTCTGTTTTTTGGCCATAACAAAATTTGCTCATGCATGTAATTGGGAAGTGACTGATGACGGATGTTCCACCTCATAATTAGGATTTTTGGTAGGATTTATTCCTAAGATTCACTTGTTGTAACAACGTGAGTTTTATAAGTATTCTGTAATAACTAGAAAAAAAAGGCTGGATTATATTTCAACATTTAAATTGACGTTTTTGAAAGTCCAGCAGCTGGGTGAGAAAAGTCAGATAGGAATATAAAATAAAAGTAAGGAAAAAGTAAAACTGCTGTCCTGGTTTTTCTGGCTTTTGGTTGATTTAAAAAAAAAACATCTCATTGGACAAGCAAACTGACTGAAATTTATATTAAACATTAAATATTATGATTTAAAAATCTAAAAGCATTTTGAATATTTGTGATGCTTTTATAAGATTCTGTTGCATGACCTTTAGGTTGTCAGTTTGATATTATAGTCTTTTTGTTTTAACGTTTCTTAATCTGAAGATAAAATCTCTCTGAAAGGCCTCATCTTTGTTCCATCTTTGTTATCAGCACCGAGGCAGCTGTGGCTACTTTTGCTTTGGCCCGGGCTCCAGGGATCTACAAGGAAGACTATCTCAAAGAGCTCTTCCGTCGCTATGGTGATGAGAAGGACGCACCCCCAGCACCAGCCCTTCCTGACTGGTGCTTTGGTGAGGATGATGGGGACGTGGATGATAATGGGAATGCGATTGGCCAGGAGCTGGGCCCCAGCTCGTCTGGGTCGGGACCTGGTAAAAGAAAGAAAGAAAAGATAAAATTGGTAAGGATTCTGAAAGATGTGAATGACAATGAGCTGAAACCTTTCTATCTCACATGTGGGTTTAAGAGCAGCTGGATAGGGAGGGGCTTACATTAACTTTGGTTTAGTTTGGAGGAAGATTTGCATGCCTAAACTCCGAAGTGAGCCTGGTTTAAGTGAAAAGCCAAAAAAAAAAAACAACAACAAAATGAAAGCAGCGCATTTTGTGGCCGCAGTCTCTTCCTGTATGCAACCTCGCCGTCTCTTTTGACCTGCTTTCATTGGCTAAGTGGCTGCTACATGCCATTAACACCTCCCTCTGCCATTCTGGTCAAAGCTGCACATGACAAATTAAAATAAATAAATAAATAGATAATTTTGCCTTGGTTTTATTTCCATAGCATCCATTTTATTTTTTAGTCGTCTGGGAGTGACAATTGGGTCTATGGAACTTTTTTTTTTAGAACCGACATAAGTAAATGTTTGGATTTTCTTGGCAACAGAGGCTTTTAGTTAACCACACCCACATTCGTGTTTATCATGTCATATCATGTTTCCTATATTGTGGAAAAAAAGTGAAAATCAGTAGGAGAAAAAAATTATGAAATTATCAAAATAAATGGTTTTGGGTGGTGAATGCTTTGCATAGTGGTGTATCTTGCATTTTGTGGGGTTTTAAGGGCAATTCAAAAGCAAATCTAAAATTTAAAAAGGGTTTGCAGCACTTCAGCTTCCTGTCTGTGTACAGTTATGTCTGATCGCTTAAGGTCTTTTTTTCAAAAGTGCTAAACAAGATAATCTCTTCACATTGGATGTTGTGCTTCCACTGCCTTGTGCAGTCCTTTTTTTCATTGACAAATATTGTTAGATAATCTAAATGAGAGAGATGGTTTTCTGTTTTTTTAAACATATGAATATACATTTATGCCCAGGAATGCAGATATGAATGGATAGATATTTTTGTAAAGTCTTTCAACTCAAACCAAAGAAACAAAACATCGTAAAGAACCAGGTAAAACTTCTAAAACAACAAACAAATTTGTCGAGTAACTTGACAATCTACCATAAAACTGAAAAAGGAAAGTCTGACTTTTATTCACATTCACATTATTCACAAATTTTAAATGTTACATTGAGATCAGATTCTGGCATTAAACGGCCTGTCCCAAAGGATCAGAGTAGTAGGAAGAGCTTCCCCTCTTTCTCACTTTAACCCATGGTTCATAACTGAAGGCGCTGAGAAAAGGCTTTCTAAAAGGGTTCCACTGTGCAAAAGCCTGATTAGTCAGACCTGTCTGAGGCTGTCAAGCTTTGTCAGGAGAAATGTCTGCTATATTCCGTCCTAGAGTAATTGATATGGTGGTTTTCAATCGTCCTCTGATGATAACTGGGTGAAAGCGATCAGTTTATTGACAGCATGCCCCTGGGAGTTGCAATAAAAATATTCACTGACAAAGCAAGTTTTGATTTAGCATTTGTTTAATTTATTACCTCATCTTTCCTTGTGGTTCTGCACACTCAGCTGCTTAATCTCTGTGGGATCCCTGCTTCTCTGCACTTAAAGTATAAAACAGTTTTAAAAGAAAAGAATTCTTGATGACTTGATGCCTTTTTTTGTTTTGCTTTTTTTTAAACCCCAATTGATGCTTCACAAGAAATAAAACTGAGAATTTTTACAATCCAGCATTCTCTGAGAAAAACATTTTCTTTATTATTTAAAAGGAAGATGTTTTCCTATAGAGGAAGCAGCTCATCTGAATTGGAACCAACCCTTTAAAGCTTTGGCACAATGATTATCTTTTATGTCCCTACATTTGCACTCTGTACACAGTCATTTTGCAGATCTGTAAAATGAGTTTTTACTCAAACAAATCAGCAGGGTTTTATTTAATAATTAGAAATCGTAATTGGTTTTGATATTAAATTATGTTTTATGTGGTTAGTTTAAGATTATTTGTCTTCTAAAGATCCATTAACAGCCAGTTGTTCTCATTTTTTGAAGACTCACTCTGATGGAAAATTGTGTTTTTGGTGTTTTTAAACTCTTTAGAATATTTCTGATGATGGAGGACAAAAATACATTTAAAAAAAATTCAAAATTGCATTTTGAGCAGTTCAATTCAATTTGTTGTGAATCAGAATTAGGCCAAAAAAAAAGTTTTTAAAAAGCTTATTTGTGACGTAGAAAATACACTGGTCGGAGCACATCCCTTCCCACTCAGCTCCATTCTTATGCATCTCAGAGGCCACTCTGCAGAAACTGTGCTAGAAAACTACAGGGTTTTTTTTGGGCTAAAAATGGCATAAATTAATAGACCACTGGAAATGCTGTTTTAAGTAGTTCAAAAGAAGATTGGAGTGGGTCTTTAAAACTCTTCTAGTAAAATATATTAGAATGTGAAAGTGTGATTTTCACAATTCTTTTTATTAAATTTTTTTGTCTTTGCTCCTAGAAATCCATACAGCATAAAAGGCAGCTGTTTTTATCACTGTCATATACAACCTGGTTTTTCTTTCACTGTGTGGGAGGCTATGAATGTTTCTTTGAATTCTGTCCAAACTCAACCTTCAATTTGACTCCTCTTATCCTCTCAGGGTGCAGTATTTCTTGAAGGCATCCTGGTGAAAGGTGTCACACAGATCACCAACCAACCCAAGTTAGGAGAGATCCAAAGAATGTGTCAAAAGATGGCTGAGTGGGACAAGTAAGAAGCTCCTTAATTGCCCTCCTCATGGCTCTTTGGGAAGCCGTGTGTTTATGAGTATACGTATGTAGGTGTGGTATGTTGTAAGTGACTCATCTGTCTGAATTTTTTTTTTTTTTTTAAAGATCTTAACACTTTTTCAGGCAGTTGGCAGAGTCAGGAATAGATATTTTTCTTCTGGGGCGATATGCTGCTGTAGACTTGTTTTTTAATGAAATTGCAGGGAATCAGCCCTGCTGCAGAGAGATCAGACTGCACAGAAATCACCTCCATCTGCTGTAACATTTTAGATTCTGCTCATTTATGGTCATACAATGAAATCTAAATTCAGAAGATGAAACGGTTTTCTTGATCAGATTTTCAAGTTGGACCCATTCATACCAAAATTATCTTTGGTAGTTGTCAGTTTTATTGATTATTGTCTAAAAGGGCTTTTGTTTTCGTGAAGTCTTTTTTCCTTTTGCAGACACCACTGACTGTTTATGAGAACTGGAATGATTGACCCCTCCCTCACATTCTAAACAGAAAGTCTTAGAAGCCAAAATCCTGAGGGAAAAAAAAACAGTTACATTGATCTCTCAAAAAAGTCTCTCAAAATCTATATAAATCTTCAAAAGCTCTGGATCTGGAAGTAAGTCGTTTTCAATTCGCTCAGTCCAGTTCTCATATACAGTCAATGGTATACACCTAAGAAGAGCTGGAGGACTGGCATTATGCATTAAATAAATGAGCGTATAATTTAAATCTCACGTGTAATGTTGTCCCTTTTCTTGCAGATCTGGTTTTCCTGGAGCCCAACCCGTGTCAATGGACAGGCAAAACCTTAATTTCCTTTCGCAGAATCCATATAAAGTGAGCTGGAAGGCTGATGGCACACGGTAAGTCAATTATTAAACGAGTCAAAATACTTGCCCTGCTTTGTGTCTCTTGCTGGACAATTTTGTTTCTGTCTCCGTTTAATATCAGCTCATTATGAGCGATGGATTCACACAGTTCATGCCCTCAAATGTTTCTTATCAAGGACATTAATGCATGTTCTTGTATTTAGTTTCATTTCATTATCAGTAATATTCCCCAGATGACAACTATAGTAAGGCTGAAGCCTTGCAGTCTGATAAAGAGACATTTAATAACTTATTGAGCCTTTAGCAGTTTGTACATGAAGCGCAGAAAACTCAAAAAGTTGTTCTGCTCGATAGAGTTGGCAAACTAGGATGTACATAATTTTTTTCTTTAATATTGTAAAAAATAAGTGTATTTTTTTAAATGCCTACATAAACCATCTGGGAAAAAGACTGGGTTTTAACTAAAGTATCGTTTTAATTCCTCTAATCCCAATTTTATATTGTGCCTACGTGTGTTACGCTTTCTATGTGCATGTTTTTTTTGTTTTTTTTTTTTTTAATCCAATGCTCAAGTTTGGTTGATAAATGGAGATGAATGTTTTTACTGTATGCCATTACTAACTTATCCAGCAATCATGATGCTAAAATGTTAACTATAGACAGACTGATGCTCCCGGAAGTTGGTTTCAATGTAAGGCAGTCTTTAGAAATAATTTTTATTTGCTTACTAGGGATCAAACACTTTCATATTCAAAGTCAAACACAGGAAACACTCAATTTTCTACAAACATTTATAAGTGAAATCTTTTTCTGATATTTTCACAAGCTCAAAACCTTTAAAAAAAAAAAATAAAGCACTTTCTTTGTGTCTGAATTAAGTCTCTACTCCTTGGCTAGTGCACAATAAAAGGCATTCACCATTTTCTTTCAACATTTCCAGAATCCAGTGCCCTGAAAATTTCCCAGATGTCTTTGTAAAAAACCAGTGTGCAGCATTGCTGACTTGATTGGCTAATATAGACCAAAATGCATTGCAATTGAATATTTGTCGTTTGAAAAAAAGAAAAAAAAAATGTTTGTATAAATCATCCAAGTTTCATTATCAGAACACAGTGGATTTAAGAAATGGCCTTTGAAAATTTTCACACTTATTAGGTTTTATTTAGGTAAATGGATGATATAATTTTGGTGTTAAAAAAAAAAAGAGGAGTGACCATGTGTCTGAATTGCATTAAAATCCAGGGCATGGGATGGTCTTGTATTTCATAGTCTTTTAGGGGTCAGGGAGTAGCAAGGGAATTTGGACATAGCCTTAGACAGGCACCTGCGGAGGGTGCAATAGCCCAATAGCTCAAAAGATGATTGAAGTAGGTTTTTAAATTGATGTGATTGGATGTAAGCAGATGTCTTTGCATTATAATTAATCAGAAGAACATTGTTTTGTACCCAAGCCCCCAAACTTGAGTGTTGGTTTGATAAAACTGCACCTTCTTGGCATGGTGGTTTTAATTTGGGAGACCTACAAATGATCCTGCACCCTTGAGAGGGGAGCTCCCCATTTGACTACTATGGTGCCATGCAGCCCTGAAGATACGGTGAAGCAATGTCATTTAAAGCCTCATACAAAAGGAGAAGACTGATTGGAATGGCGACATGATTTCTGTTCTCATTAAGTTTTAATTACAGTTCACAGCCAATCAATCATAGCCCTCATTGTATAGCAGAGAAGAGGTGCACTTTGGAACTGGAAATTCGCTCCAGTGATAGATGTATGCACTAAGAGGGCTGCATTGTTCATGACAAATAAGAAATATAATCACACACTAATATTTTCCTTTCACATTTTTTTTTGTTGTGAGTTTGTTCGTTTTTTGAATGATGTCTCTTATCCTCTTAGCTTGTGCTGTGATGGGAGAGGGTTTTTAGTATTCTGGTAGTCTGCTGTGAAGCTCCGTCTCTCTCTGGCTGGTGCAAATATGCAGTGTGCTGATGAATATTTAATGACTGCAGTCAATTTCAGAATTTTACATATCGGTGCTTCAATTTCCCGTAAAAGTAAAGCTGGGAGGGAACAGATTTGGCTCCTGACCAAGACGCTGCTAATGTGTGTAATTATCTATTGTCTTCTGTAAATGCTTGAAAGCGTTGATGAACATTTGAATATGAGAAGCGAATTCTTCCTCTGGTGCTTCCTAATTCCTTCATGCTAACCTGTTTTTCCCCTCCAGTTATTAGAGTTTGGAAGACTAGTGATGTATATGATTCCTTTAGTCATTAAAGGCCGCTGCAGAAAGGGAAGCAGCACAGTGGGAATGACTCATCACTCAGGCTCAAGATATGAAACTTTGCTCCCAGAGTGAAATACTAAATTCTTCTAACGCCAAACATTATTCAAAAGTTAGGCAGTGCATATAAAGTTCAAAGAAAATAGGATGTTACTGCCTTGAAACTGTAGTTATGGCAAAAAATATTTAGGACAAAATCAGATTTGTTTGTGACTGCGTATAATAACAATTACATTTTTCATAATTTAATTTAAAACAGAAGCCACCATTTTCCCTTAGAAGGTATTTGGAAGGCTTAGTCCTTAAAAGGAGTGTTGGAAACATGTTGTCTTCCGTTTAGGCATATAATTCACTGAATGTGTTATAGCCAAACTTTGGTTAGATTTAACGCCCAAATTAACTGTTCCAGGGCTCACTTTTTTAAATTAAACCATGACTTTAAAACATTTTTTTAACCTTTCTCTGCTTGTATTTTTTCTGAAATTGGACAGAAAAGTTTAGACAGATGAATAATTGCTTTTCAGACAAATGGGAAATGACAAGATGTTCACTTATTGAGACACAGTCTGACATTGTAATTCAGCAAAATCCTAATAAAATGCGTCACTCAAAATCTGTGACTTTTATAGTTTTCAGCTACTTCCTAACAAAACTGTTAAATCTGTAAAGGTTATTTAAATTCACAAAAGCACAGATTTGCAAAACAAGGATACATTATGTTTATGGCACAATGTGTTATAAATCCTTAATTCAAAAAGCAGTGTCCATTTGCTTCTTCTCAAAAAAAAAAAATTGTTTTTTAAATTTTTTTACATAGTCATGCAGTATTTACCCGATGATGGAGGACATAAATTAGGACAATTAATCTCAAAATAAGTATTTTTTTTAAATTAAAATCATTGTGAATCAGGAGCAGGCATAGAAACGCTGTTTGAAAAAGAGCTTATTTGTAATGAAAAAAAGATGCTGGATGGGCCACAAGATCCCTGTTTCCACTTGTAGGCAACTAGATCCACATATGTCTTCGTTTTCTACCTCTGAGCTGGCATCTCAGCTGGCATCCTCAGTTGGGTTCTCTCTCTGTGGGTCGGCTGCCGTTCAGCTCTGGATGGGGACCTGCATCGCTCCCTAGCTGTGGTGAGGCGGGTCCCTGCTTGTGTCGCTGCATTTGGTTGGCTGTGCCGCTACTCACAGAGAGAGAGGTCCCAACTATTTGCGTTTCTAAAAACAAACTGTCATGCTCAGCCTGTTTCTTATTGCCAATCTCCATCAGTTAGGGGGTGGGAGCTCTGACAGGGGTGGGGGTTGTGTACGGATCTGGGGGAGGGGACTTTATGTTAATTTATGCTTATTTTTATATTATTATTTGTTTTTTATTTGCTTATTTAGTATCATTATTATTTTTGTATTATTTATTTTTATTTTGTGTAAAGCACTTTGTGTTATGTTTTATATGAAAAGTGCTATATAAATAAAGATTGATTGATTGATCTGGCTCAAAACCTTTCTGCTTGATAGTGCCAAGATTGCTCGCCACTTTTGTTGGACTAATAACATTAGGTTGGGAGTGTGAGGGGCTCTAAGCTTGCGGGAGAGTGCATAAACTGAGAGCTCTGAAATGACTTTCTAATGAATTACTACAGCTTGGTAGAAACTATGCATGCTATGGAAAATGAAACATGTTTTTTTTTTTTTTTTTGGTCAAAAACACCTAATCACAATTAAAAGACAACTGGGAATGCTTTTAAAATTGATGAAAAATGATCAGAGTGGGTCTTTACCTGTAGTTACCTAAGTTACCTAAGGTTCCCACCTGGAGAACAATGGGTGGTTCAGACACGGTCTTTCTTCTGCCCATTTTATTGTTATTCATTCTTTTTTTTAGTATTTCAAGAGATATAATCAAGATATGTGGTGTTTGACACTCATGGCAGGAAGTTTTGTTTTGGAGAGGGGCTTATTGCAAATGAGAGTGTGATAGGGATGGGAAGATTATTTCTAAACCAAACACACACACAGGTACACACAGTACTCTGTAATAATTGTTCTGTTTTTTTATTATTGCAACATTAAGAATGGAGAATGAGGCTCCCTGACATTCTTATCAATGCCAGCTCCATCTGAAAGCATCTTGCATATTAACAAAGAAAGTGGAAAGCATCAAACATGCAGCATCTCCCTTAGCACACAAGAAGTTGATCAGCTAATATTTAAGTCATCTTTGTTTATTTGAAGTCTTTATTGATTTATGGATCTGCTAAACCTCAAACCTCACCTGTTTTGTGGTCATGGCACCACCCAACTTTTTAACACTGGGAATAAGCTTCAGACAGTATATTTTAAAAAATAATTTTAAAAATTACGTTCATGCGTCATTTATTTCTTTAAGAAAGGTCTTTGGGGTAAAAAGCATGTTAACTTCGTCGATTTCTCTACTATAATGAATTAAATAGATCTTTGTGTCCCTCGATCCCTAATTTTTCTCATTAAAATAGAATAGGACACAGTTATAAAAAGCTTTGAAGTGAAAAAATAACTGCTAATGGCTTCTTGAAATGACTTACTATACAAAGATTAAGTCCTGTGGACAGTATTTCTGTCCAGGGAAAGTCTAAACAAAACGAGCGTAAATGGAACATGCATTGATTTATACCTCAAGCTCAGCAGCGGCAATAAATAGATGTTGCATGTTTTTGTCATCATCCCTAAACTATCTCCAGGTTTCTAAAGATGAAAGGAACAACTCTCACTTCCACCTCAGCATATTTACACAGCAGAACAACTGACACTCTCAGTTGTAAACTGATAGATTCCCTTTGTGTTTACTGTCTCGGCATGAGTTCAGCACCCTGTTTGCGATGCTGCCGTTTGTGTCGTCTTTTTGAAACCTATTATGCAAAGTTTGGAGAACGTCTCAAACTGAGAGCTGGTGTATTTCCTGAATTACTTTACTATTTTTACTTTTACTGCTGACATTCTTCCAGGCTCAGTGTTTGGAAAATGTCATTAAATGTTTAACTTGTAGTGGAATGCGTAGACTCAATAATTTTATTTAGATTGGTCAGAGAAGTCCAGTTAAAAAAAACAAAAATTAGATAAGTTCAGCTAACTATAAATCATGTTGTCTAATTGTAAACTCTTAGTAAACTCCTTCACTTTTGCAGAAGTAGAGGCCCAAAGGGAGACAACAATTTATTTGGTCAGTGTTCTCGATTAATTTTTAACTGTTTGAATTGTTCAGAGAGTGTTTTCCTAAAGGTTGAAATTGATTACTCTGCCAGTCTTGTAATTGTGTGGTTGAGCATCAGAACATTGATCAGGTAAACTGCCTTGCTCAGTAGCATAGTTTCTGAAATTGACTGCAGTCATAATCAGTTTGGAGAAAAATAAAACCTGCCTGCTTTGTTAAAAAAATAAACAAAAAATAGAAACAGTTATATCCTGCTTCTATTATGGCAGATTTGATTTCATAATGACATGTGAAGAACTTTCTCAACATGCACTTTTGTGCTTCTGCTGTAGAGTTTAGAGAAAAAAAAAACTAATGCCCTTCAACAAAGCAAGTAAAATAACAATTCTTAAAGACCCACTTTGATGAAAATCCTGTTTTTTGGTGTTTTTACCATGTTATTGTTAATTTTTTTTCTGATGATGGTGGACATATATTAAGAAAACTAAGCTCAACCATCATCAGAAAAAATGCAACAAAAACATGGTAAAAACACAAAAAACAGATTTTTTTTTCTGATGATTGTGGACATTATATTAAGAAAACTAAGCTCAAAATTGAGTTTTTAAGTACCGGTATGTCTTTTTTCAAATGATTGTGAATCAGGAGCAGCCGAAAAAAATGCAGTTTGAAAAAGAGCTTATTTGTGATGTCGAAAATACACAGGGCGGGGGTCAATCTTCTCGCTCCTCTTAAACAGTGAGCTCTCAGCAGCAGGAAAGGGGAAATATGACTGGAATTCCTCTGTACTAACAGTCTTGCCCACAACTTAGATTTGAATTTCTAACGAACTACAGCCACTCTGCAGAAACTTTGTCATAGAAAATGACAGGTTTTTAATTTTTGGTTTAAAATTGCACAATTAAAACAAAAAAAAAAACACTAGGAGAAGTTTTACAATAGAGCAAAAGATGATGAAAGTGGGTCTTTAATGTTGTCAAGCAAAATGCAAGCCTAAATTCTGCTTTATAAAGGTTATTACAACTTTTTAAACTACAACTGAATTGAATAAAACAATGAGCTGCCAAGTTGTAGTTGTACTAAAAACTAAAAGTAGTTGCTGCTTTTATGGAAAACAGGGCTTGGAGCATCTTTGTTTATCCCATCATCAATCCAATCTCCAATGATTTGCCAAATAAAAATATTTTGAATGTGCAATATAAACATCATATTGCTCAACTCTCCCTTGTTTGATATAAGCATAAAAAAAAGCTCCTCATCTCTTGAGGCAAAATAAAAATAATAAAAGGAGTCTTTTTCTCTTGACATAACCTAATGATGCGCAGGGCTGTTGGATTTTTCCCCAGAGCCCTGCGTTTGTCATTTGTGATGCCTGGGACCAGATTGGCAGAGCTGCCGGAACGGTTGCTTGCGCCTCATTATGGCTAAAGAGCTTGGGGACACGACTCCAGGGGTTTAAGGATAAAATCGGAGTCTCAGCAGCTTTTAGAGGACAGGAGGGAGGAAAAGTGGAGGCTGGAAGATGTCATATATGCCTTATATCTAATGATTTCGGATTTGTTAGACAAAAAGAATACTTTGTCTGCTGTGAACGTACCTTCAAAAGGAGGGGAAGAGATTAATACGGTGAAATGCTATGAAGAGGAGGCGTACAGGGGAGTCACAGTGAACTAATGGGCTCTCCTTGTTTTCTTCTGAGAACACTTGACAGAGATGGCCATTGCTAACTGGCCAATTAGACAACAGGGAAACTACTTCTGCTCAGTTCAGGCTTATATCCTCACTGGTTGACAGATCTTCTCAATTGTGACACCCGGCTCAGCTTTTTGATGTTTTCAACCAATGCCTCTTTCGGAGATAAAAGCCATTATCCCTTTAGACAGGAAAATCTGCCCTTTTGTGTGGATCATTATGTCTTAAAGGTACTATCCTGTTCTTTTACTCATTCACCTGATTCTATTTTTCCTTTGCATTTCTTTCATTGCTTTCATTGTATCCATTTCTCCTTTGAAGATGTTTCTTGAGTTGGCACTGACTCACTCACCATTGTGCTCCAGATCCAAAAAGGCTTTTTGATAAACCTGCTTTTTACATACTTTTAAAATCAAGGAATCAAGCCTATTGAATATTTTTTGGTCTTTAAAAAAAAGTTTCAGTTCATGTTCCAGCATTAATTTATCTACATTCTATTTTATTGTTTTTTTTAACATTGGACAAATCTTTATTTTTAGATGTAGATTTCTTTTCTACTTTAAAGTATTAAAGTGGAAAAGCAATAATCCCTTAAAATTACAACTAAAAAGCTAAAGAGAGGTCTTTACACTTCCATTGCAGTTTTACAGTACACAGATACATCAATGATTTATTTAAAAAAAGAACAACTTCTGAATAATTTTGCAAAAAGTAAAATAGTTTGTCAAGTTTCAGTTTATGACAAATATGACATTTACTCATGTAATCTCTACCGGTTATTATTCAAATTTTTCCCCCATTTTTTTTAAAGACAAGCTGCTCACACCTTTTCCTTCAAACTTTAACATTTAGATACATTGTAAATGATAAAATGAATTAAGTCTTATGCCTTTATGTTTATTAGGTAGATGCTTTTTATTTAGATAAGTTGCACATTAGATGAAGAAATTAGACATATTTTATGCTTTGTGACATGTCAGGAGCTGGATTGTTGTATTTTTTGCTGTCTTTCTCTGTAAGCTAATGCCAAGTCTTTGAGTTTGGTGTGAACAACCGCAGGGCTCCAGGGCAGCGATGTGGTGTGACCTATCCTTTTTGGCTGATTGAAAATGAATCGATCAGCTGCACTTCAGTTCATCTGGAGAGTTTTGCTTCTGACCTTTCTTATAAATCATTTCCACCCTATAGTGAAGAGTTTTTGTTTGCCCTTGTACTCTTTATTTTATTCCAATAAACATGTCAACATGTGAAGAGATGTTTTTCAGTTTGCACTGTAAAAAAAAAAAGAAATTTTCAGTAATTCATGAGCTTTTTGTAATCTGAAAAGATATGATTTAAAGACAGCTTTAAATTAAGATATTTTGATGTGATTACTGCAGAGCTTAAGTTGCTGAAACATTTCTAGAATATCATTAGAATAAATAAAAATATTACGACAAAAGCTTACATGTTACAGTTTAGTTTCATTTACCGTTTAAGACAATCTTCAGTTTTATATTTTCTGTTTTATGTCATGTCTGTGGAAAATTATGAAAACCTGCAAGAATACATTAATATCATGTCACTGGTTATTTTAGAAGCTAAAAGAATAATATTCTGAATTTTAAATAACCTCTCCTCTAAAGTCTTCTTTTGAGTATCATTGCACATTTTTTTCTAATCTGTTACTAAATTCCTTTTTTCACTCATTTTTGGCACCTTTTCAAGATTTGCTCTGACGACCAGTTGGCATTTATGCTATATTATAAACTAATTACAAACTAATCCTGCTGTTGTAACAGTGGAGACGCACAGTAGACAAAGGAAATGTGTCACTGTGTCTTTGGGGAACTTAATTCTGTTTTCATTTTCTCTCAACTGACTTTGTTTACCCGAAACGTTTATAATGTGTTGGCTTTGAGGATATTTGCCAAACGCTCACTTAGATTTGTTGAAAGATAATTAGCTTGGGCTTTCAGTTGAGCTTATGCTTGACTTTCAAAATGAACCATTCCTGTCACTCATTACCAAATGAGTTATTCTCCTTGTAGTTCAATTTTCTGATGCAAGGTCATGCAGGGTGCCTTACATATTCAGATTTATAACATGGGGTTCCAGGTATGCCAATGTATGTCAAATATCGCCATGGATATTTATCTTAATAATAGTTAAATGCAGTTTTGGGAAGTGCAGTTTAATTGTGTTAATATCTTTATATATTATAGTGAGCAGATGATGCTTTTCCTCTCTAAATTGATCTGACTCCAGTTATTTAAACAAACCTCAACTGCAAATGTTAATCCCTGGTCTCAATAAAAATTGCATGAAATAATATGAAAAAATAACGTGATGTTACAGAACAGTCAGCAAGTTTATTAGCTCCTAATGTGATAAGAAAATTGGTCACAAATGTTGTCCAAAGATTAATTTGAACATGGATATTATTTTAAAATATAATACAAAAGTTCACAGAAAAGTGCTCTTACAGTAGTTTTTAATTTAATAAAATTTTAATTTTTAATGAATAAGGAGTAATTATTCAAAATTGTCATCTACAGTTTTGACATGTTTAGAAATGGATGTACTGTTTCCCACTGTCTAAAAATTAAAAAAGAATAAAAAAGGCTACAAAACAAACTGAAATGTAATCCACCACAAAACCAGCCGCAAAAATCAACCATTTTGGACCTCCAGAATGTGCAGCAGGTGTGAGGGGGAAATTGTTTCTGCAGAATGGAGGAGAAAAAAAAACTTTTGTCTCTAAGTGAGCTGCTTCACCCACACGTTACATTGAGGGGAAGACGACTTTAACAGCAGTCAGTAGTGTTGGAAAACCCTGCTCTGTGAATGTTTAAGCCCACAAACCGGGCCTCACACCTGACAGCAATTTTTTGGGGGATTGTCAAGATGTGGTGTGGAACATTTCAAGTCAGTTGTGAATAACTTAGGAACTGTAAAGGCATCCTTTTTTTTTTTTTTTTTGCTGTCACTAAAAAATGTTTTGTAATGCTATTTTAATTTTGAGACTGATTTAAATTGTACTTTGTACTTTATTAATACATTTTTACTTGTGAAAAGATGACAGAGTACTTGTCAGTTAGTATTTCCTGATAGTATTGATAGGTCTGTTCTCATGCAGTCTCAGCTTGTAAAGAATATACCTAAAATTTCAGAATTGTGAGCATGGACTGATGCAGTAAATTGGTTTAGAAAATAAGCAGCTTGTTAAACATCTTGCTGATACAGTTGGATCCAGTTCAGCATGAAAGCAAAGGCAACAACGAGTCTTCTGTTTGTGGGAGTGGCACATCTCTTTCTGCTCATCCAAGAAAACCAACAGAAGGGGAGATCAAAAATTTTAGTCCCCATGTTCCCTTGCTGTGTTTGCCAACTTGGATTATCAAGAAAGGCACAGTAAGACTGGTGTCCTACTGTATGTTCATGTTTATCTTTCTTTATTGAATCGTTGATGCTGAAAGATGATTGTAGGAAACATCACAAACTATTTGGATGATGTGTACTACTGTGGTGTTTACCTGATGAGACTTCGCCATTTACACTACAAAAATAATAGACAATTACAGTTTACATCCAAGAAAGTGCTCCAGTTCAGATTTCAGGGTTTTACTCTAAAATCTAATTAAATTGTCTTTTTTTTACAACTAAAGTTAGAGAAAAAATGGCCAATACAGTAGGGCCACTCAGCCTTATCATATATGACCCATTGACTTTATATGAGATCTGGACTGAATGAGTGTCACATCACCCATAGAAAATGGCTTACTTCCGGCTTCTAGACATCAGGTCAATTCAGTTGCCGCTTTTTTGCGATGTGGATGCTCAAGCCCAAGTCTGTCTGAGTCAATGTTTTTATGACAACCACTTTCACCAATCAGGAGTGAGGTTGTTGAAAGTCAGCTATCATTGGTTACACAAAATCTGTCAAACATTTTGAACATTTGATGTGTGAACATTTGCCAGCAGGCATTACATTCTTTTATTGAGGCATCTGATCTGCCAGTTTATAACTTGATTAACTTGCTCTGCAAGCATAAAGAAATTACTTTTAGGATTGGCAAGCACATGTTAGAAAAGGTATTAGATCAAGAATGGCTATTCTGACAAACATAGTGACTAAGTAACAGCTGTTTATTTTTCAATAGAAGTATATGGGATTTCGGCTTCTAGGAGCCAGCAGGTAGTATCTTTTTTGGAATGAAAGGGGGAGGGGTAACTTAGTCCGGTTTTCATAAACCATAGTTGTATAACCCTAGAGGTTTCATAAAAAGTTTAATATGTTTCCGCAGTACTGCATTGAGTTAATCAAAAAAAATTGCCACCGAGTGTGGGACTGTTGGTGCAGAGTGAGCCTATCTCCATTTCCCATCATCCCTTTGTTTACACTCTCTTGCTAGCTTACAACCCCAACCTAACATTTGCAGTGCAAAGAAATTGCAAAAAGCAATATAAGAAATATCCAGCTGTACAATTTAGAGCCATATGCTAGCTTGGAAAAGAAATACATGAATCAGTTTGTCTGCAGAGTGGAGCACAGGAGGGAGCTTGTGGCCTGCAAATTGTAGATTTTACATAACTACAAGCTTTTTCAAAATGCACTTTTTCGTTTACTCCTGATTCACAACAATTTGAATAAAGAACTTTTGTGGAAATGCAGTTGTGATTCTAATTGTCTATATATATATATATATACATGTCCTCCATCATGAGAGAAATTCTACAAAAACATGTTAAAACACAATTTTTTTTGGTGTGGATGTTTAAACATGCCAGCTACAGCACATTGTGTTTCTTGTCATGTCCAGATTCTGAACTTCAGTTTCTCTCTTTCTGCTGAAGTTGAATTTATGTAACTGCATTCGTATTATCTCACCTGAAAGAGCCTGCCAGAGATTAGTTCAGCATGGGCCGCTGCTAAAGCACACAATCGAACAACAGTTCAGCAAAAGTGCACTGAAAGCCAAGAAACTCATGTATTAAGTTGTGTTTAAGCAAGATAAAAAAAAGGGGGGAGGGGGTTACAGGTTTTTCCTTATGGAATACCAAATAATGAAGTGCGAATATGTGCGTATTTATCGTTTTTCAACTTTTTACAAATTTCTATATTTTACTTTCTTCTTTTATTCTATTTTAACCAAAAAAATATATATTATCAAGTGTTACCCAGTGATAAAAATTGCAGATGTTTTCTAGAATGTTCACCTTTTTGCAATAAAGTCTATAATTAAAGGATTTTTTTTTGCTGTCATGGCCACAGCCTTGGCTTTCATCAAACGCTGCAGCTGTGGCCAATTTTTAATTAACTTCCTACATGGCAAGAATGAAATATAAAGTATTAGAAGAAGAAAAAACATTTCACCTACCATGTGTTCAGAAGGTGAAAGTTGTTATTTTTGTCTAGTTTTTCATCCTAATTGCCTCTGACTTCTACTTATTTGTTGTTACAGAAAATTATGTAGCATTTATCATGAAAGCCAAGGTTTATGTGTTATACAGACAATCGGGAAATGTCAAATAATTAGCAATGGACTTTGTTGATAAAGTTGGCAAAAAATATTCTCACCAACAAATTCCTACTTCTGCGATTCCGTTGTAGCTAACAGAAGTTCATAAAAGCAATCGCCAAATGTTTGTTTTTTGTTTTTTTTTTTTGGACGGCTTTACAACAGTCTTTTTTTTTTTTTTCCTGCAGGTACATGATGGTGATCAATGGGAAAGATGAAGTGTACATGTTGGACAGGGACAACACAGTCTTCCACATAGCAAACCTCGAGTTTCCTTTCCGGAAGGATCCGCGCACCCACTTATCAAACACTTTGTTGGATGGGGTAAGTATTGTTTCATGCATATCGTATCTCATCAAAACACTGAAATTTGTGTTCTCCCCCCATGATGTTCACTGTGATCACTTAAGTCCCTTATGCCAGTGGTCCCCAACCACAGGGCCAGTCCGTGGATCGATTGCCACTGGGCTGCGGAAGAAATAATATATTATTTTGGTTTGAATCCCGGAAATCTTTTATTTTGAAAAATAACCGGATTCTCTCAGCGACACCTTCGATCACTTGAGCTGTAAAGTTTGGTCAGGGAAGCAAAATGACTATGTCTGAATGATCTTTTATTCTGAAAAATCACTTGGTTTTGAAAATTGACCAGATTCCCTCTATTACATTTCATTCACTTGAGCGCTAAAAGCAGTCAGGGGGCATGCAACACAAGAGAAGTTATATGTGGAACCTTTCTTTGTAAATGGGATGTGCAGGACCAGACAGAAGAACAGGCCAACACTTCAAGACATAAGATTTTATGTTCAAAACATAAATGCTGAAACAAGCTCATCCATTCAGATGCACATTTCACATAAGTTGTGAACACCCAGTTCATGCAAGTACCTCCATTAAAAAAGAAAAGAGGGGTGGGGGTGGGGATTTCGTGCAAGGGAGGCTCAGTCTTCGTTTTGAGGTGTAGTCATGAGTTTGAGTTATTCTGAAATGTTTTTGTATTGAGACGTTTCAAGAGAAGCTTTTGCATAGAGCTTCAAAGTAGTCTGATTTGTTTCTTATCGAATATCAATAATAGATTTGTTGGTCACATTTTGTTACTGTGTTTAAGTTTTTTTTTAATGAGATGTTCTTATAATAGTAAAATAAACTTTTTTATCACACCTGACACAAAACTAAATTAAGAGATCCTAAATATTATGTTTTTGTTTGTTTGCTTTTTTATCATTCCTCCATAATGCACACATCAGATGACAGTGAAATGAGGATAAAATCTATTGTCAGAACTGTTTGTTGTTAACTTTAAAGCACATGTTCTTATTCAAGTGTACTGTTTCTTTGTCATTGCACACCCCTGAGTCGCTGTAAAATCCTCATGGATTGACCGGTCCACAGCCACAAAGAGGTTGGGGAACACTGCCTTATGCCTCAGTTTTTATCAGATCAACATCAATTCTCAGGTTTAAATAAACCATGCACTTTCTGAAATTAAGGTTGGGTAGGAAAAGATGTATAGCTGTTAAGGATGAGTTCGAAATAGGTATGGAAATGGAAATATGGTCACAGTTTCACCAAGTATGATAAGAACATGAAAAAAAAAAAGACTTTTAGGTTTTGATAAATGAGAAAGCAGTGAGTTTTCTGTGTGACAAATGTGGAGACTTTAAATGGGGTCAAACGTTCAGAGCAAAGGGCGGCGTGAAAAACAGTGAAGAAGCACATACAACCAGATTAAAATGGATCAAGGTAGTGTCAGGTGTTAGGAACGTAAGGCAGGTTGAAAAGAAAGGTGTACAAGACTGGTGAGAACACAGGTGCTACATGGTTTAAAGAAGCTGGCACTAAGAAGGAAGCAGAGCTGAAGGAACTAAGGTTCTCACTGGGAGTGGAAGGGGCCCAGGTTTAGAAACGAGTAACACAGGGACAACAACATATTGGTAATAGGATAAAAACTATGGATGTGTTGAATGAGGGAAAAAAAAGGGAGAAAAAAATCAAAACAAATTTAAAGAGGAAACCTGGCAATGATAATGTAAATATATAGAAAAAAATAGTCCAAAAAGTGGCTTACAAAGAAAATGTTCCATTCATAGTAATGCTGCATATGTGTGTTCTAAACTTTGCACAACTGTTCTGTAAAATCAATGCTAAAGGTTCTGTATCATTAATTTGAAGTCTTGTAATTTGCCACATTTTCAATTTGCAACAACCAACTGCATATGAAGGGGTGAATATATTTGCATTTTTCATAGTTTTTCTAAATTAGTGTTTTATTCTCCATCATATGTTGGATGCTGGTGCTGCTATGACAATCATGACATTTGCTTGCCTTCATAAAAATGTTACAAATTGCACATTAGGCAAAATGAAAATAACAATTTGTTGTTGAAATGGAGAGACACTGTGAATGTTCTGTGTGTTCAGCTGTAATGCGTCTGTGCACAGGTACACCTTCCAGCTACTAAAGCAGGTCCCAGTTTCCATGTTTATGGCCTCACAGACACAAAGGCAGGCAGTAGTCTGCCCACATTCCTGTTGGTCAGAATTCTTGTTTTAAACATGCTTTTGTTTAGCATTCTTATGGTGAAGATGAGTGATCGCTTGCATGTCATTTTAATTTTTTTCTTTTTGTTTTGCCGTAGCTGATCAGTTCTATATAAAACAGCTGTGTGCCGCTCCTTAACACTTTCTGACTATTTCAAATACACACTTTTCGGATGCAAAGATACGGTGTATTTCCATAGGAATGTATTTAAATATGTTCTCTTTTCACAAAATGTAAACATTTCTTTTAAATCCCCTATAGCTTGTTTCATCTTTACAGCTGCTTCATGCAAGTTTACTCAGGTTTTGGAAGAATGCACAGTACAGTTATCCTTCCTGGTGTGTTATTTTTTGCATGCATTAATGATAGCATCTGATGTCTGGCCAGAAAATTGTTTATTATGCCAGATGCTCGGTGATGACATCATCTACTAATAGCATATTTTTTTATTTTGCATGCAGCAAATTGTTTGCTTTTCGCTCTTTGATAGGCAGACATTTTAGTTTATATATGTGGTCTTTTTGTCCTATGAGGTGGGAAATAAAATTATAAAAGCTAAAAGCTATACAGTTTTGACCTCCTCTGCAATAACGCACCATCTGCTCGTGAGGATGCAGGTGTTCAGTTAGCAATTTGCAGCTAAGAAAAAAATGGCAAGCATCTGTTAAAATGACTGTTAAATGATATTCACAAATAACAGCCTGTACACTGAAAAACAAAGTTCTTATAAAGTTGGTAACATAGCAATGAGTTGTTTTTATTTGACCTCATCGGTTAAACAAAATTAAAATTCCACTCTTTCCATTTGTCAGCAATTCTGCAGCATTTTATTAGCATAGTTCTAAAGTAGTTTTTCAAGATGACTAACTACTTTTATGACTGCTTTCAAAATCAAACAAAACTATATCCCATAATAAATAAAATAAAATGTACTTTTAATTGTATAAATTGGAAAGGGTTTCATTATTTTTGGTATTCATGGCAAAAAAATATACTGGCATCACATCGTTTAAAATGTTATTTATCAAAATGTAATACTTTTTTAAGCAATATTTTATATTGGTATATATAACTTTTATTTAGGCATTTCTGGCTTACGTCTTCCCACAAATGTGCTGAGCACACAAACATGGTTCCTAGTGAAAGTGAATTGTTTACCATTCAGTCATTATTAAAGATAGGCTACCAAAATAACACAAAGACAAAAAAAGGTCAACTGTGTCTTACTTGTTAGCTGTATAAGATGTTTCTGCCATATTTAAGTCCCACCTTTTGAATCCACTTTGACATCAAAGGCTTTGGTGTCCTGCAACAGTGATCAATAAACACTGGTTAAATATTCTCTGACTTCCCTCATTGGGTTTTGCACAAAATGACACTTATTCACATGTGATCTATTTCCAAAGCTATCTTCAGAAGACATCTCTGGCATGCTGACCTTTATTTGAACAATATTAGTTTTAAGTCACGTAACCCTTGTGAGAAAATATCAGACATTTTTTATGTGACTACCACGATGAATAAAACTCAATCTAAATGTATCTTTAGGGATTTATAGCAAAAATAAATGTTTATAGATGAAAGACTATGCATTTGAACATTCTTCTATAAGAATACAATGTGACATTTCTGTAAACTTTGGCTATTTTTAATACGTATGAATAAAAATAATTCATAGGTACAAAATTCATGTCATAACTTGACCGATTGAGATGATCTTAAATGTAGAGCTATTGAATGATTAAAATGTGCATGTTCAGATCGATGAAAAGGGATTTCTAGTGCTGCTCAAATCCAGTCAAGAGGTTTAAGACAGCTGCATAAAAACTCCAAAATGCACGTTCTTAACAAATCTATCATAATGAGGACTCTTCTTATCCCAGTGCCTGCATTTATTGTATGATATTAAGCTTATAGTCTCCTATTAACCCAGCCTATTTCATATTTGAAAAAAAAAGCTCAGTATGAAAAAAAACTGTTATAATATACATAAATGTTATATAAATTCTATATCAGTGGTCTTGTAGGGTCCTTAAACAAATGTATTTTGTTGTTTATGTAAAAGTTGTAATAATAAAATATTATTTAAAAAAAATATTTGTAAAGACAGAACTTGAGGAATATGTAATATGTACTTAGTGCGTGGTGGCAGGTGCTAAAGGCCATCTAGGATTTTTTTTTGTCCTTTATAAGATGTAACATAGGGCCAAAAATAAAACAAGAATTTTTATTATTCTTACTGCTCCTTTTCTGTCATGAAGAATTGTAAAATTATGTTGTATGCAATATGTTAATGCCATGTACTTTTTCATGAAATAAAAAAACAAAAAAAAAGAAATGTATTAACATAGAAGACCTTCCCACTGTGTCTAAGGCACAACTCGATAAAACATCTAAATACGTTTTAAAGGGCACCATCTCCTTTATCTGTGAACTTTGGTTGAAAAATCAAGTGGAACAATGACATTTCGTAGTTTAGTTCAGTTTTACTTTTCTAACACAATCTGACTGTTATGCTCAATAATTATGACTTTAATAATTATCATTTCATATCATTGTGGTGTGAAAATCTGCAGCTGCCTGATTAGGATTCTGGTTGAACCCACTGAACTGGTCCAGAGATAAATGACAAAAAGCCATCTGAGATTTTTCCTCTTAGGTTATGACACAATTCTTTCGAGAATTACTTCGTCAAAAGATGGCAAGCTTTATGGACAATTTAAGTGACCCATCATGAATAATTTCTTTTTGACATTGATGTACAGACTACATCAATATTATTAAACCATTCAACAGCAAACAGCTTTCTCCACCCCTGACATTTCCACCTCTGTCAGAGCATGAAATGTCAACGAAAGTGTTGTCTGTGAAGACTCTCTGTTAGCCAGGTCAAGTTATCACAGGGATCTGTTCCTTAGGGCAACTGGACCTTAAAAAGTGAATCTAGAAGATGTTCCCTGGCTTTTCGCTAGCCTCAGTCTAATCAGAACCTTACAGCACCAGGCAGAAACTATATCTACAAAGTCTGAAGTTACCAACAAATAAAAGATCTGTATTAAGACTGCCATCAGTAACTGCGGTTATCCCAGTGGCTGAACTTTTAGAAAAAGCTAAGAAAAGGAGAATTTGAGCGTAGCAAGAAAAGGGAACATTTTTCCTCATTTATGTTAGTGTCAAGTGTGTTTGAGAAACTCAGAAGGATCTTCAACACACATGACAAACCCAGCTATACAGAGACAAAACCAGTCCACCCTAAAGCCAATTGACTGACGTAAAGGCAGATAAATGCTCTGTAGTGCTCTGATCTGTATTTATTCAAAACTGAACCACTCCTCCAGAAAAGTACGGGCCATAAGAACCACAACTTCAGACCAGGACTCAGCAGTTCACCTTCATCTAAAGCAGTGGTCTCCCACTTTTTTGTGGCTGTGGATCAGTCAACCCATGAGGATTATTACCGTGGCCAAGGCGTGTGTGCTTGTGTGTGTCTGTGGGTGGGTGTGCGTGCGTGTGCGAGCATTGACAAAGAAACAGTATACTTGAATAAGGACATGTGCTTTAAAACTTAATAATAAACCGTTCTGACAATAGATTTGATAATCATTTTACTCAGTTATCATTTTGAAGATTGATAAAAAACATAGACAAACAAAAAACATAAACATAATTAAGGCTTCTTAATTTAGTGTTGTGTCAGTGATTAAAAACAAGTTTATTTTACTATTATAAGGTCATCTCATTAAAAAACCTTAAATACAGTAACAAAATGTAACCAACAAATCCATTATTTATACTCAATAAAAAACAAATCAGACTACTGATTTGCACAGCTCCGGATCTCTCCCCATACCTCTCGCTGAACTCACTGCTCCTTTATTTTTTATTTTCTTTTTTTTTTTTTATTGGGGTACGTGCATCTGAATGGATACGCTTGTTTGAGCATTTATGTGAACGTATTTTTCTTCGTGAAAGTCACATCTCTATTCAAACAGGCATGGTGTGTGGGAATCACCTGTTGCATAAAATCCATATTTTAATTTGGACTCCTGGTAGCCTGATGGTTTTTTGTTTGTTTTTCTGTCTTAAAGTTGTAGCCTGTTCTTGTGTCTGCTCCTGCACTTATCCCATTTGCAAAGAAAGGTTCCACATACAACTTTTCTTGTGTTGCACGGCCCCTGACTGCTTTTAGCGCTCAAGTGACTGATATGTAATCAAGAGAATCTGGTCGATTTTCAAAACCAAGTGATTTTTCAGAATAAAAGATTGTGTAGACGTAGTCATTTTGCTCCCTTAACCAAACTTAACACTGCTCAAGTGATCGAAGGTGTAGCTAAGAGAATCCAGTAATTTTTCAAAACAAAATAATTTATTATTTCTTCTGCGGCCCGGTGGTTGGGGACCACTGATTTAAAAGACTCTGGACGTTACTTTGATGAAAGTAAAGTCAGATTCTGAACAGAGAGGAAGGAAGGAAGGTAGCATCTATGCCAAACTGGAGAACATTTCTCCCAACAGAGGTGGGGATCTGAAACATTGTCTCCCATGTGAGATCCAGTTTTGACATCTTTTCCCAAAAGACTCTGGTCATATGAAACCCTTTACACACCAACAATAAACCCCTAACAAGTCCCTCTGCTTATGACTAACACCAAGATCACAGAGGAATTAGCTGACCATTCTAATAAGTACCAGTACTAGATCATTGACATTTCTATCTGTTTACACAACATTTAGTTTATTTTTACTTTTTTACTACTCCCCTGTAACATTTATTACATAAAAAACCTGGATTAACGCCAGCATTTAGAACTCATGCAGCTGCATGGACAAACAGCCTAGTTTTAGATCAACCTTTAAAACCCAATCATTTGAAGGAACAGAATCCTGCATTTAGTTTGTTTTTTCCTCCAAATTGCAGTTTCTACTTTTTAAATTTTTTTATAACAAAGCTCATGTTTTATGTCAGGTTGCTCCTCTGCTTAATATTTTATTTGCAGATGAAGCATAGTACTTCGCCATCCATTTTTCTTACATCAGTTTGACTGTGGTGACATTTTTCTTGACTTCATCACTGTTGCATAACAAGTCTTCAAACTAATCATGTGCCCAAGTGTCCTACAGCATGGCTGCACCTGACCTCATCTTGAGAGAGCCTTGCATAATACATGTGCAGTTCTATTTCTGTTTCTGCCCCTCTTCACCAAACCCAACTTTCAGAAACACGCATAGAAGCACGCACCCTGCACACCTCGCTGTTTTTCATGCTATTCTTTGCATTGCCGCGGGCATCTACCTCTCTGAACACACATCCTGGATGCTGCCTAGTCTCCAGTGCCCGATCTGCAGACCTTGTAGACAACACTTTCATTACAATGTGATGTTCAATTTTATTGATTTTTTTGTTTTGTTTTAGTTTAAGCAATTTCAGACTCAACCATATATCTTTATCTTTTAGATCTTTATTGTTGTTTTGTCTTTCTCTTGCAGGAGATGATCATCGACAAGGTGAATGGTCAGCCTGTACCGCGCTACTTGATATATGACATCATCAAATTCAATGTGAGTACCCTGGGCTCGTCAGATAAACACATCTAAAACAGAGAATACAGAGGGAGCATTTACTGTACATGCAGCTCGCTTTGCATTTGGATAATAATCAGAAAAGGAGTTCTTCGGTTAGAAGAATGCAGTCAGCAATTTTTGCTAAGAATAATTAGAATAACGTATAAAGCGTTGGGCTAGGAAGACCCAGAGATGTGGAGTGGGATTTGCAAATTGCTTTAACCTGATAAATCAAATTCCCTCTTTGGCAGTTGGGAAGCTATAATATAAAAAACGGCTGATAGGTGGTTCATCCAGACTGAATATTTGCATAGAGATGAGCAGCGCTTTCATTTTGTGTGCTAAGTGTAAGGCCATGGCTTTACATAAAACCCTACCCTTTCACGCACCAGGCTGAGCTAAAGTCTGACCCTAACAACAATTCTGAGCGTCAATCATGCCTGGCAGAGCTATGATTATTTATAAGTCTGTCCACTCTTAACCTCTGGACTTTGAAGTGCTTCCGATGGTGACAAGATGGTTATTAGAGCTTTGAGGAAGGTTTAAAAGGCCATAATAGTAGTTATGATTCAGTTTACTATGGATGGCGAACAGCTTTCATCATTTGGATTTGAGATCAGAGAGACTTAAAAACCTTTTTGATACCTGTATGTTGAACGTGTGTGTGTTCAGTCTCATAGTGCTTCCTGAAATAGAAATTTCTTTATGTTGCTGTTTGATGTGGCAGACACTGATACATGCTCCAAAGCAGGGCTGTTTAATTAGCGGATCACATGCGACCTAGGAGCAACTTCTAAAAACCCCAGAGAGCAGTCACTTGAAACAATACTAATAAAAGACATTTTTAAAATTCATTGCAGAATTTCCCCCACATTTAATCCATGGCTGCTGAAAATAAGTAGCCTTTTGAAGCACAGTTTTTTCCTACTCCTACAGTTACAACAATGAATAATCTTTGGTACTCTGCTTGAACCTGCACTGATTATGTTCATTTGTTTTAGCATTTGTCAATCTACCTGCTGAATTGAAAGAAAACACTTCAATTTTTAACACTTTAAGATACACGTTTACTTGCAGCACACCTGTTGGCAGCATTAGCTTTTCCACAAAACTTTCTTCTGCTTGAAAGATTTACCCAGAATCAGTTGTATAATTTTTTAAACAAATGTCCGTATTGGGCAGACTTCTGCCTGTCTGCGATAATGCATGTGTCTTGGGCAGGAAATGCATACAGTTCATCAACACCCCCATGAAAATGTTTGCCTAGCACAATTTTTGAGGTTTAAAAATGACTCTTAAATTATTGTGTGGTTGAACAGCCCTGTTAAGAACATTTCTTTTAGCAGAGAAATAGAGTTCACCTCTTAGCTCCAACAATCAGTAACCAACCCCAACTTTAAGGCTTGCTTATGTTGCTGTTGTACCTAACTGTACCAAGGTGATTTGAATTTTAAACTTTTAGAATGAAAATTGACTATTTTTTGCTCAGTTCACCTGTTGATGTCATATCACTTAAAATGTCATTAACAGCTCAATTAAATTCTTCAGGTGTTCTGATAAAGCCGTGCCATCAGCCCTTTGGGGTAATGTTTAAGGGATCTGAATGTTTGAAGTTTTCTTCGTATGCTTTCATTGGATTATTTCGGTATTGCAATATTTTAACTTGGTTATTTTTATTAAAAACCCTCAAGACAACAGCGCTAACTGTTTTCCCGTTAAGTGTCAATTAATTTATCTGTTGAAGTAATCTACATGTTGCTTTTGGCATCCAGGCAGACACAGAGACAACATAATGAGCCCACAGTTAGCCCTTGGCAGCCTGTGCTGTCCTCCTTAAAAAGAGTTTGAAGAGAAGCTCCGGATGAAGTGGGAGTGAGGTGGCCATTATGCTTGTCTGTCGCCTCCTTTTCTCCATCGATCCAAGAGATCATATAATTGGCTGAACCAGTGAAGGCTCCAGTGGTGAGAGGAATGTCTGTTACATGCTGTAGAGGTTAGAATCTCCACATGACACCTACTGAGCCATCAGTGAAGCGCTGTTGTATTGATTCTTACTGTTCATTATTAGCCTTCAGCATTATCTACAGTGAGATGCGATTTCTCAGCGGCTCCCCTCGTGGGTAAGGCAGGATAAAGAATAGCTCTTTTTTAAAAAATGTAAGAAGTTTTATATAAAACTTTATTTTTGCTTCATATATTTTCATATGTTGCTCTGAGATTGGTTTTACAGCTTTAGAAAGCACTTCTATAACTCCACATGATTTTTACCATCATTCTAATGGATGGAGTGAATTTTTTGCCCCAACATCAGCTGTAGAGTATTAAAAAATAGTCTTTAGAGGATTGCTGGTTGTCAGTCACTGTCAGCTCCTCCACAGTGGGGGAGCTGACAGGACAACAAGGACCACATGTCTGTGTTTTTGAAAGCTATTGTTTAGACTTGACATTACCGCTTTGTGCAGACATTTTGATTGATTTTGTCTTTTGTCTTGCTGAAATGAAGATATGTTTTCAGAATACAATTAAGATGAACACACTTGAGATACACTGTTGAAGCTTTTGAGGTAGAGATGGGCAATTTAGCCAAAAAATAAAATCTCAGATTTTTTCCACACCATATTCGATTTTCGATTTTTGTTTGATTTTTTTTCTCCCTCCTTCTACTTTCTTTAAAAAAAATTACAAATGGCAATATATTTAACAAAAACTATTTTATAGTAACATATCCTTTGAAAATAGGCTCAAACACAAAGTTCGAACTAAATACAAGCTGTAAAAATGTTTGTAGATCAATGCAGCAGATGTTTTGTGAGCTAGAGCTAGCTTAAGCATCTCATAAAGAGAAACACTTCTTGTCTATTTCAGCTGTTGAAACAAATTTGTCATACTCCCACTTTTGGTAGCGACAACCTTCAAACAAATTTTGCTGCGTGTGGTTTGATGTTCCAAGTTTGAAGTCACAACACCACTGGTCAACAGTTCATTTTTTTACTCACCATCCAGGTAAGCTAGTAGATGAAAAAAAAAATCTGCCAGTCGCGCACATTTTTTATCAGACAAATTATTCCATTTTTTTATCAAAAAAAAAAAAAAAAAATTATAGGTGTAATTTTAAGAAAATGTCATCTCAACACGAGCTCTGTAATGTTAGATGCTGTAGAGATGGGATTTATGTTTCTTTTTAGGGAGCCAAATCCTTTGGATCGGGACATGAGTGGGAGTCAAATTACAGGGAGCAAGAAGGGACAAGATTTTTTTTTTTATTTTATTCTGGGAGCAGGATGGGACAGGATTATACTCTGTTGGAGCGGGATGGGACAGGAATAAAAAGCCATTCCCGTGTCATCCTCTAGTCAGGAGCGGGTAAAAACAAGTTTATTTTGCAGATCATCTCATAAAAAAAAACTGTATGGTAACAAAATGTAACTAACAAATACATTATTTATACACAATAAGAAATAAATCAGGTGACTTTGAAGCTCCTTTGAAAAGCTCCTGGTGAAACATTTTAGTACAGGAACATTTTTAACAGAACAGAACAACTCAAACTCATGACTGCAATTCTAGAACGACAACTGAGCACACACCCACTCGCCCCCCCCTAAGACACGGCTTTTGCCTACACGCACAGGCTCACTTTCCCTCCAACCACCCTTACCCCCGCCCTGCACGTGCAGTGACTTTTCTTTGTTGTGTTGAAGGCTTTGTCCCCTTTTCTTTTTTCATAGAGGTACTCCTGTGAATCTGGTGTTTTTGTGTCATTTGCATCTGAAGTTAGAAGGATGAGCTTGTTTGAGCCTTTATGTGAACTTAAAACTCAGAGGAGGGAGGAAAAAAGAACAAAATAAAGAGCCGTTCCCAGCCGACCACGAGTCGATTCCATTATTCATGTTAATGAGACGTTCATAAAGATTTGTTTGTGAACGTCACATCTCTAAGATAATGATGATAAAGTTTCATTCAAAGTAGTGTCTGTTATTTTATTTAGAAAATACAGTCTTTATTAGTTTTTATTTTACTTTAGTTTTTTTTGTTTTTATTGTTGTATTTATCCTCCACGTCTTTAAGTCTGAAAATATTGTCCGACTTTAAACCAGTTTGTGGTCACAAACTGGCAACACCCGGAACAGCTTGTTAGCATAGCATTGGTTGTAGCATGGTAAATGACGTATACTTATAGCACTTTTCTACCTTCATTGAAGGCCCAAAGCGCTTTACAGTCACAGTCCCATTCACACACATACTCACACACTGATGGTGGCTCCACTGCCGAACACTGGCGCCAACCTTCCATCAGAGGCAATGTGGGGTTTAGTGTCTTGCCCAAAGACACTTCGACACATGGGCGGGCAAGGCGGGAATCGAACCTGCCCTTTCCAATGCACCACGGCTGCCCACATATGATGATCCGTATGTAACAATCAGTGAGGTATATATTGCTAGAGATGGCACGTATGCCTTTTACCATTGTCCAAGACTTAAACAAAATAAAGGTAGACTGTCGCCTCCTATTGGAGGTGACATCTCGACGTGCCGCCATATTGAAGAGGTCTAAGTGCGCCCGCAGTGCTATTGTTTCTAATAAAGAAGGTGTATTTATAACTATTAAAAATCGTTTTACATTTCTAACATAATCTGACATATGTATTAGCATGTTATTAAAAGAAAAATTAATTTAACTGGCAAAACAAGTTTGACAGTTCATTTTAATTATTACCATTTGTAATTTTCTCTCTTTTTCTGTGGTGCTCTTGAGCTAAAAACCATTAAAAAGAAAAATTTCCAACAAAATCAGACGTGTTATATTATCTTAATAAAAAGAATGAAAACATTTTAATTAAAAAAATATCATTTATTTTTTCAAAACATTATCAACTAAAACACATTGATAGCATTCACATACCAAACTAATCAGACATAAATGTGAGAAGAATATTTATTAAAAGAACTTGTAACAAAATCAGACATTCGGTAAACAATCTATTAAAATATTGTTTTATTTTTTTGTTTAATAAACAAAAATAATTTGTCCCACAACTTTTTGAAACACAACCTTATAATAACTGAAACATAAATAAATAGAATAAATGTTTTTGTCCTTAAAGTGCATGTTCTCCATCATAAAACAAGATTAAAAAAAAAAAAGAAATGGCTGACATTTACAGAGCTAACTAAGCTGAAATATTTAGATGAGAGCAAAATATCACAACTAAACCCCTAAAAACCAACAGCCTCTTGCATGTGATGGCACTCTGAATATCCAGCGTAGTCAATTATGCCATCTGAGGGCACACTTCACAAGACAGTTTCTTAAGGATTTTTCTGACAACAAATCCAGAAATGTAGACAGGACATTGTATACAAGACCACCAAAGCAGGCGTGGAGGTAGCTGTGGTCACATGAATGCAGGATTTAATGGGGATGGGAGATCTTCCTTTGATATCAAAGCGGAGTGCATGTCTGCAGCTGACAGCAAGACAGTCTCATCTAGTGCTGCACGTTTCCTGATCCGAGACCCCACAGCGAACCATCATATGGCAGAAAATGCCTGGAACTGACCTGTAGTGGGGTTGTTATTTCAGCCTCCTAAAAACATTACATTAACCTAAACACATTTACCAGTAATCATATTATATCATATTTCTCCTGCTATATATCTATATATATATATATACTGTTATTATGCAAATGTGTTGGCCACACATAGTATGGAGCTGCACATTGATGCATTACCTGCACATATTTTAAGGATGTCCAGGGCTAAATGTTGTGGAATGTAGTTGTTTAAACTTAAAGTCCCATTAACTGTCATGCACCTAGGTGTGTGAAATTTGTTCTCTGCGGTTGACCTAGAGGAGAAGTGAGCCGCAGACTCAGAAACCATTTGGTGTATTAAACGGTAAATGGCATATACTTGCATAGCGCTTTTCTACCTCCCTTGAAGGCTCAAAGTGCTTTACAGTCACATAACCCTAACTGTAACCCTAACCTTTCCCTCTTGGTCTGTGCGGCCAAAAAAAAAAGTTCAGCATGTGAAAAGTCACTTTCTTTTTATGATATCGATACTTACTTCTACTGTATGTCCATGTTTAGATTGTATTTTTATTGTAATTTTACTGTTTTTCAAAACTGATTGCTGGATAGCTCCAATATTTCTCGCCATTTTTGTTGCACCAGTAGTGTTTGCTTTGGGTTGTAAGGGACTGAAAAAAGGGGATAATGGTATACCAGTGGAGGCTTACTTCCACGCCAACAGTCCCGCCCACAACTCAAGGCGAATTTCTGATGAACTCCTGCCACACTGCACAAACATTTCCTAGAAAACAACAGTTTTTTTATTTTCTTAAGGGACTGTTGTGAAAGTGTTCTCACATTCTGGTAACTCATGTTTTTAATGTATGAAATCAGTAGATCAATGTGTTATTATGAATATTCATTTTCATATTATTTCACAGCTCTCATAAAAGTCATAGTTTAACTGAAATATGAGCTGAACAGTATTTTATCTGTCTGGAAGGTACTTATGCCTCCAGTTTTAAAGTGATTTCTAGACGAGCAGCAGCAGAAACTTTCACAGTAGAACCAGATAAACCGTTTACAAAAATTTCCTTATATGCCTCCTTCAACTGTCATCCAACGTAAAGCAGAGAAATGCTGGCTCCTGTTGTCAGGCAGAGCTTAAAAATTGTCTAATAAAAACAAAGAAAATGGATCTGTTCAATGTCGGCTTTAAGTTCGTCACCACCACTTTTAAACACTTTTTTTTCCTCCTGACATATTAATTTACCCAGCAACAGAGCAAGAATGATTCACATAAGAACTCTCAGGGCCAATTCTAATGTAGACTTAAAACGAAGCAAATATTGCTTTTATATTTTTAAATGCACATATTTTAATCAGTTATAAAAAACAGTTTTAACCCTTACGTTTTATTTGTAAAAATTATTATTTTTTATAAAAACCTTTTGTCAACAGAATATCATCATGCTTGTCTACTTTTACCCTTAGAAAAAATACTGTCTTGCCACTAATATTGCCTTTTGAAGTGGTTTTGCACTTTTTTTGTCTTCTAATAAATATTTTAGTTTCATAAAAGTTATGTTAAATGCATTTTTTCATTCATTTTTTTCTATTCAGACATTGTAACAGAGAACTAGCATTATTTATTTTGAGCACTTTAAAGCCCACTGGCAAGTTATCTTTGATTCATGTGTTTTTTTTCTCTCAGATCAAAGATATTTTTTTCTTTCATTCTTCTAAACTCACTAAGAATTTCAAAGCCTCATTTTCTCTTTATCTTTAATATGTATTATTCAGTCTGTTTTTGGTTAGAAAATGCCAGGGAATTGCTCATTTGAATAAAAAAAGAATTAATTACCAAAAAAATGGTTTCTTGTCATTTAACTTAAACAATTGGGGTTTACATGATGTGTATTTATGTACAAGAGCAAAATTCATTGTGCGAAGAATGTGTTAAATCCATTACCAAAGAAATGTGCCTCTACAATTTTTTATGTCATGTAGGATCAGTTCACTACTATCTTTTTTCTAAAATGGTAAATCCAGTTAAGTCTGGTGTTAACTACCAATGAACAAGAGGAGCACGATAGAGGCAGAGATGCATATATTAGAATACAAACAAAATTTTCAAAAAAGCGATTTTTCTTTTTTGATGATGATTTGGCTTAAATCTGTTATTTTTTCTCTCCAGTCACGTTTGATACCATTTATTCCTTTTGAAGATTGGTGAACAGGACCTGCCTTGAATCATCCACACTTACAGTACATCTTGTTCTTTCCTGATGACACAGCTGACAGATGGTGCTGAATGTGTGGGACACCATACCAGCTGTTGCTCCAGGAGAATGAAGTGTCGTTACTGCTGTCAGCCTCAAATAAAATTAAAAAAAGAGTCAAATTAAGTAATTTAGTCTTTTTGAAATACACACAATGGAAGTTGGTCAGTTGCCATGAACATTTTTAAGTGTACAGCAAAGCAGAAATACATGGCTTATTGCTCAGTTACAACCATATGACTAATGTGTAAGTAAACATTTACTGTTTAACATCTGTTCGGCAAAGGAAACCTACTTTAGTGTTTTATGAATGACATTTCAATTAACTTTAAGAAGGCTAATGTCAGGTTTTTTTCTTTTAACAACATTGAAGAAAATGTTTTTTTTTGTAATGAGATCTTCTTTCTTTCATTCTCATTTTAATCCACTGAAATGATACCAGTCACAGAAATGTTCTCCAGATTTCATTGATTTGAACAAACTAATCTGAGAAGAATGCTTCATTTATTTCTCATTGATGGGGAATTCTCTTATCATAGTAGTTCACCAATGTAAAGTGGCTCTGGCTTTTCAAAGTAATTGGTTTCTTACCCTAAAGTCTTAGCTTTTTCAAAACTGACTTTCTATGCTCATTCTTTAATTTTCCTTTGTCTTTTTCTGATGCGAGTTTAACGTAAAAGTATGCTTCCCTGTAGTCATTGCTGATTAGATTTCTGGAACTCAAAAATCTTTTTTCTTGTCCCAAATGTTTGATGTGAAGCTCTTGAGAATAGATTTGACCTTTACTGGAGCAGTCAGAGCAGAATACAAATGATCCAAAGACATATCCCCACACCCCTGAGCTTATCAATACGTAAAATACTCTAGATATATTCTTTAGAATTCATATACTGGCTAGTAGTATTAAAATTTTAAAAAATTTATTTGTTGTCATTGTGATAGAAATTCACTGGTCTTTGAAAATCAACATAACCAATTATATTCTTCCTTTAGGAATACTGTACTTGATGATTTTTATGTAACTGTGTAGAATGCGTTATTGATTATATTCTATTTTTTGAAAGATATCACTAAGGCCAGTGCTGGGAATAGAAAAAAGTGCAGCTAAACCAATCAAAGCCTTGGACAGCCTGTTTTTCTTGCTTAGAGCTGCAACACTGTATCCTTTGTCTGTTCTTTTAAAATAAACTATCTTCTTTTTAAAAATGCTTTGCTGTCAAAAAAATAGTCTGTGATGGATCTGAACAGTTTTTTTTTTTTTTTTTGTGGATCAAAAGAAAAATGCTGAGTTGGGACTATATGATATCAGCAAGTATTCTGCGCCTTATTTAAAATGAGGCTATTTCTCTTGTCAGTTCTTAAAATATATTGTTGGAATTAACTGCCAATGGTTCAGTCTGTGTCTGTCTTAATTTTCTTTTCTCTCCTTTTTTTTTAGTGAAACCGACATCTTCGAGTCATTTTTAAATCACTTTGTCATTTGAGCCACAGAGAAGTGACAGAAAATCTTAATTAAAGGAGTACATCTCTTCTCTGCACCATTTAACACTGACATGGTCATGTCACTGTGTATGCCAGATGCAGTTTCGCTTTCACCTTGCACCCATGGTTTGTTATTTCCAACCAGGGACAGAAACTTGAGCTCTGTGATGTTATTTAAGGTAACTGTAGCGATGGCTAGACAGATGGGTTTGAAGGCACCTTTTGCTCTGCCTCAGTACCCTTGTCTGTTTGAAAAGTGGTGAGGTTGAAGTCTATATTTGTGTGTGAAGCTGTGTGGCCAATAAGAGATGAAAACTGTGACCGCGGCAATGAAGAAAAAATAGTTTCCAGTGCTTTTCTTTAAAATTGATGTTACACTGATGTTTGCAGAATGGTTTCTGCAAATTAGATATTGCTCCAATAAATGCTATGAGTATTACACCATAGGTTGATGCTGCTTTTAAAATATGAATTTAATTCTTTAAAATTGACCTGAAAAACTGGAACGTAACTATTCCTATGTCCTTATACTATGTATCTAAAGCTCTTGCTTTGTTGTTTTGTGTTGTTGGCTAGCTGTTTTCTTGTTACGGTCTGAGTGGGGGTTAAAAAAACAAACAAAAAAAAAAACCTTGAAAATCCACAAAACAGCATTATGCTGTTGGCAGACTGTTGTTTGGCAAAACACAATCAAATTGTATCCAAAGTATCCATGCTTGAAAATGGAGATGCAAAAAAGCGTGATTCTTATTTTTATTCTTCAAGGCTTCCTCTGATGGGAATGCTTCCTCTCATGGTTAACCTGTGTGTGTCTGAAACCACTCAGAACCCACCGATGCTGCTACTTTTGTCTCTTTTTTTTTTTTTTTTTTTTTGGAATCCTTGTGTGCAAAGATAAAGAAAGCTAAGATGATAACCCCCTCTTTATAGGTGTCATTGACAGGTCTTAGCTTTCCAAAGGGGGCTGTGCAAACTATGAATTCTGCAGGGTGCCCCAAACTTTTGCACATGCCTTTATTTTGTTTTTTGTTATTTCTAACGGGTAAATGATGGAAATAAATCCTAATTTTTTAACATATTAAAATAATCTTTCATCTGTAAACTGATGCCTTTAGAAGATTTTTTGATCTTTCCTTGGGTTCTTTATACACAATAAAATAACTTTTTCCTGGGGTGCTCAAACTTTTGATCTCCATTGTACATTAATTGCGTAAACAGTTGAATAGTTACATTAATTCAAATAATAACACTGAAGCTAAAGCTCTCGTGTTGCAAATTTTTTTTTTTTCTTTTTCTGATCAAATGAAGGATTATTTTTGTGGCTAAACATTTTCTAACTTTTTTTTGCTCACTATATAATCTGCTAATGTACTATTTCCAGTTTTTAAAACCCAATGTACAGTTATTAACGATGGTTTTTAATTTTTTTTTATTTTGTGTTTCAGGGACAGCCTGTGGGCCAGTGCGATTTCAATATTCGATTGTTATGTATAGAAAAAGAAATTATTTCTCCCAGGATGGAAAAAATGAAGACAGGACAGATTGACAAAACCAAGGAGCCCTTCAGTGTCCGAAACAAGCCCTTCTTTGATATCCACGCTTCACGCAAGGTAAGATGGTCCGCCATGTTTTTTTTTCCTCTATATTCCACCTATCTTTTTTATATGCTCTTCACTTTGGCAGAAATTACCTGCTTCTGTTTTTTTTTTCTCTTATAATTATGGACACACACTCATACATTTTACATCATGGTTTCTGTTCAAATAAAAAGTGTCCCAGTTTGATCTTGGGGGTTTGCTTTTAAAAAAAAACAGTTCCTTGTGGTCAAATTGATCTCTTGAGAGAGGATAAAATGCGAGCAGCTGACACACATACATCCATCCATATTTATTGTGTGTAAATGACTATCTCAAGGGAGGGAAAGAGCTCGAAAATAAGTGCCTGACACCTCCATATTTGCTCTTTGGGGCACACCAGGAGAAGCTTTAAGATTTAGTGGATTATGTTAAGTGATGCGGTTTATCATGTTTACATGTTGTTAGTTTCTTTAAAAGACACATGTTCATTATATTGGATGAGTTTATTCATCCAAACTATTTTAATGTGTGCTGTAATTTTTGAAAGATCTGTTTTTGGAATTTTTCTCCAGCAGTTGTTGTGCAATAAATAAATAACAGAGGCTGCTACAATAGTTGTAGACCTGAAAGAGCAGAGCTTTTATCTTCTGAATAGCTGTGGAGCCTTCCTCAAAGTGTGAACTTGTGCCCTTTGTAAATTAGTGGGAAGTTGGAGCACAATAAACTGTGTGTTTTTGCTCAAACTCAGACCGTTTTGATATCTTGGGGAGGCATTTTCACATATAATGGAATTACAAGAAGGAGTTGAATGTAATGGATGTGTTTTTGTTCTTCAAAAATGTTCCATATGAATGGCTTTGTTGCCTCTGGTCTAACCCCTTGCTATTCTAAATTCTTAGAAGCTCTCTGAGAGATCCCCCCACCAACTTTCATGCTCATGTTGGGTACGAAACACTGGAAATGAAGTCACTGTGTCTGGTTTCTGACTGCCCTATTGTGTTCCTCTGAGGCCATCTGCTCCGAATACAGTCCTATCTCTGTTTTTTAGGAAAATAACTCCAGGAAACTGGAAGCTGGCTCATTAATTCATAGCAAGACAACCTTCCACTTCATGACATTTTAATCAGAAATTCCTTTTAGGGATATTTTGGCCAAACACTGTAGATGTAGACTGGCTTAAGTTCTAATTTTTCATCTCAGTCACTTAAATATTAATTCCCTCACTTAACCTCTTTTTTTTTTTCTTTTTCTTCTCTTTTCTAGACATCTAACAAAGATTCCTTTTTCATAGAATTTGTAAATTAGAGCGACCAAGTCAATTATCTGGGAATTTCCCGCTTGTTTAGCTCAAGCTATCTTGGTTGAAGAGATGTATTTGACCAGACATGAACTCTTATTAACAGAGTTTGACAAATAGGTTTTTGTCTGCAAATAATACAATTTATGGGGTTTTTCATGACAGAACCTCAAATCCTAACTGCTTATAATTAAAAGAAAAACTCATCTGCAGCGATTGCCTCTTAAAATGTATTATTCCTAAACAATTGTTTGTAAACCTGTCTAAAATAAATACAATTTAGCTGTATTATAAAATGTAACAAATCGTTTTCTATTTAAGGTAGTTTCGGATGATTAGTCAAGTGTTTTGCTAACAAGACGTGATGTGATCCTGTTCCTTAGAACCAGCAGATTGTAGTCATTGTAGAATATATATTTTTTAAAATAGTGTTGATCTCTCACTTAGTGTGCTAATTATTGAATTTTTAAAGGATGCATTTAACACAGTTTTGTTTTTCAATCTTTTTCCAAGTTCATTTGTTCCACATTCTTGTTTTATCTTTATCTTTTTTCCCATCTGTTTTTCATGCTTTTATTGTTTTTGTTTTTTTCTCATTAAACACCTGCCTCATCACAAGCACATCTTGTTTTTTTTAGTCTACACAAAAGTCAAAACCTGTGAACATAATAATTAAATGGAACACTGGTATAATCACATCTAATAGTCTTTGGTAATGTTAAATCTATAGAAGAAAATGAAAATGCTAATGAAATATATTTACCCTTCAGTGGGGGTTCAACATCTCTGACACATTTACCTTAAAAAAATTGGATTTGAGATTAATCTAGTTTCTCATAAGACACCTCCAGTCAGCCTTATTATGTCGCATGGGAGGGCAGCATTACCCTTTTTAACTCAATCATAAATCTCAACTAAATTCTTTATTGAGCTAGAACGGATTCGTGATATTGGTCCCTTTAAATACTTCGGTTAGATGCCTGTGATTTCACAGAGCTTTGGCACAGCTGATGAAATGAAGCTTTGGTGTGTCCTGAATATAAAATGGCTAATGGGATTTACTCACTTTTTGTGAGTGATGCATCTTTTATTTGAAGTGGAGATGAATAGAGCACGAATTTGTGGTCAATGTCTAGTCAGCAGCAGATGCACCATGCAGAGCTGATGTGCAAGCACTGATGTGGATGACGCTTTTTGGTCAGAGAAGCCATCTCAAAATGAAAAACTTTTTTGTGTGAGAGTGACATGGTATAAATGTCCTGAATTTTGGGTCTTTCAAACCATAATGGCATGCTTGAGATTTCTTCTTTGGATGTTAAAAATATCCCTCTAAAGATAAGCTATTTACTCGAGGTAAGGCAGATTTTTCTAGTGCTGTGAGTTCTGGTTAAAAGGTTATTTTTAAGGTGAACTGATGACTAATAATCTACATAAGGTATTTTTTGTTCAGATTTAACAGGTTTTACATGTAGAAAAACAATAAATATCTAGGAACCTTAAAATCCCTTACCCTATTTGATTGTATACCCATAACAGTTTAGTTTGTGCTAAGTGTTTACCATATTAGTCATGCTATGGTTGAGGTACCAAAGTTGAACCTGTTCTTCATCATCAAGCAAACAATATATTTTGTACTCGTCAGCAAAAAAAGTTAGCTTTTTTTCTTCCCTTGCATGTCCTATCTAATTTTCTTACATAATTATACATATTATGTATCCATATTATGTACATATAAATCAACCTGCATCATCCATAATTGTAAGGTTTAAGAAGCTGCACTGTAAATGCTGCTTTCTCTGTCTCCTGTTGCGGCTGCACCCACTCACTGAATGAAACGTGTTGAGGATTTATGCTTTTTTTTTTTTGAGAATACTCAACATGGACTTGATGACTCATGTTTGTTTACCTCTGTTGCCTTGAGAATTTTAGTTCTCTTCAAAACCTCCCAGACATTATTTAACCACTGATGATGTATGTTACATCTGTACAGTAAAGGTCAGGTGCACTGGTGAGGGAGCTGCTTCATATAAAGAAAAATCAAGTATTGCTGTCTGTTTTGGTTTGCTCCACTTGCACACTCTCTTATGCTTGGTTCCCACCGGACGCAGAAGCACTGCGAAGCGGAGGGCGAGCGGTATCCGCTTTCCTCCAGTTTACACCAAACGAATTCTGAAAGCGGAGACCGCGCGCATATCCGTTCCGCGAGCAGTGTGAACCAGTCGACATGCCCCCCTTGCTTGGGGTTAATATTTAGGAAAAGAAGGTGTATCCCTTCGGTAAGGTCTGCAGAAAGATTTTTTTTTTTTTTATGTTCCTTGTGCTGCTTACTTCGTGTTTTACCTTTCTGCCTTTAGGCTGCAGTCTTCCTGAGGTTGACCTATAAAGATGTCATGACATATTTGCTTACATCCTGGTCAACAAAAGGTCTTTCTATGATGACTTGCATAGCTAGTGATGATATATATTAATATGTGTTAATCTTTTAGTTTTTCTTTTTTTTTTATAAACTCTCTATTTTCTAAAAACATACTATTCTCATTTTTATTAATTATGTAAACCCCTATTATTGCAGCTGAAATTTGAAAATAACCAAAACATGCATACATAGCCAGAAGTTTACACAAATAGATTTCACAAACAGATCAAAGGTTGCTGAAGCATATCCCATCTGTCATCAACAGAGTTGAACATCTTAAAGAGGTCACCAGTGCATCCAAGGGCTGCACAGAGACAAACAAATCAACTGTACACACTCACAAAAAAAGACAGTTTAGGTACTTCCAATCATTCTGACTGGCCTGTTCCTGAGCTTTTGAATGAAACATAGGAGAATTTCAATCATAGATTAAATATTTCCTTTGTTTGAATGTCAAAATGTAATTCATTTGTTTTTTTTGGTTTTTTTATGACAAAAAATAACAAATATATGCTTTATATACAGATATATAGATATAGCGATGTCAACAAATACTAATATTGTGAAAGGATTCAGCATGAGAAACTCAAACCACCTGTAAAGGTTTCCATCCATGGTCTCTCTTCAGGGTCAGTGGACTGCACAACTATAGACTGCTGACTTTTCAAAAGCACAGAAGACCGTCATTGACCTCCTAGACAAGGAGGACAAGACACAAAACCAGCTGGTTATTCATGAGATCTATACCCAAGCATGTTAATAAATTTGGCAAAATTATGGGAGAACATCCACCTTGGCAGGATTGTCAAAAAAAATTCCTTCAAGAACTTTGGGGGACGTCACAATGATTGCACAGAGGATGGAGTCAGTTCACCAAGAGGCACAATACACAAATTAATAACTACTTAAACTTAGAATCATTTCACGGTTCAGATCAATACTCAGATCATTAAAAAGGAAGAATAATTGGACAAAAAAATTTTTTTGAAAACATATATAATATAACAAAGAATACTCCAAAACATACACACGCATGCATGCACGTGAACTCAAGATGTTCCTGCATATTTTAAAAACAAAGTAACGGTGCATTGCATCCTGAAAAAAAAAAAAAACTGTATACATAAAAAAGTAAGACAAGCGAGGCTTGCCAGAATTGATGAACCCATACATGGAGACATGTTTACTGATGCCGGTGCATTACACCTGTTATCCGAACTGTGGCTACTGATCTTTACGGATCACAGTTCAACCATGATCCATTGCATTCCTACTGCTAATAGACTACAAATGTTACATTTCACTCCTGAACCAGAAACAAAAGCATCTTACCAAGACTAAAGAAAAAAGAACAGGATAATTGCTCAATGGTCCAAAACAATCTTTACAGGTGAAGGTAAATGTTGCATTTTTCTTAGAAATGAAGGCCCCAGTGTCTGGAGGAAGAGAATCTATAGACTTTTGTCAAGAGGGAAATGAGAAACTCCAGACTCAACAATGCAGATGGCCTTAAGGCAGCTGTCAAAGAAAATTGGGCTTCCATTACACCTTGACAGTGACACAGGCTGGTCGCCTCCATGCCACAGCCAGTAATTAGTGTAAAAAGAAGCCAAGCTAAGGATGTAGTGTATAGAAAAAAAAACAGATTAACTACTGGTGTTGTTAGTGCTTTACTACTGTTTAATAACCTAACAAGTAGATGTAAATGTAAAAGTAAATATAACTTAAAGTTGAAAATAATTTAGAGTCCATGTTTTAGCCCTCCCTCAAAGTTCATGGTCTTGTGAACTCTTGGCCTGCATTCTGTGTACTTTATTTAAAAGAAAATACAACTTGCAAGTTGCTTCATGCAACAAATTAATGTGGCATATTTGATCAAAACTAGTCCATTGCAAACAGAGGGACTTTATGCAAATACCTGATTTATTTGACCTCTTCATCTTCTAAAAAGATGCCATAAATATACTATCATTGTTGCATCCTCTTAAAATTCTTGTTTTTCAAAAACTTTTTTTTATGTAAATAGAGGTCACTTGATTGTGGTCACTGCTTGTTAAATGGTTAGCTATTCGTAATAACTACATTCTAGGAAGCAATAATATATTTGCTGTAAAAAGAAGTAGCAAGACTTTATGGTATTATCAAAATTTTAAACAGATGTTTTTCTGAGATTTTGTGTAATGAAGGACAGTTTTTCACTCTAAAATTGAACTTCAGTTAAAAATTGTTTTATTGTTTTGGGTTAGTGTTATTAGTGTCATTTCCCTGGAACATTTGGAAAATTTTCTTTGTGTGTTAAAAAACTGCATGTTTTAGTTTGACAATATTTGCTGAAAACCTGTTTTCATACATTTAGGCTTTCAAAAAGATAGAGTTTTTAAGACCTAAGTAACCAAAGAAGGAGCCACATGCATTTAACTTCCTAAGCATTTGTGTTATCTTACTCCTGTACACTTGCAGTGGATTTAGAATAAAGCAATAAAAAAATGTTTAAGCTTACAGCTTTAGTTCATGGGCTTTCTAAAACATTATTTCACCCTTTTAGGAAATTACTGTCACTTTAATAGACTCTATTTTTTTCTCAAAAGTAATTCTGCAATTGACTGATAAGCAACCTTGTGCTCAGTCGTGACCCTTTCTCTTGCTAATTTAGAGGAAACTAATGAGAAATTATTTTTGAATTTGAAAAGAGTTTATTTTCCAAGTTTTTTATTAGGTTGAGTGACTGAAAAGGCTCAACCGTACCGATACGTTTTCTGTTTGTTTTGGTCTCTGCACCATCAAATTCAGCATCTTGCCTTTGAAGGACCTTGTACTCTTCCATTAGGCTTCAGTTTTCTAACTTGAGGAGCAGATTACTCCGTCACAATGAAGCTCAGTAACAGGCTGCCTCTCATTTATTTTTTTCCCTCTTGACGGCTATCAGCCTGCGAGTGTGTTTAAGTGTGTCTTAATGTGTGTGCTCGGTTCAGTCACCGTCACTGTGCATTTGTGGGATTGGGTTTCTTTTTCATCTTTGAGGTGCTAGCTTATGATATTTTACTTTCAAAGATTTACAGTTGAGACTTGCACTGCCATATATCTAATCTCTCTTAAGATATATGTTAAGCATTCTTAATAAATAACAAACCAAGGTCGAGTAAGCCTCCTTGCCTTGCATTTTTTATTTTTGTTGATTTTTAAAATTCATTTTCATCATTCCTTTTATGATTGTTTTAAATAGATGAGAACCCAAAATAGAAAAAAAAAATCTAAAAATCCTTATTTTATTACATATGATGAAGCTTGGGAAACAAATTCAAATTTAAACCCAACATATTTCATATTAACAATGCTTCACACCCATAGGAAGATAAACTTATGAGATTCTCAAGATGGGGTGTGGATTATTTCCAAATATAAATGAGTGTTTGTTACTTTCAATCTCTCAGCACTTCTGCAGTGCTGATAAGACCTAGTAGTGTCACATTACCATGCTGATCGGTGTGCCAGGGTTGAACAGGGAAGCAGCCAACAACAGAGAGGAAGTAGGCAGCAGCTAATAGTTTGGCAGATGATGTAATTTAATTGCTTCAACTGATGAGTCTGTTACTCAACGTTTTTGTCTTTTTGTTTATTTGTTTATCTTTACTCTCAAAAGGGTAGAATTTATATTATTGTAGCTGTGATGTTTGGCAAAACTGTATTTTCTCCTTTTGTCTTCAGTTGTTAAAAGATTTTATAGAATAATTTTATTGATATTGTGATGGCTCATCTCAAAACGTGCCCATCCTGTAACACACACCTGCACTTCCATTAAGATGCAGCCTCTCTTCTCTACAACCCTTCACGGGCCTGGGAAACCCAAAATCCCCCAGCACCCGTCTAGGTAAATTCACCATACGGGGGACTATGACAAAGGCTTTAGGTATTCACACTGGAGTAGAAGAAATGCTATTCTAAATTATCTTACTTAGATTGTTTAGGAAACTTGTTGCCCAGTTTGACAATTATTCACTCAGTTTCAAAAATCTGTTTTTTCCCCACAAACCTTTGTTTATCTTGTCTTGGACAGCTATAATAAGATGTCTGGCAATATTTTTCGGTCAGTTCAAGTTATGTAACAAATATTTTTTTATTAATTTTCTATGAAGCATACAACATAATCAAAAGATCTCCTTTTTTGTTGTTTTGAAGCTGTTGAAAGTCTCCAATATTACTTAGTTTGACTCTTGGCTAGTCATTCATTTCCAACCCTGCATGCACTCTGATGTGAGTCTTCATTTATTAGGAGGCAAACTGCATACCAGCTTCAGAGACCGACTCATTTTATGGTTCAGAGAGGCCTTAAGGCAATTGTCTAAAGAAGATCACAATCATTTTTGATGATTCCAGCTGTTCAGCTAGAGCTTATACAAAAAATTATTGTTAACCACAGTTTGAGTTGGTCATTATTGATGAAAGGTTAATTGCAAAGCTATAATGTATATTGAAAAGGGTATGTGGCAGTAAAAGTGCATTAGTGTAGATTAGAAGCAGCTAAAAATTACAGTCTATCCAGGATATTAACAAATTAAAAAATCATTTATCTTACAGCATGCTGTGGGCTATGAGCTAGTGTGGACAAAAAAAGGATCTCACCTAAGTTAATCAACCTCTAGCACTTCTATGAACATTGTCTAATATGCTTTCATGGGACAACAGTGATGTCTCATTTTGACAGAATGTAAAATAGTGTCAATTGATTCCCTTCTTAAAATTCAGCTCTTGATGTATCAACACTCAAGAGTGCGTAAAAATTCCCAACGAAACTTTTATTACTGTCTGTTGAGACAACAGAGGCTGTGTATTGTTGTATTTTGAGAGGACAAATGTCTACTTTTGAACATGCTGTACACTGATACTATTTACTATAACATTATTGTTCCTCCATGCGAGGATAAAATGCAACATGTACATCAAATGTGAGAGGTTTGCTCACCTTTGTGACTACCAATCTATTTTTTAGGCTTAAGTCACAAGAAATTGGGAAATTAGACCATCAATGCGTAGTTTGTATGGGCATCCTACGGGTCAAGCACTTGAGTATCACGTTCACGTCCCCTGTATCCAGCGTTTGCGCGCAGTCAGGGAGTCAGTACTTGCACTTTACTGATGACTAGAGTGGGGCTAAAGCGAATCGTATGACAGCATCACCCGTACATCATAAGTCCATGCAACTTACAATAACCTTACAAATACTTCTCAGTACCCTTACCAAATGCACAACAATGGTACATTCCATTGTTGAAAAAAACCTGTTAACAGGTCCATGTGACTAAGGCTTAGCTGTGTCATTTTTGAAAACTGTTTTAACCATTTAAAGCTAAAAGCATCATATATGATACATGAGCCTGTCAGCCCCCAACAAGAGCAATCAGATGGAATTACAAATTTCTTGTATTTTTTTCGGTCTTAGAATGTTTTTGTTAGCTCAGGAAAAAAAGATATCTTTGAGCTGTGTTACCCGACACACCTGTTGTATCAAATCGATTGTTTCGTGAGACCTGTAAAGGCTCCAAATTCAAAGAATTTGAATTTTCTTTCAAATATTTAATGGCTCAGGCTTTACAGGGTTAATATTCTTTGTAGACTTATAACAGTTCTTTGTATCTATTAAGTTAAATATCTTGCCTTGATGTAATATGTTCATGGAAACATGGTGCAAAAGACAAAGTCACAGATATGCTCCTCCCCCTTAACACTTCTCAAAATACTGTGCTTTGAATCTGCTGTGCTTCCTCCATGGATTAGCACCACATTTTTTTGGTTTTATCAAGATGCTCAGAAATGTGTATATTTTGACTTGAAGTCATTTTTGTTCCCAAAGGATTATTTATAACAGGCAGCATGGATGACATTTGTTTTTTGGATAAAATAAACAGCTGTTATTTATTTCCTTTATGGTAAATAGCATATGCTTGTATAGCACTTTTCTACCTTCCTTGAAGGCCCAAAGTGCTTTACAATCCCAGTCTCATTCACACACACATTCACACACTGATGGCGGCTCCACTACCAAACACTGGCACCAACCTTCCACCAGAGGCAATGTGGGATTCAGTGTCTTGCCCAAGGACACTTTGACAACGCAAGGCAGAAATTGAGCCTGCAATCTTCCAATCAGAGGTCGACCGCCATACCACTGCTGCCCCATATTATTATTTATGCAATATAATTAAGAAATGCTTTACAAACAGAAAAATGATGCGGGATTAACTTTTTTTTTTTTAGTGTTTAAAGTTACTTGAAATTTGCTGCAAAAATAGTCTCTGACTTTTCTCTGCATTTATAAAAAGTTGAATAAAATTACAATGTGGATCGATTAAGTGCACAATTTGTATATTCTTAATTTTTCATGAAATTTATTTTTACATGAGGTAAATCCTAAGAAATTGTAGCAAACTAAAAAGATCTGCAGCAAAAAGGGTTTTCTACCTGTTATATCCTACCACCTATTAATGTTTGTGCATGGAGATACTGGCTTCCATTTTGAAAAAGTAAGGCTATGAAAACACACCAAGCAAAAAGAAATTGAGGTGCATCTGCGCTTGTGTTCAAGATGAGTTTTAACAATTTTATTTATTCATGACTTCTGTCGCTCTGATAGTTATTCTATCAGAGAAAGAACCTGCTTATCATGTTTTTTAACATTTGTTACTCCATTTTTGATCTGGAGTTTTCAATGACAGCCAGTTCTCTTAATGGGGCGATTGCTCTTCACCTCTGCCTACACAGCTCTACTGAACCAGGTTCATATTTGTCTCTGCTTCCTAAAGAGGTTTACCATAAACGTAGGTTCTCTATCTCCCATCGCTATTCACTCCAAGGAACTTCCTTATTGTAGGAGGATGTGTGAGTGGAAGTCATCTCTCCATCCAGGGTTCATTGTGCTCATCGAAGATGGTGGGTGGGTGTGCTATGATGGCAATAGAACTGAAATGGAACTCCCAGATCTCACCGCCTACATGCCGCTCCCTCACAAAGGAGTCATTTTTTTCTTGTCTGGCTATATGCCTTCTCCATGTCACCATGGTTGTCAAGCTTTGTGTGATCTGCTATGACTCATCTATCATTCTAGAGAGCACCGATGTTGTACTGCTTCCCCTGCAGATACAGAAAGCAATGGGGATTTTCCTGCAGCTCTCAGCTTAATGTATTTTGCTCTCTTCTAAGTAGAGTCTAATGACTTCATTTTATGCTGAGCAACAGAACAGTTTGTGGAAGTGTGAAAATGATCCAATGGTTAAACTGATGCAGAAAGGGGCATATGTCATGTTTGTGTGTGCGCTTGTGCACGAAACATCTTACAGAATATCACAGATGACTAAAATTCACACTATTTCCATCACAATTCAATCAACGAGGCTTGTCGTATCAACAGAGAACTCATTGATGCAACATCTGCAAATGTTTGCAAATGTTTAAAACTTTCAGTTGCTGTTGTGAGTTTTTTGATTGTCCTGTTTCTCTGTCTATGCTTTTCATTTCTAGTACAAAAAAATACAAGATGATTGCACTGTGTTGCAGAAGTTAAAGGAACTAGCTCAGTTATAACATTTGCTTCTTTAGACTACCATGATATCTCACCTGAAAATGACTACACTTTGCGTTTTAATTTCTATAATTTATTCTGAGTAAAACTCACTGTTTCTATCAAGTCATATTAGATGTTTTATACAATAGTCTCCTCACTTCAAGGAATATTGTCAGCACATGCAATATCTCATGCTGTGTTATCTTACTGAGTCAAAAACATTTTTCACAAACCATGTCTGTATTACACTTTGATAGTGCCACTTTATGAAATTTAATTTTCCAATATTTAATTTAAAGGTGTTATGTTATTGAATACTTTAGATTTTCTATTTTGAAATGTATTGCCAAGTTTTTTATTACTTTTTTTCCCACATGTTTTAAGGGAAAAAAACACACTCTTTGATACATTGTAAAAGCATGTTGAAAATATAAATATCAAGTATATTGTAATTTAAAACCATTGCTTTCTTGATTTAAAATTAATTTAATCTTCAGGCAGCTTCAGGGGTATAAAACATGCATAAATGAATTCACTTTTGCATCAGTCTTCTTCAGAACTAAGTACTTTGAATATTCCACTGGTGTTGTCAAACTGTCTCAACCCCCACGCCATGGACCTGTGGAGATTGCAGCAGGATGCAGCATGAGTCCTTTAGCACCTCTGGGTGTTGTGTTCATGGGACATCATGTTTATCAACCACGTAAGGATTTGGGGATTTGAGAAGCAGGTTCTTATCCTTGGGCACTTTGTGTTCTTTGAACCATGACTGGGCAGTTTACAGAGTTGTGGTGAAGATTATTGTCTCATGGAGGAGATTGTTGCCAGAGGCAATTACAATAGGCGTTTGTTTTATTTTTTTTGTTGTTTTCTACTGCCAGGTTTAGCTGGGTGTACATGTCTATTTATGTGAACGCCTGAAGCTGAGGTACTGGTAGAGTAAAAACTATGCTGCAACATGCTTGATGCTGTTTGTTTTCACTGTGTTGGTTTATGGTAATTTTCAGCAAATCTAAAAAAAGAAATTTTCTGCTTGTTTGCACATTCCCTCAAATAAACACATGGCTTGCTCTCTTTTATTTTCTCTTCTTGTTTTAGTTACTAGTATTAGGACTCTATTAATTTCTTCTATTTCTCATTCCAGCAGAATCCCAAATGTCATATTTCACAGGAAAGTTCTCTATGCAAGATGCTTATTACTTTCCCGAGTATCCAGAATGCATTTCTTTCTGCTTAATTTAATTTTATGGCTTTGATAATGACACCTGATATCCACTTCAATGCACTAATGCTTTCTACATTTTTTTTTTATTGACCAAGGCCATTTCCTCCTTGCCTAAATAAGCTTAGCCTCTGAAAGTATAGGAGTGCTCTGATAAGTCATTACGGGTGCACATTCTTTAAAAAGAACTCAATTCAGTCTGGGGTTTAACAAAATGTAACATTTGCCTAAAATATAAATATTTAACCTTTATTTTATAGTGAAAAAATACATCTTTAAATCTCTAATTTTGTGTTGCATAATCAGCTTTTATTACATTAATGTTATGGTGGTTTCTGACATCTTTAACCCTTGTATAACACTAGAGATTTCCCCAATGATACCTAAATAACACACACTCTTTGACCTCTTCAACCCTTTACGTGATCAGTGTGAATCAACTCATTCTTACACAGAGAAAAGCAGCTTTTTAAATTGTCTTTGCACCAGTTTGCTACACATTACTAATATAAAGTGTTTTTATAAGGACTGGTTTTCTCCTTGACAGAATCAGCTGAGTTTTTCTTGGGCACTTCACTAAAGTAAACTGTTAAAAATCTGCAAAATGCTGATTTTCTTCACTTCAGAATACACTGGAATTGCATTAATTAGGTAAACAATTAAAGATTTACGGTAGTTGAAAGACTGTCAAACATTAGTCGAAAGAATGTTAAACTTCCCCTTTAAAAATGGGATTTAAAATGTAGAGCTCAAGCCCTCTGGTTTTGAGATGACTGACTTTATGATTGCACTATGATTCATATCATCAGCCTTGAAAATGTAAATGAGCATTGCTGTGCTCTTTATTGGGAGAAACAGCTATATGTAGAAGATCTTAACTTGTAACATTGGTATCAAAATTGAAAAGCTAATGAACTGAAAGCTTTCTGAAGAGCTGCATAGGTTTTGAGCTTTTTTTTCTAACTTTTTTTTTCCATTTGTCCATTAAAGAAAAACACTCAACCCACCCATGACTGTTATCTGTACAATTCTTTAACTCTTCTTTCCTCTCCATGTCAATTTCTATGATTCAATTGCATGCACTAAATCTAAAGAAATTCAACATCGCCCAATGGACAAACCCAATTTGAACATGTTTAACATTAGTCTCAAATTTTTTGTCTTTATAGTTGTCTTTTCATATAGCAAGCAGCAGAAAATGTCTAAGCAAGTCATTGGGCAAAAGAAGGAGAAGGATTCCAAATCTTACTGTGGCTAAATTATCTTTTTTTTTTTTTTTTTTTTTTTTTTTGTAGACTACGCTTTGTGAATATTAAGTATCCCTGATGCAGTTTGTTCATTGTTAGCTTTTGCTGCACTGCAGACAAAAAAAAACACCTTGGAGAAAACTACTTTCTCCGCATTTGGCTTATCAGAGTCTGTGGAGCACTTGTTTTGACTTTAAGGTTTATAACATACCGTAGTTATAGCTCCCAGGACCTGTGCTGTTAATCAAAGTTAAATAACTAAAAGATGGAAATAAATGTTCCTGTAACTTGTATTGTTCCATTTTGAAAGAAAATTGACTTTTCCTCTACGGCTGTTCTGCCATGTCTTTTTGACATATTTTCTCAAGCATTTTTCTTTCCTCTGGCTCATCTGAAGTAGTTGGTTTGAGTGGAAGAGATGAAATCTGCACTTTTTAGTCATCAGGAACTCAGTGATTTGATGCTATTCTTTCTACTGCCGTCTCTTGTCAGGGGTACAGATTTTGAGCACTTGCCATTGTTTCCTATGTGATAAGGTCTCTATTTCAAAGCTAGATGTATTCAAATCAAAGGATAAAACCTCAGGGTTTAAGATTGAATGCTTCCCATTGTACTTTCTAGAGTGTTAGCTGTTGAAAAACTTAGTGGCTGTAGTTGAAACTTATAAATAAAAGATTTTGAAATGTGTCCACCTGTCTTGTCATTTTTTTAGGGTTGCTTGACTGAAGCTATGTCCTATTTCTCTTTCAGCTCTTGGAAGGCAGCTTTACATCACAGGTCAGCCATGAAGTTGATGGGCTTATCTTCCAGCCATGTGGGGTAAGCTTTCATCTGTGTTTGACAGCTAGTCGTTTGTCAAATCCATGGCTTTATTGCCACTTGTTTATGTCACACACTGCATCTTGTTTTTAAATTCATCTCAAATAGCTTGTCACCACCAGCACACATTCGTCACTTTTTGTCCCACTCTTGCCCTCTTTTCATTGTAAAGGAAGCCACAGTGCTTTTGCCACCAGCCTCTTTTTAAATTCACACCTTCTCTGTGAGCTGCTGCACATGAAATGAGACGCACGGTTGCAGACTGAAGTATAGCTGTAGTTTGAATTTTGGTGTAGCTGATTTAACAGTAACAAGAGAAGATTGTACTCCTGTCAATCGGTTTAGTCTTCAAAATAAAAGCATGACCATTTCAAATTGATTTCTGCAACATAGAACCTTTTAGTTCTTTATTCATCTTTTTTATCCATTCTAAAAGCTGCACACATTACTCAGCTTTTGTTGCAAAAAAATCTTTAAGATCAAAATAATAACATTTTGAACATTTTAATCTATGAAAGACAGCCATCTACTATCTTGATAAGGTTTCATGACAATTTTTTTTGTAGGTTTATTAGAGTAATCTACACAATAGAGTTGTGTGTGCTTCTCTACCTTATTCTTTCGCAGGTATAAAAACTAATTATCCTTTAGTATCATTCATGTTGGTGCCATCAGCTTGCTGCAGTCCCCAAGAGCTTTGGGCAAAGTCACTTGCTTTTATGTCCACCACAACCTAATTATTCATATCTACTGTTCCAAGCAGACACCTCTCAAGGTTCTTCAACTAATGTGACTCTGTCCCAATTAGTAGCAAAAATTAAAAATGTCATTTGTTTAAATTGCCTGTCTTTTTGACCTTCTTCTGAGGCTTTTGTTCAAGACGATATTCATACCTGACTTATTTCTAAAGCTGTCAAAAACCGCAAGAATATTTTTAAAAGATTTCAAATGTTGAGATGCTGAAACATTTACATTTGATTTATAATAACATTTAACTATACCACCTTTGGTTCAAAGATCATCATCTATTAAGAGAGGCTGTTAGATGAAAGTCTTATTTTATAGTATTTTTATGCCATTTTTAATAATTTATTGTCTCTAAAAATAGGGAATTGCTCTAAACTCTGGAGCTCTGCAGCTGCTTTTAGTCTCCAGAGCCGCTCAAATGAATTGCTCAGGAACCATAAAGCTGGCGTGTCTAATGTGACTAAATGATGCAAATAGTAATCTCTGTTACACGGTCTTCATAAACTCATTAAATAGCTTGTTAATGTCTTGTAATTTATACATTTTTGGTTATGACTGAAAGAAAGCCCCATGCAACTTGAGGAAACAGACAGGACAGGTGCTTTTGCAACACTTTTTCACAGCCAAAGCTTTTTTAAAAGGAAAGCAGCTCAGTTATTGGTAATAAAAACCAGCCTGAATATGGCTGTCTGACAAATACAAGTCTAACAACAACAACAACACAATTCAAAAGGGAATCGAACTTTGCTGGATTAATACCTTTTAAAAATGCACGTCTTTGTTTTTACCTTAATCTTTTGTCAACGGATTACTGGTTGTTCTTTACACAAATTGCTACTCTGTGTAAAAAGGAAGTTGTTTTTGAAACATGCAGCACTTTGGGAGCTAGCTTATTGCTTTATAGGGAGCTCTTAATGCCACCCCCCAGTGTGAGCATTTGATGTTCTGCATTTGGAAGCATAATCTCCTCTGGGGCATTGTGCAGCTCCTTCTTTTTTTGCTTTCTTCTGTGGAAAGTTTGTACAACTGTTTTATTTACATATTGTCTTCCAATTCATCCACAGATAAAAATCAAATAGACTGGTGATGCCAAAATGGAATCATTTATCATTTACAGTAAAAACTTTGAGTTGACTTGCATTTCTCCTTGAGTATTCATCACAGAAGTTGGTTATTTTAACCAAAGGTTGCCCAAATCGTCACTGATCACAGTACCAGACAAAATTGAATAGAAATACACAAATTAAAATTAAATTTTACTTTGGAACTCAGTAACAAAGTTTTTAATGAATTTCCCACAAAATTAATTGCAATTGTGGCTCATATTTGTCAGGTGTTCATTTGCACTTTCCACAATACTCCATGAAGAGCAGTTGTGGCTTTTAGTACAGTTGTTTGCTCTGAATGTCACAACTTTTTTGCTCCTTTTGACTAAATGAATGTAAATCAAGCGTGGGTAAAGAGGAGTTCTTGACAGATTTTTCAGCATGTTTCAGCCAGTAGCTGAGTAGCTGAGCCCCAGAAAATCTTTTGAGACTTTGGAAACGCTTAAAAACAGCTTGCAATTTGTTGCAATCTCTTCAAGTTCTGGTTTGCTTGAAAGGTTGGTTTTTTTTTCTTCTTACCATAACCAAGATTGTGTTTTTGTTGTGACTTGACTCTGTATGATAAGATTTTTTTGTTTTAGTTGTTTATAAGGTTTGATGAGGGAATATTTGTTGTAGGGGTGGGTTATATATCGGTGCCAGTATCAGCCAATATTAGCATAATTTGAGCTTATCAGTATTCGTCTGATATAAAAAATTCCACCAAAATATGCCACAGATGTTTCTCTTTTACTTCGACTGGTGGTACAGCAGGAGAAGTGCTCTGTTTGGCACAGGCTTGCTCTCCCTCCCACCCCGTATGCGTCTTGCATCAAATGCTAGATGCACACGGGGGAGGAATCTGAGCACGCTTTGGCTGTTCAAGCCAATGAGTTATATATAGGCTAGAGATGGCATGCTGGCCTTTTACCATTGTCCAAGATACGTAAAGAGCTACGCCATATTGGAATGGTATAAAAACAATGAGACATGGCTTAGCAGAAATAGTAAAATGACCATGAAATGCCTAATGTAAATATGTCATTATATAGGACTGAGAACAGTGTAACCCGGTCGACAGTCGCTTCAGTCTGACTCTCAGCCCGGCTCGGGCACCCACGACTATACATTCACAGTTCTGAGTAAACTCACTCAGATCTTCCTGAAATGTGTTCTAGAAGTTCTCCTTTATTGGCTGACTGTAATTTTTTTGCATACAAGCATTAAGGCCTTTTCTGGTACAGCTAGGTCTAGTTTAAAAGCTAGTATTCCAAAATGGTAAAAAAAAAAAAAAAAGACAAAAAAAAAACTGCTTGTCCATTTAAAGCTTGTGATTGTTTTTTTCCATATGCACTCAAATATATTTTTACTTTTAAATTAGATATTTTTAGATATAGCTGAATTTTTAAAAAGTGTTTTGTACCAGTAATTTGAGAGACTCTTATTTGGACCTACTTTGCACAACAAAGGCTATCTGTGTTACATCTGAGGTTAAGATAACCTGATTTTATTTAATTTCAGTTAACAGTGAGTATAAAGAAGAATCCTTTGCAAAATTCATACTCACTTCTGGCTTTGGCTAATCCGCTTTCAAAAATTTAATTACTTCAATTTTAGCTTACTGGAAACACATGTTTACCCTTTATTAAAGTTATGTTTTATAGCAATTTAAAGCAAATGCTGTTCCAATGTCTGTAAATTTGTTTAGCTCAACAGCTACCAGCAGTCAGTAAGGTTCACATGTCATTGATTTTTGTTTCTTTTCTGCGTCTACAGCAGCCAGTTAATCTCTTTTTGTGTGAATACAATTAAGTGGTTTTGGGGTTAATCCCAGCAGGATCTTACTGATGTGAATGTCCGTTAATGTCAGTACAAAGGTTACCACTGAAGCAGCTGCGATCACCAAGTGGGTTATCTCACCCGACACATTGCATGCCGCGGCTATAAACAACAAATGGATTTTGAATTAATTAACAAATGCACAAGCAGAAAGCAAAATTGCTTAAAACAGATTTTTTGATGGAGATCCTTTCAGACTATACAATTAAAATTTATAAGAGGGATATTTTTTCAAGAAATTTGACCTTTTCAGCCAAACTCAAGTGTCGAGAACTCTCCTCTTAAAACCTTGGCCACCATTCCCCTTACTGCAAGAAATGGGATGGTTTTTTTTTTTTGTTTGTTTTGTTTGGTTTTTTTGGGGTTTTTGGGGGGGGGGTGGCACACAAGTGGTCTGCACAAAATATCATGGTCATATACTGCTCGGCGAGTCAGTAGAACAAAAATGTTCATACACGTGTTTTTTACAAGCATGTTGCTATCAACACCGAACATTATTATAGCACGCAGAGTAAAGTGAGTGTGAAGTAGATAATACGGAGGCATGTCATGCATATTTATCTTTTTTTTATTTTCGAATGCCCTTAAATCCTGCAGACTGTGCAAGAGACTATGATTCTTGTTTAAGTGACAAATGTGCACTCCCTGCGTACAGCCTGACTGCTAGAAATTAGGAAATTGGCAAATCAGAGTGTGGCTTGTCTAGGCATCCTACGGACACTTGTGTATCCCCTGCACACACACAGTGACGGTAAGGGGCCACTACTCAGACTATACTAATGACTAGTGTAGGGATAGGCAAATCCAGGCCTTGAAGGCTGCATTCCTGCATTCTCTGGCATATTCTAATTGTCTGGACACACCTGAACCAGGTAATCAGTCATGAGCAGGGCTTAGATATCTGAAAATCTGGGATTTGAATACTGTTCCTACTTCTTTGTTTAATTTAAGCATTTTCAACATTCCCCTTTTCACTCAACAGGTTGTGCTGAGATGTCTAAGTCTGAAAAAACTTCTGAAGAATTATGGCTCTAAATTTCTTGAGTTTTAACCTTTTACTATTTCCCTATGGATGGACAATGGCAGGCTCCGAAAGATCCATAGAAGTGATCACTTTTGGTAAATCCAATTTTAGCTCCCTGCACCTTCAGTTTGGCTCAATTTTTGAGGCTAAACAAAAATGCTCAGTTAAATGCCATGACATTTTTAAAAGATCAGTTCTACAAAAAGGCTAAATAATTTGTGTCTAAGTATTTAACAGTGTGCAAATAATTATTGACATACTTTGTTGTAGAAAATTGTCAAACAGTTGTGTTTTTATAATTTATATAAACTTTGCATTATCTTAAAAACATGTAAAATTTTATAAACATTATTTGCTCCAGCTATTTTGACTTTAACTGTTTTCCTTCTCTTTTTCCCATCACACTAACTGATCCCAAATTAATTTTGTTCTACGGCACCATTTTTGCAAGTGAAATCTTTTCGAGGCTCACAAAGTGTCATTGTGTTCTTTCAAGAAAGCTGCCTAGTGGGTCTGAACTGAAACAGAAGTTGTTGTTTCTTTTTTTTTCTGGGTAGCAAATCAATCAGGTGGGGGCTTAAAACTGCTATTTCAGTTTTATTAGAGCTCATATCTTCGCAATACTTGGAGCAAAATTCTTCACTTGACTCAATACTTGCTGTACTCCATAACACCCTTATGCCACAGTCCGGATGATGCTGAGGTGGAGTTAACTTGGTTAAAATGCCCCACCCACTTCAGGCTTCATGTTCTATTCACATTAACTTATAGTTACATGTATTTGTTTAGTTTTCTGCTGATGGTCATTAAATGTTTTAGGTCATTAGAAAATATTTTAATTAAAAACATCACATTCACCTTGCAGTCACTTTTCTGTTGTATTACTTCACGAATGGTATATATTGTTTTTTTCTGTGTATTTTATCTGTTCTTGGTAAAAAAAAAAAAAAAAAGGAAGACCCTCCCGTTTCTCCTCCATTCAGAGTGACAGTCAAAACCTTTGAATTGTACATTTGAAATGGCAGGTAATGCATGCACATCATTACATGAAAACGAATTTGATAAATGAGAGACGTGTTCCTGAAGCCAAGGTCGGGTCGAGAGATGTGTTTTCTACTTCAATAATAAAGTGGCAGACTTTTTTTTTTCTTCATGTGGACTCACTTATTGACTTGAATAACTATAGCAATGGAACACAAGTGCATCATGCAGCACTTTCTCATTTAGAAATGAGTTTAAGGGGGGTAGGCGGTGGGGGTGGCTGGCATGCTCTCTCCTGGATCTCTTGCGGAGTGGGTGGGCGTTTGCCTGGAGTTTGGAGTCTTGGTGTGGGAATGGCCTGGAACTCTCCCTCCTTTTTTTCTTTTTTTTTTTACATTCCATCATCCACCTCAGCTAAATATAAACACTCACCTGAACATAGGTGTCAGCTCACCTTTGCACCAATACTATGTGTGACAGAATGAAATGCTTTACATGTGTTGGTTTGTATGCATAAGTGTGCATGTGAAATGTAGTTGTATTGTTTACGTGTTGACACGTTAGTATGTGAAGGCTCTTGGAACCAACAGGTATGTTTGTAACATCTGAGTGTGTAGACTGGCCCTCGCCCATTTTAGACCAACATTCACACCTGACTGTAATGATTATAAACTTCCAGCATCTTGTTGCCTGTTGTTTTATGATTCTCGCCCCCCTCCCCTGTAATCATCCTCCAATTTCTTTAGCCCACCCTTTTTTCCTGTCTTTTGTGCCATACTCCCCACCCCCACCCCCAGCATCCCTCTCTCTTATTCCCTCTTCTTCTTTTCCATCCGGTTCGACAAAAAAGGATGCAAACATACCAGTAATACATATAAAGTTAAGCCTAAATTATAAAAGGGGTTTTAACAAATCTACACCTTGTGTGTCTAAAAATTTTTATTTGCATCAGTAAAATATGTCCAACACAAGAGGCTCTCAGCTCATATCTGTTTGCTCAGCTGTTGGACAGGACAAGTAAAAAAAAAAAAAAAACGGAATGAGTTTGAAGGCTGTCTCTTTATTCCACCTGCTTCCTGATAGGATTTTCATGGAGTTGGCTTTGCTAGCATGAGTTATTAGTAAAGTATGTTTTTGTATAAAAATGTGTTTGTTGCAAGTTTGAATTGCCTTCAGTCTTTTGAATTTTCTTCTGAGACAAATATGTTGAAAAAAAAAAAACGATTCAATAGTTTTTTTTATGTTTATTTTTTTATATTGCCTACAAATGCAGAATGTTTTGTGCCAATGGCTTGTCAAAATATGACTTTTTAAAATTGAAAAGCAAAAAAAGAAATAAATGTTTGTAGTCTTACATAATGGTGTCTCTGACCATGATGAACTTCTGAGGTTTTATCAAAGGGCTGAACAGGGCAGAGGCTGTTTTAGGTATGTACCGTGACAGTGCAGGTTCTTCGAGGAACTCTGTCCATTTTTCACACATTTCCGTGGAGTACACTTCTGTTACCTGGCAACCTAACCATGACAGAAACCAGTCATCTGTTCCCGCCTCCAGTCTCAATATCTTTCATGTTTTGCTGCACTTGATTCATGTGTTTTGAAATGTCAGGCACACATGAATAATCAAAGCGATGATTGCTCAGTCTGCATCACGCAGTATGTTGGTATACAGTGAAATGCAATTCTAGAAGTGAAAATGGTGCTCATGCTGCATGTTAACGCAATGTGGGAATGCAATAAAAAGCAAAAATAGACAGAATTTATTTTTTCTGATGTGAAATATTTTAATAAAAAAATAACTCAAGACAAATGTAAAATAATTTGTGTTTCCTATCACTTTTTGGGACCTGCAGAGATTAAGAACTGCTAATAAAATAGCAGCATCACACATCAGAGGGCAAATTTCATATTAGTCCTTTTCAAAACAAATCTTTTTTTTTTTTTGCAGAGGTACAAGGCTGGAAAGTGTGATGACATCCTCAAGTGGAAGCCCCCCAACCTTAACTCTGTAGACTTTCGCCTCAAGATCACCAAAGTGGGAGGAGAAGGGTAAGCCTTTGTTGCCAGGGAAACCCTCTGCTTGACGAATCCAATAGCACTTATCATTACATTACACACCAGGGTGTGTACTCTGAAACAATCATGCTCCTACATTTACATTTGGTCTGTGCTCCTGTCCAAGTGTTGCTCAGAATTTAAAATAAAATGTAATTTCACCCCTTTTTTATTCCTATTTGCTTTCCAATTTAATTGAAAATGTGGATAGTCAACACTGTTGTAACTTTTGTTTTATGTCAGATGTTTCTTAAATGATTCATCAGGTTTTCTTTATTTTTATCTTTACTATCCTGTGGAAAAGAAATTATTTAGATGCACTGCTGCTCATTTTATTTGTCCTCTAAATGTTACTGGAGACAAACAGCTCTATTTTAGAGGAGAATCAACCCCCCACTCGCATCCAGTTTAATTAGAAACTAGAATACACCTGTTTGTGTGACATGAAATCAAACTTGCTAAGCTCATGTTTTTCTGTAGTTCATTTACAAGATAATTAAAGATAACTTTTTGCATTTGAGTTTACTTATTAGAGCGTGTTGGTTCTGTATGGTGTAATGTTTGTATGTACGGTTTATTGTAGGAATAGTTGATCTAATTTCAGTCTCAGCGACCAGTATGACTGTAGAATATGGCCTCTATTTTACAAGTACAACGCGCCACATACTTCTGTGTTTGTCCCCTCACCCATATCTGTACATTTTGGCTGAGTTTCTGTCAGCTTTCTGGACATGCTGTCATTTCTTTCCTCTGAGAGCCAGTTGACCGTAGAGACTGTCCCTGCTTTGTACTCATGAGCCTAGCAGCATTCAGCAACAACAGACTGAGAGCTAAACAGCAGAGCGCAATCGCTCACTTTACGCCAGAGACAGCCAACAGGCCAGCTTGTTAGCTTCTTGATCTGTCCCTTATGTGGGAGAGAACACAGACGATTATTGTTGCCATTTGGAAATGTTCTAAAATTTCCCAAAAAAGTATAATTTTGCTGGCATTAGAGTATGCACTATTACTCAAGTCAGTATTTGTCAGTTCGTAAAATTAAACATTGAGCAAAATTTCATGTTTTCTGAGGCAACAAACTTGTTGTGCTTAAAATCAAGCTCAGGCCAGGATGCATTAGTTGTTTGGAAGTAAGGGTAAAGTAGAGAAAATTAAAATACTTAAAAATGCAGTTGCATTTTTTTGCAGTTACAACAGCAGTTGCTTTGTCTTTCCAAAACATGTAATAGGATGCATTGTATAGATTGGTTGAATCATTAATAATTTAAGCTAATATTCCCTCTGCGGACTGGATGAGTAATGGTTACGTCACCGTTCAGAAGATACTGTTAATTTTAAGGAATGAGAATTGAGGCTAACCTTGACTTGTCTAGTTTACTGTTTTTATGGATACCAAAGTTCCTCTTTAACACATCAAATTCTATATATTTTTCTTAATAACAGTGACCTTTACCATGAAGTCAATATTCAGGTTTTTCAGTATTTGTATAAATGCATTTTTCAAAAGTACCCCCCACCTCCTTCTGCTTCCAAGTTTGATTTAAACCCAGACATACCAAATGTTGTAGTTTCTCTTCTAGTAGTGAGGCCACTTGAGGCTGGTTTCAGATTGTAGCAATTTTTTTGACTCCCATGTTAAAAAGTTTTAAAGAAATGTAAAATTATTGTATCCTATTTTCCTGAATACCCACAACCCTGTCAATTTTTGTCCTTTTTGAATTAAATTATTACTATTTATAATCTGTGTCAGAGGCCTCTAAAACTACATTTATTAGAAATTGGATTGCAACCTTTACGTCTAAAATAAAAAAAATCCAAAATATCACAGATACGCAACAGGGAGCTTGAATTAATTACATTTTTTCTGCTTTGGTAGATATGAGATTTAAACAACCTTGTTCATTTTCTAAATCAGGAGAGAATGGTTTAATTTGAAAGATCTCAAATGTCAAGACAGCATGACTCTGAGCATGACTATGGATGCTGAAGGATGATAAAGGATTCTGTGGAACAAATGTGAAGTCTGTTTTTGGACTTTGAACTGCTGTGAATGGATTCCTCTCTGTGAATAAAATCTGTTTAGTTCGAGCCTCCTGTTGGCATGTGATCATAAATAGTTGCACTAGCATGTGTGGGTTTAGATGAGTTCCAGCTACATCGGTGGTGCTACAATAATTTCAATTCCTATTTGCTTTTACAAGTCCAAGTCTAAAACATGTACCCATATCTCTTTAATACTTTGATACTTTGGTTTTCACTGCTTGTAGATGGAGTTTATTTGAATGTACACAATGTTCCATAGAAAATAAGCATTCCTATTGGCTCAAGTGTTGAAATCATGAAGGAAATAGTGGGTTTCTATAAATACTACAGTTAGAACCAGAGTTGTGCCAATTTTCTTCCAGTAACTCCATATCCATATTTTTGAGGTCTAACTACAGATGGCATTTTCTCTGTCAGGGAAGTCACTACGTTCATATATGTGACACTCTGTATTGAATGCCAAAATGCATACACTTGTCTTTTCCTGAGTGTCTTAAAGTTGCTTGGATCAATCACCATAGGCTGTGTAGCTGGTCTGTATAAAAATACTGCAACATGTCTGAGACGCAGTTGGAGAAACTAAAAGTGTTTGTTTGACGCTACCATCAGATACAGCAAGGGGACTTGTACAAAATGGGATATATGTAAACTTGATGTTCTGAGTGAATGCAAATGGCTATTAATTTGTTTAGACTGTGGATGAAGGTTATCTGATGACTTGCAGTGTCAAGCTTTTTACTTAAAGATTTTCTGATATGTAAAATCCTATTAAGACTAAAAGAATTTAGTGCTGCGGCCTTGTGTTTATTTGTAAAGCTGTGAGCCAGTGGTAGGCCAGTCTGCCTCAAGCATTAGGGTTAGTGGTTCCTGGATACCTCAGTCACAAGTCAAAGTATCTTTGGGCAAGATGCTGAACCATAAGTATCAAAGTATCATGAAAAACATATAACTAGCACTGCTAGTTTGAAGTTCGAAGTTAAAAGTTGTTTTTGTTGTTTGTTTTTTATTTGTTTACTGGATAGCATTTTTGATTAAAAAATATTGGAGAACATCATTTAAAGCCGAGAAGAAAAGGCTTCCGAATAAAATCTACACTCTGCACTTAAAGCACCAGAGAGTATTAGAGACTTAGTTCTGCTTACCTGCCTGGGTAGATGCACTGAAAAAAAGCACTAGCTACAACAAACAGACTGATCTCCATTGAACCATTCAAACAGTACTCCCAGTGGAATGCTAGCAGGAGAATAGACCAATCCAAGGATGAAACCTAATTGATATCAAAGACAGACTTTTGTATGAGAGTTGCACTTCTCTTGGCTCCCACAAAAATAAACATGTACTGGCTTAAAAGAGTGACTGTGCTCCTTGAGTTAATCAAGTAAAACAAAAGCCATGTTATTGCTTCTAATGTGAGTAGTTCATCTAAGACTGGGCAGTCTCGATCATAGAGGAACCCCTTCAAATGCAACTTAATCCAACTACCAGCTAATAACTCCTTCTATACAAAATGGAAAAACCTTTTTAATAATTGTAATGGCTAATATTAAAAGATGTGTGACTGACAAAAAAGGCCAACAAAGAATTTTGATTAGTTCCAAAGGACCTGTGCATTACATATTAATGAAAAAACAATCACTTGAAACTGCAAGAACAGATGAAAGAATTTGTGCACCATCTGGGTAGATAATGAAAAAAATATTTCTCAAAGCTGCTGACAACAAAACTGCAATGTTTGGATCTGTACAATACAGGCTTTGGAACAACCTCTATCAAAACTGAACAAGAATACTGTTGAACATGACTCTACAGGTCTATTCAAACTTACTATCAAGTAACCATCAATTGCACCATGTGACAAGCAACATAATCATTAAAAGTGACCTGCTTTAACATGCAGAGCAGTTATTAGCCTGATGATTGTTGGTTGGCCACAGACTGTATTCAAATGTAAGCAACCTCTAACTATGTTTTTTTTTTCAATATAAATAAAACAGAAAAACAAAAAAATATGGAAGACAGATTTCTTCAGTTGACGTTACCACATTCTGTTGAAGTAAAATAATGCACTGATTTCATCTTAAATTGGCAAAAAATTAAAGTAAGTGTGTTATTTAAGACAGCTAAAAACTCAGTTGAAAGGGATTCAAAATAACTGTCAGAGGAAATCTTAGTGTTGAGATTTAGTTTGTGCTTCCAGCGCTTATCTGTTTTTTTTTCCTACTCTCTTTAGACATTGATGAACCCTTGTTTTTGAGAAGCCTTCACGACTGGTATAATGTTCTTGTTACTCCCCAATTTCCCTAAAAGTCTAAAGTATTTGTACAACCAGGGATGATAAATGGACTTGGCTTGGCACTGGACTGTGTACTTCAAAGCATGACTATTTGGCTCCCGTAATGTCTACTTCTGCTTCCTTCCTTCTCCTCCTCCTTCCAGCCATCATTACACAGGAGGGGGCGAAAGTGGCTTGGAAGATAGTGTCCAATTTCAGCTCCAATTGGGATATCTAAATGAGTTAGACCAGAGAGTGTGACTGTGCTGCTGTTTGGACGTCAGTTCTATTTATTTTCTTGCTAAAAATAAATAATCCACATGAAATCAGTGGCCAGTGTTTATGTACTAATTTAGTGCTGCATGTGGCGCACAATTACTGCAACACACTGGGGCAAATGTAAATGTTAAATTATGCAGTGGGAAGAGGAGTGGGGGAGGAAGAAAAGTGTGTCATTAAGACATCTGTTGGTATTGGTCAAGACAAAAATCTTCCCATAGAACAGAATTTAACAATATTTTATTGTGCACAACTTAAAATGTATCGTCTCAATATTAACTGAAGATGTTTACCTTAGGGAGTAGAAAATAAAAAAATTTACAAGAATAAAATATTCTCATTTTCTATTGAGAAACTTCTGCAAGCAATGCTTAAGAAATCCATCTATTTTCCAAACCCGTGTAATCCATTTTCTTTCTATGTAAAATTTTGGGCTAAATTATCCGTTTAGGAGTTATTGTATTTGTAACTATTTTCCAGACTTTTGCTATCGTCATCTGTTGGTTAGTTTTTTGATATTTTCTTAGCAGTTGTGTAATGCAACTCAACAGCAGTCACATGCAACCATACAGAGGTCGAAAAGTATGAGCGCGGCGGGTTTTTTGGGTTGTCTAGGCCTGTGAAGGGTTAAAGAAAGGAGTGGTTGCATCTTAAGGGGAAAGCAAGTGTGTCTTAAAGTTTCTTTGAAACTTGTACAGCCACCTCAAGGGAAGGCAGGAAGATGGAACAAATGATTATCATGCCTGTGGCAACTGTATCCTGAAGTATTTGAACGGTTAATCTAATGCATGACTTTACACTGGTCCGTCTATGGTGCATCTCTGTTGCGATGCATTGGAAGTCCGTCTCATGACCATCAGTTAGTTTACACTGTCTCCATTGCGTCTCCAGTTCATCCCGCCTGCCCCTTGGCTCTTAGGGAGTGGTTTGTCTTGCCACCTTGTGTTGAATACTTTGTTCCGCTCTCTTCGCTTATTCTAAACTTAAGCAATCAGGCCCTATGCCCTTTCCTTCCTCATTTCGTTCTTGTAAAATCCATGTTTTGTGTCATAAACTTTTGTCGTTCATGGCGAAAATGGACACCAGTATTATCTGCCATTAACGTGCGTTTTTGCGTGGGGACATCACCTTAAATTTAAAATAAAATGTTGTGAAGTTTTGTTTGTAAGTACAACTTAAGTTTTTATTTTAAAATCTGGACCTATTTCTTTGGATTTTTGCCGCAACATCGAAACGTCAACGACCTAGAAAATGAACTCCTTTCGTAAAGCTTGGGACAGACGTGAAATGGAGGCAATATAAACATCCCAATCAATTAATGAAAGTTAATTAACTATTAGAAATACTGTGCAACAATTGTTGCTGTATTTAAGTGAATCTTAGCAGTCATGTGCAAAAATGTTTGAATTAAATTCAGAAATTGGATACGTCTTTCTGTTTTCTTTGCGCCTTATAGTCTTTAACAGAAAGCACCTCACATTTTTGATATTTTATTAGGAAAATCATCTTAAGTCATCCACAATAAACTGTCATCTATCAACACTGTCATCTTTCAATTTCTCTTGGATCAACAATTCTGCACTTTGTTTTGTTTCACCTTGCCCAAAATACACCATATTGTTGCATTTTGGCCATTAATTATATCCATGCTGTCGTTATGATAGATTAGTTTTTGTCTATTTACAATTTTTATTGCATGTTGGTTCACAGCTGGAGCCTCCAAATGCTAAACATTTAACATTTGACAGAAATACATGTTGGCAGAAGAGCTCACAATTATTTGTGAAGCACCTTTAAGTTAATTCTCAAGTGTAAATTAAAAGTAGGTTAAAACGGGTTATACCCCTTAAACTTGAATGTTCTTTGTATTTTTTTGTTTTTACATCAATTTGTTGCAATTAAGCTGTCACTAAGTTAGAAATATTCACTTGAGAAGAATAATTCAGTGTCTAAATGTACTTTTATTAAAGCCTTGACTATAAGGCATAATGTAGCTTACTCTTTGGATGGTAAATGATGAAGCTGTGTATCAAGGCAGATGGGCTTCAAGAGGTGCAATCTCACTTCTCTGTTGTTCTGTTACAAGCAAGTAAATGGAAGTGGAGTAGAGATTTTTGCCCTGCTGTTGCCACTTTCATCTTGAAGTCCTGTACAATGGGTGTTAACCGTGATCTTTTTGTCTCTGCAGGCTGTTGACACAGACCGTCGGGCTCCTCTACGTTTGCAATTATGACATGCCCTTTGCAAAGATGAAGGTGAGGAAAATATGTGTTGTTTTGTAGAATGCATCCTCGTACTAACAATCTGAAGCCCCTCTCTTCTCCTTGAACTTCCTCCTTTTAACAATAACAACACTAAAAATCCCTGGTTGCAGTACATTCATTTCCTAGTTTACTTTCTCTTGTTATATTTTGATCTTGATGTTTATTAAAACACTTTTCTAAACATGAGTTCAATTGACTTTTTTTTGTCAATTTGTTATTTATTCCAGCAGCAGCTTCGTGGAATAAATCCTTAAGGTGCAAATGAAGCAAAAACATCAGGAAATATGATTGTGTTTGCACCCTTTACGCAACAAAATCATTTTTTTCCTGTTGTGAAATGGCATTGTAATGTGTTTGACACATTTAGTTTTGAAAGTGAATTTAAAAAAAAAGCTCAAATGGGATGTGAAGTGTCAGATAAGTGTTTTTCAGGTCAACGTTTCTTTATTATGCATCAGTTTGGTGAATATAAAGGTGCTCTCCACAAAATTATGTTATTTTTGACCCAAAACGAAGTTGGTCGAGTGCACTCCACCATAGCCGGCGTCTACTTATTATTCCTATTCACTTTTCTGAGACAAGACACCATTGCAGAAGCCACACTATTTTACATTGGCCTTGTTTTTATGGGACTTCATCCCTTGTATTAAATGTATATGTTATCCTCTGAGCTAAATGTATGTTTATACCTTCCAACAGTTATGGTTCAGAAACGCAGTAAATGAGTTTTTCTGTTCCCCTGGGTGTCCTCGTTGTTGTAACGGATTCCCATGTATCAGCCCTGGGCTCTGCTGCTCAACATGCTGGAGTTTATGTCTGCTGCTTGTTCTCTAAAATGAGACAAAGCAAAAACTTGAAGCCCCAGGGTCATCCCTGTCCCTTTTCATCTAGCTATTTTTGTTGTTTTGTTTTTTTTTCTTTCTTTAAGCGGACCAAGTCAAAACACCTTGCAATAAATAATTAACAGTAGTTAAATTCTCCCCAAAAGAGTGACTACTTGTGGTTGTGGCCACATTGTGGTTCTTGATAAATGTGAGACCAATGCACAGTAAGGGAGTTTGTTGTCAAAGCAATAAAGTAGTTTTGACGTTCATTGCCTTGCTTATACGCATGCTCATAATTTCAAAGTGCTGATTAGATATAAATTGAGGTACATCTAGTTGCCAGCTCATAAAAATGCATATGGCTTCTGAGGAGGGAAATCAAGCCAACTTTTTCTGTAATTTCCAAAATATTCAAAGCTTCATGAAACCTGTTTTACTGGCTCCAGTCTTTCAATTTCCTCCTTATTGTTGTAATGTTTATTGGTTCCAAATAGGAATGAATTTTCAGATGAAGCTTCAATGATTGTTTATAAGATTGCCCTTTCAGACTGAGAACAGTTTCGGAAATATGTTGTCCTGCTTCCTTTCTCTGAATTCAAAACACAACTTTAAAAGGTCGTAATTAAATGAACTATAATTATGACTTGATTTACATCAGAGACACAAGTTTTCATGTTTGGGTTACATTTTGTAAATCCATGAACAGATACAGCTCAGCATTGGTATATTTTATTGCAACTGTTGGTGCATTTTACATGAATGACCAAAAATACAGAGTATGTGCATCTCCTGTTATGCTTTTGTCATGCTTCCAAAGATTTGCTGTTGGTCTATAAATCTGAATGAATAATCCATCATTCACCTTTACAAAAAAATTTAAGTTTTTTAATTAAGAGTTTAATTAAGGTTTAGATTTGCAAGTTTTCCTTTTAAACCACAGAGTCTTGTAGATTTATATCCAGGGGGATCAATTTTTTATTCTTAAAATTCATTTAAATTCTTAAATAATTTAAATGACATATTTATAGTCATCCCAGTCTGGATTAAAGCATCTCTTTTTCAAAGAATGGCACTTTTGAGGAAGCTGTAAAGACTAATTGTTTAGTCTCTACTGCCCTTATGGGTGAATATGGGCTGTCTGCGGGTGAAAAATGGGCAAACTTACTACAAGACACGCTAACGACTGACAAAAAATAAAATTAAGGCCGTAGACCACTCACTAAGCCCGTAGAATAAAAATGTTCAGCTATGCAACACGTAAGAGTGACGTATAAGGGACAGGCACGATGTATTGTTTTTTCATTTTACCAAGCCCCCCCTTAATCCAGCAGACCACTCAAGGGGCCCATATGAACTGTTTTAATGATAAGTCCGCACCCATTTTTCCCCCGCAGACATCCTGTATTAAGCAGTGTTTGTCTTACCTGCTTGGTGCTGGCATGCCATACATTAGTCTTTAATTTGGATCATTTCTAATGCATCACTGCATGTAATCAGGCTTAAATGCTCGTTTTCTCTTTCTCTGTGAACTAGTGGTAAGGCTCCTTTGAGGAATATAGACATTTTTAATGGCTTGAAAGACGATTTTCTTTCTTTACACATTTCTACCCAATATTGATGTTTGCACTGTTAGCTATGGTATTAAAAAAACATTAAAAATGTCGGTTTAATTGAAACTGTTGTCATTCTACAACCTCCTGGCTTGCTGCACTTCAAAACAACCAGATCATTTAGGAGTTTGTAAGAAAGGAACTCTGTAGGCTGCACAGTGGTTGTCTTGATGAAACCTGTCAATCTCATAATGTGCTGTCACCCCCTCTCCCCTCATTTACCTCACTTACCCATTATTACTTTGTTTTTCTTCTCTGATGCTGCACTCTGCCTGAACGCTTCGGGTCACGATCCACTTTGTCTTTTCATCAGACAGCTGAATTTGTCTTCTAGTGAAAACATGTTACGGTTTTCTTCTTAGAACTTAAACTCAATATTAATTCTATGAGTTACAACAGCTTTAATCATTCTGACAGGATATATGAAAAATTGAACATTCATTTTAAAAATGTTTGTTTCTTCACAGGAAATTTCTTCATATTCATACTTTTGCATCCTATGTTCCTGCTTTTTGTTATTAAAAGGGACCCGAGCGCTGCACCATGGCAGACCTGTTGGTCTGATTAATGTAGAAATAAAACAAAGACCAGCCATGAGGCAAAAAAGGCACTTTTTCAAGGAAATGAGAACATATGATATTTATTCATCTGGTATCTGTTCAATGTAATATGTAGTAGTAGCCAATCTTAGTGCAAAGATCCACGAGGGGTTCAAGTTCTTTTTATAAGATTGAAGTTTGACTGTATTGAGCTGAGGCTGTAAAAGCTCAGATGGCAGAAACTGCTGCAGGATAAAGTTTGGTTTTCTTCCCAGTTCTGTTCTTCTTATATGATGACATTTACATAATCCTGGACTTGTACAGAGATTCTTCTTCAATAGAAAGACTAAAGTTCTTCTGCTTTCACATCAGAATGCTGGGAATGTAGATTTCAGTATTTCAGCCTGTAGTATATATATTTGCTGCCTTTATAGTGGGAAGAGGTTCATAGAATTTGTGTCCTTGTACACTTAGTTTTCTTAAAAACGCTGTGGGCTTATGAATAAACTGAAATATAGATGTCATTTTCCTATTTTTCTGCTTTCACAGACAAGTGTCACCAGGTTCAATGCTGAAGTCACTGTTCCTTTGTCATTCTTCTATGATAAGACACCTATTTAAGTGAAGATGTTCAACGAACATCTGTTTGTACTTTCCACAAACCACACAATCAAACAGTTTTCCATCATGAGAACAGCATTTCACTTCTCCATTTTGTACAACTTTTTATCAGCACAAAAACACAAAATTTACATGATAAAGACAGATTTTTGTTGGTGCAAGAAGCTAAAATTTTACACAGCTGCATGTGGGAGGAAGGGACATGTTTTCAATACATTAGTCACCGAATTAAAATAAATTCTTGCTTTTAATCAATTAAGACCAGCTAATGTCAGAAACAATGGAGACTGTGAAGGACTTATACCTTCATTCTCAAGCTGCTTTTCTTTTGAATGTATTTGATAAATCCAAAATAATTTTTAAAAAGTAAATTTTTTTTAGAAAGTATTTAAATAGACATACATACATTCGGTGTTTACGTTTAATTATCAGTTCACTTATGTTGTGTTAAAACATAGAAAGAACCCATAATCTAGTCAGTTTTGGTATTAGCTGTTTTATATTATGTTTTTGTTTTTTAAGTCGCTGTTCTTGTAAATGTTGGAGAACTTCATTTTAATCCTCGTTTTCTGCGGTCATGCGGAACTGGTTAGTTTGTAATGTCGCTCATAACTGGCGGTGCACGTGTGCTGCAGTAATGAGACAGATTTGGATGGATTAAGCACCAAGTGTTGAAGAAAAATGGCAGCCAGCATATCGCCCCTCACCAGCAGGCAGAGATCCAGCCTGTGGCCCCACGTCCTGCCTGCCTGTGCTGCCCTTCACAGTTTTCTGGCACTGCACTGCATCAGGCTTTAGAAAAACCTAGAGATTGTGTTGCTGCTTCTGCCATTCTTTACGTGTGTGAAATAATCAAAAAGGTTTGTATTTTAGAACAGAAATATTACTTGCATTTTTTGTAGGTAATTTTTTTTTTCACTTTGCTTTTCTTCCATCTGTTTTGTCCTTCCTCGCACGCTTACTTTTTGTTTCCTGTGTTATTTCAACCCCCGCTGTGAACCCAGATGTCCCACACTCCAGGATCACATAAGCTTTTACTTTGTAGTGTTTTGCCAAACGTTGATGCTTTCCTGGCAATTGCTGCCATCAGACTTTGACTGAAGGTGACGTGTTTGCTGTAAAGCTGAATTTCAGAGTCCTAATAATGTTTTTATCCACTATAAAAACCTAAAATGAGAGGTCACTTGTGATCCCTTCCAAATACTTTGCATGTTTCTTTTTTAAAACCTGTTTCTGCTGCACTTTCCTGCTTTTTTTTTTTACCCAGGAGCTCAGACATTTGCATTTTCCAAGTCTTGAGAATCCTCTCAGTGATACGTAGTCCCATGACAAATAAACAGCAGATGCTCAAATGTCTTCTTTGACTCATACTTGATCTTCAGCACTGTGTGCCATTTTCATACACTTGAGTGTTGGAGTACGGCATCGACTTTGTTTTCAAAGCGAAGTATGACACAATAAGTCATTGATCTTTGTTGTGCAGTAGGTGGAGAAAAAACTGTTTCACTTTTTTATTGAGGGATGCAGTGCAGCAGGCGCTCGTGGTGTTTAGTAGATACTATTTTTATCTAAATAATCAGAGTAACTTTTAAAAGGGAACTACATTTCTTTAACACGTTTTCATGTTGATAAAGCATGGATGGGGGCATTCAATTTTCAAACAAAATGCTAGAAAACAGTCATCTCAACTTCAGGAAATCTTGTTACTCTATGAAACCAAGAATCACGTTGACTTTCAACCAGGCAGATTATAAAGTAACTGGAGCCAAGTTGATTCACCTGGTAACCTCTAGGTGGCTTGTTTCTGTAGATAGATTTATTATCCAAGACACTGTAATTTCAGATCATCAGTGCCAGACTTGCAATCCCTGCCTTATTGTTCATTTTCAGAAAAGTTGGGTTTGTTGGTGCTAAGACGGGGATGATGGGAGAACTAAAAAATAACCTTCAAATCAGTTTATTATAAGCCTATAGGTTTCAACTCAAAAGTCTTTTATGAATCCCAATGGGGAAAGCAAAAAAGACATATCATCTAAAATTATTGTTGAAGATCCTCTGAAACTTTAGACCAGTCCTAAATTTGTTCACTGCTACCTTCTTTTTAACTTCTGTTCCACATTTCCAGCTGTCTTTTTGTATAACCCAGTTTTGCTTCTGACCAACACTTTCCTGCTTTAAAGTAGTTTGAAAATATTAAGTTACTGGATAGTTCTTTAAGTAACCTCAATGGCTTTTTATGACAGAAGTGAATCCTCGACCAGGTTTAGACCAGCCATAGTGGGTTTGTTCCAATCTGTTTCCCCATTTTTGGAAATTGTGAGGTTTGGTGATGTCACAGCCGGCCAAGATGGCATGAACCAGAGTGCTGAAAAAGATGAGTTAACTTTTTAACACTGGAGCTTTAGCTCCAGTGTTAAAATTGTTGGAATTATCTTAATTGCATAAACAAAGAGTTACAGTTGTTTGAAGAGCATCTGTTGTTTTGCTGTCCCCAGCGACAGCTCTTGTGTTAAAGGGTTTAAACGTGTCCAATCCAGTGTCTTACATGAAGCTTAAAGCCCATTCTATCAACCTTCCACCACCGTGCCTAACTATATATTTTACATTTTGTATACATTGCTAAAGTTTTCGCCTCTGTAAGTCACTTTGAATTGCCCTTGTGTATGTACTCTTGTGTAGAATTGGTTCAACCTTTCAAACTACTTTTTTAACCTTTACTTTTTCCATATGTATGTGTTTTTAATTTGGTTAACTCATCAAGCAACAGGTTTCTTTGACTTGTTCTCTTGTATTTGATATTTGTTACTAATTTTGAAGTTATTCAGGAAAATATTTCATTGTAAAATAAATTGCTAATGTTGTTTTTTTTTTTACTTTAAAAAAAAAACCTTTTTCTCATACCTTCTGTAAAAAAAAAAGAAAAAGTGTTTTTGCAGTGTTTTGTGCCTAAACTAATACCCCCTTAATTTTTCCATATGATTATGACTGTAAACTTTTTATTAATCAACAGCTGTAGCTCTTTATGTTCAATAGAAGTTTTTGTAGATGAGCTTTTGTTATTTCTGCTCACAACAAGAACAGTCTGAAGGTCCTCCTCTTAATTTCAGTCAAGGCTGTCCCTCTGGTAGTAGAAAAATGTTTTTAACTTCTTACATGAAAAGTCCCTGTTTTATTTTTGTCCGCACAGGCCACCAAAGAGCTGAAACAGTACGACAACAAGATTATCGAGTGCAACTTTGCCAACAACACCTGGGTGTTCATGAGGCAGAGGGTGGACAAGAGCTTTCCTAACTCCTACGACACCGCCATGGGTGAGACTTTGCTCTTCTCTCCCACAGTTCATTAATTCTATCAGCAGTCTACATCAGAGCCGAAATTGACTGGTCACTGTGATTAATGACTTTTTTATCAGAATTTTCATCATCTTCCTGTCTTTGTTAGATATCTAAAATATGATATTCTGCATGTGTGAATGGGGCTAATGTTCAGTGGTGTATTAAAAATGAGCAGTTCTGTATCTCAATGGAGGCTTTTAAGTCACTGCTCTGAGTTTAATATGTATAAATTCACTGTTCTGGCACAGTCTTCCCCACTTTCAGCAGCTTTGTTCAGCTGAAAAGCTGAAATCTCCATTTGTTGATGGCAGAGTGAGTTATTTGTCAGTCAAAGAAATAAAACCAAAAGTCAAGTGGGATTTGTCTGTAATGTTTTGCATCTGAAATGTTTCTATGTAATGATTTTAGAATGAAGGCAGTTTATTTAAATCGTCAATTATTTAAAAAAAAAATACAGCATTTCTTGAATGTCTAAAAACCAAAACATTGGAGGTTAAACTATGTCTAAAAAAAAGTCCAGCACATATTTACATTGCTGCATCATTCTTCAGAAAAAAACAACATAGCGGTTTCACCTGTACAGTTTTAGTGTTGCGCTTATTCAAAATGTTGATTCGGCTTTGCTGTGCAATGCGCACCATAAAGGCAGAAATTGAAGCCATAAAAACAAGAGGCTCTAGCGAGAGAAAACCTATTTAAAAATGAAGTGAATGCGTTGCAGGAGATTGAAAAGATAGTCCAGAGTTATTGAGCTTTTGTTCTTGGGCTGACAGCGGTGCAGCTTTGGATCAGAGATGGCAAATGCACCTTTTATCTAATATTCAGAAAGATAGGGTTGCTGTTCCCCTCTAGCTCATAACACTTTGCTTTCTTTAGCGATTGTAAATAATCATCATTGTGTCGTGGTTTGATCATAGAGGTTTCTAGGGAGCTGTGTGGGATGAGCTATTTTCAGCAACCTTGGTCACAGGATCACACATTGTTTTTAATAATGGGACGTGACTCAAAAGACAGGATTGTGTCAGTTTTAACTTGAATATAAATGAATTTATATAGGTCAGATTTATTAAGTGTAGCTCATTTTAGCCCTGTCATTATCTCTGCAGTTATTTTCTTTTTTTTTTTTTTGCTTTCTCTTTTCCACAGCGGTGTGTAAAAGCATCCAGGAACCCGTCACTAAAGAAATCCTTTTGCAGTATCTGGATCGCTGTGCTCAAGGGGCTCACAACCACAGACGCCCATCAGACCCAGACTCTCAGCTAATGCCCCCTCCCCCTCCAAAAAGACCCAATCGAGACACCCCATAGCCTCTGGGCTGACCCACAGTCTCAGCAAACATTACCAGCCCCTACCTTCCCTACAGCAAAGATAGTGAAATGCTTTTCATACTGAACCACCATTAGCCTGTAAATATCAAACCCCCAGTGTCAGTGTTACACGTTTGACTTGTAAACTTCTTTGTAGCTTTAATTGCCTGTGTTCTTATTAAAATGTTAAGCGTGATGATGGTTAGGTTATTTTTGTGGCTGCTTTTCTTTTTGTCCTTTTGTTTTCCTAAGTATCCACTAATTGGCATTTGACAAAAGCAGCATTATGTCTGCAAATATCACTTGACAGACCATGTTTATTTTTCTCCCAACTGGTTCCTTAGTTTGATTTGAGAGAGCAGTAAACACCATTAAACCGCAGTCTGTCGTACTTATGCATTCAGTTTAAATGGTTTGGGTTTATTGAATAGAACTAAAACTTTTTTTTCTATCATACCTGTAATCCATTTAGAATATTAATGACTTGTAATTATTGCTTCTTAAATCCATCAATCAATTTTCAAGTTGGATATCTGCTGAAAAAAATCTTTCTGCTGATGGTTTTTAATTTAAAAATAACGTATTTTTATTTATACGGCTACTTTTGTGTTTTTAAACACTAGTATATAAACCAAACAAAACAGATTTTGACATGTAAATTTAAAAATCAATAAGAATCGGTTTTATTGGCCAAGTTTGAGCGCACATTCAAGAAATTTGACTCCAGTAACGTCTGCTCTCATGTCCAAAGACAACATAAGCACATAAAAACAAGGCATAAATAGGTGTAAAAGAATTAAAAAATAGGAAGAATAAAGATATATACAACAGGTAAAATGGATTAAAAATTCTCATGTGATTTTGTACTCTGTGGGTGTTCAGAATTTCATCAGAGCAACAGCTCAAGGGAAAAAGCTGTCTTTGTGGCCTGTGGTTTTGGCGTACACCGAACTCCAACTAAAGGGGCATTTAATACCAAATGCAAACATAGACATTTTGCTAATCTGAGTTTGATCAATTTAGAAAATTACCAGTGTAAACTACACCACAAAAACCAAAACTTTAAGTGAAAAGATCCTTGTTTCAAGAAAACAATGTCCTAATTTTCTTGTCAGAAAAATAATCTTGTCAAGAAAATTTTGTAATAGTAAATATTAGTTTAAGAAAGCATGTCTAAGTGACTAGAATTTTTTTTTTCTGAAAATAGGAATTCTTGGTGAAACATTTATTTTACACAATTTGCAGATTTTTTTTTTCTTATTTAAAGAAAGTTTTTCAAATTTGAAGATTTTTTTTATTTCTTTATTTCATTTCAATTGGGCTTGTTTTTTTCTTGCAGTGCTGTCCCAATTACTTTTATAGTTTGATCATGCCCAAAGACTTCCGGATTGAAGCTTACTTGAAATTGAAAATAAAACAGGCCACATGCAGTTCACCTTGCAAGCACCAGGGGGACTTTATGTAAAAGTTGTCTAATTTTATAAATGTAACAAAATAACTATAGATAGCTGTTTTACCACCTTTTTCCTCTCTTTCTAAATTATTTATAGAAAAATAAAATATTTTTACAAGAGGTTAAAGTAATTTGTTTACTTCCTGGTGAATGCATTATATTCAGAAGTTTCATTTGCTAAAAGAACGTTGTTACAGACCAAATCTGTGTGTAAAGTGGTTAGCAATTTACATTTTTTAAACTTAAAAGCTAACATTTTTTTGTATTTTTTTACTATTATTAAATTCCAACTTTTCTCTGCTGAAACCTAAGTAAATTATCAGATAAATTCCAGGTTTTACTGAAGTTTTTTGAATAGATTCAGTTCAATTAGTTCCTTTGTCAGTTCACATGGTCTTTAAATCTAAACCTAAGATCTTAACCTGACCTCCCACCACCAAGCTGGCAGTTCACTGTGCAACAGTTTCTCTCACAGATGATCACGGCGAGTTTTAAAGACGCCGCTGACGTCCCTTGAATGTCCTTAGTGCCCTGCTGAAGGGCCCTCCGGCAGCAGCTCCCGGTGTCTCCTGTGTTTGACCCCCTGATCTCCCTGAGAGGCAGCCTAGTGAAAAGACTCCTGCAATATTAAACAGGCTCATCATTCCCACTTTGCTGCAATCACAGTGGAAAACCTTGTTGCCTGGAAACCTTTTTGTCTGTTTTGAATCTTGTTACATGTCACTCGAAAATTACCCAAAATCAAATATATTTATATTTGTGTTTTATTGTTTTTTTATGACAAATACTTTCTGGCTGAAACTAAAACTTGATTTTTTTTGTATTATTATTTTGAGAATTTTTTTTTGGCTCTAGTTAGAATCTGAGCCTTTTTAAGATAAAGGAGGTGATAAATGGATTGTCACGCATCATGGAGGCAGGAAATGAATTAAAATAAGAGGAGGATAGCAGAGGTGCATCAAACATAATTCCTGCATGTGTGCGAATTTTACTGTGTAGTTCTGACTACGCCCAAGGCGACTGCTCTCCTTATAGCAGAGGGTAGATGAGCTGTGCTTCCAAGGCTCTCTCCCCCCTCTGGCTGCACATGAAAGCTGGATGATTCCCATCAAAGCCGCGTTCACCTTTTTGTCGTGGGGTGACTACCGCTGAGGCACCACTTTTCTCATGCGGCAGGTGCAGGATTCACAGCAGAAAAACTGCATTTCGAAGTAACTCTGCTCCTGCAGCTACACGATGTTTTTTATACAAAACCTGTACTGCAGTGTTATCTGCACCTTTTTTTTTGTATATGTGGGAAGGACAGCAGCGTGAAAAACTCAAGCATCTTTTAAAAAAAAAAAAAAAAGAAACAGAATCTGGCACATCAATGGTATTATTTTTTTTTTCTTTGGGTGTGTTTTCGCCTCAGAGTGCAGGAGTCTGTATGGATCTGGAAATGCAAAGACAATCTGTGTGTCCTTGCGTGAGCGAAGAGGCTTGAGCAAAGATTACGAGGCTTACTTGTGGCTCATGTGTTGTCAGTTGGAAACAGCCTTGCTTCTCTGCAATATTGAATCAACAAAGACGAGTCGCAGGTCATCACGACCTCAAAAGTGTCTCCAATTTGAATAATGCAGTTATGCAGCTCGAATCGGAGGTGGGCAGCTTAGAGCAGCCTCCCCTGACCAACATGTGTTTTTATCTTGGAGGGAGGGAGCTTTAGAATTCATATCCATTTTGGAATCAAGAAATATCTTTGTCAAAATGTTTATTTTGAGACTTTAAAGATTCACTCTGATCACCTTATGTTCTGTTTTCAAAGCGTTGTCAGTGGTCTTTTAATTATTATGTAGTTTTTTTAGCCAAAAAAAAAAAAGTGTTGTTTTCTTTGATATAGCTGCTGCAGAGCGGCAGTAGTTCATTAGAGATTCATCTCTGAGTTGGGGGCACAAATCAACCCCGCCCCTCCTTCCCCTCCCCATTGCTGAGAGCTCTTGGTTTACATCAGGGCTGTATGAATCCAGGCCTCAAGGGCCAGTGTCAAATATGTTTTCCAACCAACCTGTCATTGAAGCTCCTTATTGGCTAAACACACCTGATCCAGGTAATAAATAGCAGATAAAGAGGGATTTCTAGAAAACCAACAGTGAAGTTTTTCAAACTTCATTTTTTTGTCTGCTTCTGATTCACAGTGATTTGAAAAAAAAGTATTAAGAGATTTAATTTTAAGCTTAATTTTCTTTACATATGTTCTCCATCATGAGAAAAATTCCACAAGAACATGTTAAAAACACAATTTTCATTAGAGTGGGTCTTAAAAGACATTTTTGAACTTCTTTGCGGCCTCTCACCCGATATTTCATAAATATGTGTAATAGGCTATCTAATCATGGGGTTATTTAGAGCTATTTAGAAACATTTATCTCCAGGTTCCCCTCTAATCTCCAGATGGGGTAACATGAGCTACGGTAGACCCCAGAGTCATGGCGGTGAATCAAGTCTTCATCTGACTGATTTAAATAACAAGCTTTGCTCTTTATAATGAAGCCAGACAGTCCTGACCCGATTACCCTGCTGAAATTAGAAATTTAATTGCATACATTTTTCAGCTGCTGGAAGGAACAGTGGCAATCTATTACCCCCACCCCTGCCTTTGCCCACCCCAAGTAAACTCCTGTTTGGTAGGAAGTTGTATAGAATGACTTCCATTTCAGGGGAATTGTTCTGCATCAGACGCAGCAGCTGGGTAGTCGTCATTTGTAACAGCCGTTGTGCTGGAGTGCTGAGGCTGCCATGTCGTGTCGATGCACCACTGCTTGAAGAGCAAAAAAGCAGAACCTCTGCTGAATTTTAAAGACTCCCCTCAAGCTGTTTGACTGCCCCTCGAGTAAAGGCCTGACCGCTGGAACACCAAGGTCACAGAGTTGTAAATTCTACCCATTTTCCTACTAACTCATTTCATAAAAAATAATATATTTCTTGTTAAAATAAATTAACAAGATTTAAAAACAAACAGTTAATTATTCTCATTGAACCATGATCTGTGAACAACTAAATATTGACTGAAAAGGTTAGTATGAGGAGATATAAACAATGTTTTGGGGACTTTTTGGTTTCTGACATTTTTGTACAATTAGATGTACCACAAGTCAAACTGACCCAGAAACAACAGTACTGTTCCTCGGAAACGAGCCTAACAGGAGGGTTAGCGTACACAAATGTAATCAAAATGGCTTAACTATGGTGGCCCCAAAGTTCAAATCACATCGAGAAATCATTCAACACAAGAACATATTCAAGATTACAATGACAACTAAAAAAAATCAAAAAACTTTAAATTTTTTAAATCCAAAACAAAATTCCACTAAACAAAGGATAACACCACCACCACCACCACCCCCACCCCCACCCCACCCCCACCCCCGCAATAAAAACACAAAGAAAGAAAAGAAATAACAAGAAAACGAGTTATTTCCAATCAATTATGTCCCATAATGCCGATTTCTTATTTTGTTTAATTTTTTTTGCATTTCGTTTTTGATTTCTAGAAATTGCTTTATTATTTTTTTGTTTTTTTTATTTATTTTACGCTTTCGTTTCTGGAAGCTTGTTTTGATTTCTAAAAAGTAATGCTTTTTTTAATCATTATTATTATTTGTCTTGTTTTTCTAAATTGCCATTGTGATCTTTAACATATTTTTGCATCAAGTGGTTTTGTTGAGGGGATTTGCCCTTCAGGGCTACCGTATTTACAGCCCAGATGACAGAGTTTCAAAAAGTCACTAAACTCACAGCTCAGATCAATCAAGAGTTTTTCTAATGAAAGAGAATCAAGAACATTTCTTCTGTTCACAAAGTTAAACCAAAATTATTTTTTTGTTTGTTTTCTTATCAGTTTTTTTTCTCCATTAAGTGTAATGCATTTGAAAACAAAGTGGTGTAATTTTCTTTTTTCTTTCACTTTGGGTTTACTGTTTTCGCTGAACCTTGGAGTCATTATCGACGCCCGACTCGACCTCAAAGCTTTTAAGGACGATACTTGAGGTGAAAAAAAACAGGCAGTTTTCTGCAGACTGTATGTTTTTCATTATGACTCTTCCTTTGTTTGCCTCTACAAAGCAAAGCAGTACAGCACATGGAGCGATAGAGAATGGTTCACCATAAATTCAGTGTTTTAGTACCAATGAGTCCTCCGTGGCCATAGGTCAAGGTAGGAACATAGACTGATGAAACAAATGAGAAATTGATGTCTTTGCATTCCAGCTCAGCTTTCTCTTCATCTCATCAGATTACTAGATTAGTCTGTCTTTTTCACTCTGCCTTTCTCTCATTTGTAAAAAGAACACACAGAACTTCTCCTCCTTCCTAATCTGGAGGAGGAAGTCCACCTTTTTCCAGCAGAGAACAACGACCTGAAATTTAGAGATACTGATTTTCTTTCTGGGAGCTTTAGCTGCAGCACAGGGGAGTCAAAACTGGAGCATTTATTCATCTACTCCTGATTCACAGTTATTTGAATAAAGAAATACTGGGCTTCATTTTCTTTATATGTCCTCCATCATGAGAAGGATGACAAGAACGTTTTAAAAACACCAAAAATACAATTTTTCACAGAGTGGCTCTATGTTTTTACCCTGATAATTAGGTTGTGTAGACTTTTATTTGTTAACAAATGTTTAAGTTGCTATGTTTAAAACATTTCTTTTTCTTTGTATTTAAATTTTACTATGGAACGTTGTTTTATTGTAACTGAGAATTTTACTACCTTTACTGCATCCTCCACTTTACATTTGTATTCTGTATTTTCAGTATCAATAGTTACAGTTGCAGATACGTTTGCATTTTGTGTTTGTCTTCAGATCCTCTACATGCAGTTCGCAGCCTTAATCCCTGCAGATGTTCAGCATAATTGTATAAGCAAAACCACCGACTGTCTCACCCTGACTGGTTTTTTACAGATTTGTGGTTTTTGATACTCAAAGAGGCTCTGGAGCGTTTCTGAGATGAAGAAATTGGATTTAGTGTGCGTAAAAAAAAAAGAGGAGGGAGCAGCTTTTGTTAAAGCAAAAGTAATTTTTCAGGTGATCTGTAGGACTGAACTGTCGCTGTCTGTAAAAAAGATAGAGGGCAAGAAAATCTCAGGTTTTTGCACAGAGGGAATATTCCATAACATTTTTTTTGTGAACAAAACGCCAGAAGATGCAGTCTCATTTTTCCAGACTTCATTAGATTCAGGGAAACCGAGATAGTGGGGAGTTGTTGGTGTGTAGAGCCTTAAAGGAAATAAAATCGACAAAGGTCTGTAAAAGTAAAACTTGAATTCTCAGAGCTGACAAAGGAGAAGCTGCTTTCTTTTTTTTTTTCTTTTTTTTTTAGTGCTACTTTGCAACATTCACTCACAAGCACTCTAATTCAAAATACAGATGAAATATGCGTACATTATTGATATGCGTCTGCTGCCCTCAACAATTATTTCCCCACTTCAGTCTGGCTCTGAAGCTTCCATTATATTCTGCTTTTTTGCAGCACACAGCCCCGACTGTATGCAGTCTGCTCCGTTTGAGTGCAAACAGAAACAAAAAAATGCACTCACACAATAGAAGGAGTCATAATAAATCACCTAATTTTCCCCTCAATCAGTGGAACTAAATTAACTCTGTGCTGCAGCGTGTCAGCATCAGTTTTCAGCAAAGGACTTCACTTAATTTGGCTGATGGGCAGAGGAAGAGGCGGACGTGAACAAGCTGCTCGTCCATCACACGGCCACGCCGAGACAAATAAGACAACCATCCGTGCTCACATTTACGCTCAGTTTAAACCTGACATGTCGGAGAGGGTTTTTTATTTATTTTTTTCTGAATGAAATACCAAAACACTCTGATGTTTGAGACAAATCTGTTAACACGGGCTGCCATCACAGAGTGGAAAAATGGAGAAAGGCTTGCAGACTGGTGTAATAAGCTCACAAACATAATGTATTGCCAAAAATAAGAGAAATGTCTTCAATTTTGAGCTTGACATGCAATGAGGAGGCGCAGGTGTTGAGCAAGAGTCTTCATTTAGATATACTCATTGACATAGCATGATAAATTTCTAAACAGTTGAATAAGCAGGGCATAATTTTCTAAATTACATCTATTTTTTTCCAATACTTTGTTCTCCCTGTTTATATTTATTAATATTGGCTTGAAGGATTTTTTTAAAGGCTCATGTGGCTAACATATCCGCGTGCATGTTTGTGTTCTGGCATCGTCTGTGTGCACGGATAAGGATTATTTAATGAAGTGGGAATAATCTGTTAACAAATGTTAACAAATGTTTCAGTGAGTCTTAAACTGGAGTCAGGTAAGCCTAAACTGGTTCTTTTATTTAGTGAAAGGTCATTTTATTTCGCCTTCTGAGAAGCTTCTCGTGTGGTTATTTGTTGTCATTTACCAGAAAATTTCTAAAAGGGTTATTTTTTTAATATGTGCATTAATGAAAAATTACTGAAATTTCAAAATAATACTCAAAATAAAATATTGGGGTTTTTTGTTTGTTAATCTAAAACACAAATGTTCAATGAAGTGTTAATAAAGAAAATTCTGGACAATTTCTATGTTATCTGTGGCATTATGCTGTATTTTTCTTTCCCAAATTGTGCTAAAATTTATGACAAAGAAGAGTTGGTCTTTCCTTCCTGCCAGAAAAAAAAACAACTATTTGACTTTGAAACAAAATATATAACTATATATATATATCTATTCTCATAGGTGACATGTGCAGCTACTCATTTTAAAAACCTGTTTGTGTTTACTTTGATGAAAATTTTCCGGCCAAATGTTTGAATGTTACTTTATTTTGTAAAAGTTTGCCTTTCTACGGAGCCCCTAAAGAGACATAGAAGTGAATAAAAGAAAAAAATTGTTCTGGTTTTTAGTCTAAATGAGAAAGTACGGAGCCCCTAAACAGGGCGTAGAAGTAAAAAAAAAAATAGTACTGGTTTTTCAGAAGTTTCTGGTGAGCATGAGAAACCAAACCAATTTCTTATACTTCTATGTCCCTTTATGGGATCCGTACTTGTCTTAATTGACTGATGAAAAAAAAATATTGAATGTTTAATGATTTTCTCTTTTTGAATATTCCTGTCATTTAAAATGACCAAATTATCGTTCGATGATCAATAACTTTATCTAACCCTGAATTTCAAGATCAGTTTATTAGTAAAATTTCACTAATCTTACCAGGTTATGTAAAATTATGACTGCAGATAGATATAATTTTTTTTTTGCAGGAGAAAGTGTTTTTGAAAGGCAGTTGTCGATGTAATTGCTGCAAAATTGAAAGCATTACTTGTATTTGCTATGCTCTTTTCTGTGGTATGCTATGGTTAACTCAACAATGACACAAAAAAACTATTCACATCTTTTAAAAAGACATTCACATCCTAAATTCATGCCTTGGTAATAAAAAAAATATATTACAAATTATACCCCAGCTGCTCCTTGTAATTATGCATTTTTGAAAAGCCAGGGCAGATAATTGAGCTAGAAATTCTGTTACAAGAGTCTGTTTGTAATTGATATAATATAACAAGAGGAAACGCTTTGAAATGAGAGCTTCAGGGAATGGGGCGTAAAGAAAGCTTTTGCGCACCCGCAGCTCAGGCCTTTAGTCTCTACAAGCAGGGGCGACACAGAGTGACTGATCTGAGTTACGGCGTTTATTTGTTAGAATTTAACAGGCTGAATTCTCCAACAACACCCGCTACTGCCACTTCAAAGAGTGCCCTGTGACTCGCAGTAAACAGCCTCTCACTTGTGCAGCATACACGCTGGATGAAAAGTGGACCCCATTAATGAGGGTCTCCTTGTTTCAGAGTATTATCCTACAACAAAAAGTCTACAGATCAAAACATGCCTTACTCTCCATTTGGATATGTTTGCAAAAGAGGGAAATTAAAAAAAAGAACACAGAGTTGTTATTGCATGAAGCCAGATACTGTCTGAGCCGATCCATTCGAACTCTGTAGAAAGTCCTGTCTGGCTCTTAATTATTCTTTTCACAATTCTATTTTTCTCAGACTGGACTTAATAATTATGTAGCGGCACCTGTTGCTAGTAGACAAAATTAATGGAGCTTCACTATGCATCAACAGAATATCTGTGTGCATACTTTAAGGGGTCTGCAGCTTCTCTACTGTTTTTCCTTTGTGATGCATAGCTTTAGTTTTGAAGCTACATGCACAATCTGCATTCAAGAATCCCCTACTAGCGGACAGTGTTCACAGTGGACAAGCAGGGAGGGATTATTCTTCTTTTTACTTTGCTACTGTTTACTAGCATGTCCACCAAATAAGGTTAGAAGAAGCTTGGTGCAAGATGTAAAAGTAGGGCAAATCTCACGATTTGGGCATGCAACGGTTTTGTTTTTTGCTAATGTCCTTGCAATGGTGAATATGGATTTCTGTCACGTCAGGAGGGTGCATCGTCAAGCTTATCACCGTGCCTAGGGTTCACCAGACAAACAAGCTATGCTCTGACTTTGGTGAGGTTTACCACCTGCTCCATAAGTCAATACCAAATCTGAGTCCCTGATTCGTCAAAGTTTGCTCTCACATGCATGAGAGTTTTGAACGCGGAAGCTCCAAATGGAAGTTCATGCGTGTTTACGCAGACTTTTGATTGGAAGTGACCGCTTGGACTCATGAGTTTGCAATACAATGAATTGTGAACATAGCACATTACACCTATAGCTGCAAGAAAAAATGTGTATGTCCACAGCACTCAAGAGGAATTTTAGACTATGAAAGCATTATTGTCCCGATGTATGTGGTGACATGTTTTCTAGAGGCAATGCCTCCACATCTCAATTTCTCCCACTCTACAGTTTGGTTTGCATTACGTCATTGCATCACTCATCCTCTTTTGAGCTTCAGTTGGTGGTATTACTATTTGCTGGAAAATATCTTACACCTTAGTCACAACTGCTCTTACAGGTGGATATGGGCTGTCAGCAGGTGAAAAATGTGCAAAGCTTGATGGGTAATGTAAGTGGCCTGCAGAAAATGTCAAGGTTGTAGACTGCTTAAAGAGCCTGCAGAGCGAAAGGTCGTGGCGAATACTTGTACGGCATGTAAAACTTTAAGACGTTCCTTGAGGTGTCCATAAAAGCCTCAGGGGAACTGCAAGACACACATTCGCTCCCCTTAAGATGCGGCCACTCCTCTTCACAACCTTCCATGCTCCGGACAACCCAAAACCCATATGGATCAACCTGTCATGTGGGTGCAAGTGACGAAGGTGTTAATAAACGTTGGAATTCATTTTTACATCAGTGATGGTAATCTGTTCAGCCAAACAGCCGCAAACCATAATGCTCCCACCACTGTGTTTCAGAATCAGGTTGAGGCTTTGATGTTGCCATGTTGTGTTGCCTTTATTCACACTTTATTCTTATGTTTCACTTTTTTCAAATTGAATTGCATTTTGGTTTCATCTGTTGTGGAACATTGAAGTGCTTTTATTGCAAATTTCAAACCGGCTGCCATGATGACCTCCTAAGAACTCCAGTTTTGGTAAATGTTTTACATATTTGTGGATGTGTTAACAAACAGACAGTATGGAATCCTTTTCATCCTCACAGAGCTTCTGTGCAGGCATCTTTACAGGAGGACCAAGCCTTGGGAGAGCATCAGGAAATGCTTCTTGAGTGCAGCAAACTAATGACCGCTGTGTGTTTTTATAGGGCAGGAACTTTACCCAACACATCCGATCGCATTGCATTAACTGGACTTCAGATTGGCTGACTCTTGGCTCTTAGAGCATTAGCTTCTGGGTTCACAAATAACCCCCAGCACTGTAACTATTCTGATTAATGAAAGGTAGGGCTGTTACCGCGCTAACCCACGTGATAAATTAAAAAAATTGACTCAATATTATTTATTAACTCAGATTAGTTACACGTCAGAAGAGACAGTCTTTCACTTTGTGTCGGGCATTATTCCACTTAAACCTGGTCACTTACAAAAGAAAGAAATATACAATTCAGTTTTAGTACTTTCGTCTTGTTATTTTTGGAGTTTAGATCGCTTTTTTACCAAAAAACAGACTCTTTTATGCATGGTGTGGCCCGTTGTCTTGATAACACGAGAATGCATCGCCGACAGACCGCGATTGCAGCACCAGAGGAAAGCGATGTGCTGATCATCACGATAGGTTCAATAAAGCATCCGTTTAGAGAGAACGTTCACCTCTTATCGCTTGTTTTTGTCCAGAAGATAAAGCAAAAAGTGTGTTTTAAAGAAGCCTGCGCAGGGATATAGAACATTTGGGCACATTGGGAACATTTGTGACCGGAACTTCCTTTTAAGGTACACATCAACGCCCTGCAGCCAATCAGATTTGAGCATTTACCCGGACCATTTTAGATGCAAAAACACTGTTCGTTTTATATGGCTGTACAGTATGTCAGCATCTTTGTTTTCTTGGAGTAATACTACAGACATTAAAGTTTTTGGAGTTCTGGTTTTCTTACTATTGATGTGTTTTGTGCAAAGAAAATACATTTCTGAGATATCGGAGTTAACATTTTCCAAGTAAAACATTTCAGACAGTAAAAATGAAGGAACAAATTTTCTCTCTGGCCTTTCCTTTTGTTCAAACGCTGCATATTGGCGTATAAAATTTATCTCGTAAAACATTGTAATTAATCATGATTATTCACAATCCAAAAGTGAGATTGTTCTGATTATTTTTTTCGATTGACAGCACCAATTAAAACACAAAAAGCTTATTTTTTGTTTGACTGGTATGAATTTAGACAGAAACCATTGAGATCAGATCATATTTCGTGCCAAATTTCTGCGAAAATGTCATACTAAGGGGTTCACATACTTTTCTTGCGACATTATTAGATATTTTAAGGATATTCCAAAAAGAAAAAAATGCATTTTTCCAACAGATTTAAATGTCACTAACACTTGTTTGTTTATTCAGTTGAGTGGAGGGATGTGGGATCAAGGACAGCTGGGAGCTGAAGTTCAGGGTGACTGCAACATTTTGTGGATTAGATGTGTCCTGCAACAAGGAAGATAAGACAGAAACTAGTTAGTTTTAATCTTTCCTCTGTAATGAAGATTAAAACAAAGAAATCCAGACTCTTAAGATCCACAATGTGCCGCTCTTATCTGTGTAAGACAGCACTTTGGAGCGGTTCAGAGCTGCAACCACATCCAGATTGAATCCCAGCATCTCTGATTGTGCTGCAGTCAGTTGTCAAGATCTGTTCTTTATTAATGGTTTTAAATCGATTTCACTTTAGCTTAAAGTTTTTTTTTTGTTGTTGTTTGTTTTCCCTAAAAACTCCAAGTACAATATTGGAGTTAGTGATAAAACAAAATCAGAAAAGGCAGCAGCTGCACAGCAAAGGAAAAGTCTTTTGATACAAGTTATTTCTAGAATTGTAACTACTCATGGAAAAAATGGTGCACACATTTTTGAGCTTTTTCTATCAAATTGAAATGCTGTAAACAGGCATAATATTTTTGTGTTGATTTAATGATCACCTTTTGCATTTTCCCTCCTTGTCACCTCTTAAAGCTTTGTTGCACCTCATCTTCTGTTATGCTGAGGAAAAAAAAGTGCAGGCATTGTGACAGGTTGTGTATATATTTTGCTGTTGCTGAAAACAGCTCAAGGGCAAGATGACAGTTCTGTTTCCCCTCCTCAGTCAGCCTCAGCCTCCAGCGGCTGTTGGGCAACATCTCCCATCGTCTGAAACCACAAGGCGTTTCCTCAAAGCTGTCGCATTTAACCTGCATTCATTTTGATTTTTTCTTTTTTTAATACTTAGCAAGTTTTTTTATTCCTCCTTTTAATTGTTTCTTTTGGATGTAATGAGTGTTCAATTCTGCAATATTGTGCAATCAAATTCTTACTAAATTGAAAATCCACAAGCATCAGCAGAAATAAGTGGGTTTTTTTCATATTTAATGCTCTTAAATGCCATGTTGTGTTTACATGATGCAAACAAAACTTACAATCTCCACATTTAACATATGACAACGATTCAAATTATACTTTTCAATCTCTCTTATTAATGCAGATTGTTTTTCTATTCATCTCGTTTTCCTTCCAGCTTCTTTAAATGCCACCATATCAAAGCACTCATCCATGACTTTACATGTTTACTCTTTTCGTGCTAAAGTTTAATGATCCAAGTTCAAAAACTCATTTACTTCATGCTCTTTCATATCCTTCCTTTTTGTGATAGTCACTGCTGGCTGTGGCGTTCAAGTTGATCCCAAACAGTAATTAAAGTTTCGTTCAATCTTATCGTTTTAGTCATTTCAGAGAAGCAAAACCTCATTTCTAATAAAAATCACAACAATAAAATGTGTAGATGCAAAGTGAATGCTAATGGCGTCTCAGAAACTAAGCTTTGCGGTGCTGGAGTTCACAATCTTTTATCAAAGTAAATATTTTTTGTGTTATCAATAAAACTTTATCTTTCCCTGTAAATTGTCAAATTAGGATCAGCTTATGAAATGAAATTCAATTTAATTCAAATTTTCAATATTTCTTTCAAGCTAACAATGCTTACTTCCAATTTTATATTTTTATTGGTTTTTTATTTAAAATCTGTTTTTTTTTTTCACTTTTAGCTAATCCTAAATTAAATCTTACTAAACATGTATTTTTTTAAAGTGAGAGAGTTTGAAGAGTTAAAAGATAAATTATCAGAACCAAGTTTTATTTTTAAGTTTTGAACAAATTGTTCATTTGTTTGAGGACATAAAAACAATCTTCCAAAAATGTTTCCCTAAATGCTAAATGTTCCTTCAGCCTTTGCCATCAGGATGCTAGAGCTATATTTAGTTAAACTTGCACATTGAAGTGTTAATACGTGTGAATGGCAGCTTTTTCCCAGCGGAGCGCCATCTTTTTAACAAATCGATTCACTAGAGCAGTCCAAAGTTCAAATTCTGAAGCTTCAATATCATCAAACATTTCTGTTTCCACAGTGAGGTGAAGACACCGGTTCACATCAAACTCTGAGAATTAAATGCTGTTTCTGACGAGAAATGTGAAAAAACACTAGTTATATTTCTGTTAATCCGCTGGTCTGATGTGCAGGTGCAGATGATGGGTTAGAAACCAGGAAAGAAAAAACTGTAATGTACATGAAAACATGTTTTAAAAAAAAAACAAGAATAGTTTATCCTTTTAAATCTCTCCTTTAAGTGCACCTGAAAAGAATAAAATTGCATCCCCACTTTTTCCCCATAAATTTGCATTGTTGAACACGCCTCTATGAACTCAGGTCATGTGTGTGTCGACATCCTCCCATGTGGCGAGAAAAGCAGTGGTAACACTTGAAACCCCTGACACTGTCAACGCTCACGCAGCCATTTCCCATCAATTTTCTGCCCAATTTTCTTCCACTCTTCAATCCAAGATTGAAATCTTAAAATCTGAAATCCTCAGTTAAGATGCTCAAGTTCAGGAACAGAGTGCACAAATGTCTGGGTTGGAAGGAACGCCGAGAGAAAACCACAACTCTACAAGAGTAATGGGGAAAGAGTGGACATGGTTGTAAAGTTGTTTTGGAACAAACTGCAGAACTGCTAGAATAATTAAGGGACAGTGCCTGATGAGGCGTCCATTTTTAGAAATTATTGGAGGATGCGCAGGCGTGAACCGTCCAACGCTGTCAATCAAATGTTACAAATGACATGGGATCTAGCTGACACCACGTACTTTCGCGTTGGATGGTTGCTTCCACAGAGTCCATTGATTTCAGAAAGTGGACACCTCGTTGGGCATTATCCTGCTTATACACATAGTCACTTTTGGAAGACGAAAATATTAAACCATTATTAGTACTTTGATCTTATTTTCTATGTTTAGATAATTTTTGACAAAAAGTAGACTGATATGCTGTAAGACCATTGAGTGCATAAGAGAAATGGACTGAGTGAGTATGATGTCACCAATAAAAAATGGCTTACTTTTGGTTCCGACCAAATAAGGTCAATTTTGTCGCCATTTTTCGCCAACATGGACGCTGCCATGTTGGAGCCAGACAAGTTTAGTAAGTCAAAGTCTCTATGGCAACCACTCTGGCCAATCAGGTGAGAACTTGTTGGAAGTCCCCACCCCTACCACTTGAAAGGGGGCTACACAAAATCAGCAAATCACATGTTTCAAACATTTATTGTGGGGGCCAGCAGGAACCACCTATTTTTTATTGAGACATCTGGTTAGATAACTTAAATAATTTCCAGTAAAGAAAAATATATCATGGAAAAAAAATTAATTATGTTAAAAAAAAGAGTGCAGATCAAGAATGGCTATTCTGATAGAGAATTACTGAGAAGTTTATTTCTTAAAAGAGGGCTAGGGGATTTTGACTTCTTGGAGCCAATGGGTACTTCCTGTTTAGAACACGAGTAAGGAGAGGTCACCCAGTCCAGTTCTCTTATCAATCAGCCAATCAAGATTTCAGCCATTCTATGTTATATTTATCAAAAATTTAGAAATTTGACCAAAGCTAACAGAATTTCAACACAAATTCCTGTAAATATATGGTAATTCACATCATGTATTTTCATGTATGAATTCTAGAGTTACATTTATTTCAGTCATAAAAATATCAACGTTTGTTTTTTAAGTATCCATCCATCCATCCATCCATCCATCCATCCATCCATTTTCTTCCGCTTATCCGGGACCGGGTCGCGGGGGCAGCAGTCTAAGTAAAGGTGCCCAGACTTCCCGCTCCCCAGCCACTTCCTCCAGCTCCTCTGGGGGGACCCCGAGTCGTTCCCAGGCCAGCCGAGAGACGTAGTCTCTCCAGCGTGTCCTGGGTCTTCCCCGGGGCCTCCTCCCAGTGGGACATGCCTGGAACACCTCCCTAGGGAGGCGTCCAGGGGGCATCTGAACCAAATGCCCGAGCCACCTCAACTGGCTCCTCTCGATTTGGAGGAGAAGCGGCTCTACTCCGAGCTCCTCCCGGGTAACCGAGCTTCTCACCCTATCTCTAAGTGAGCGCCCAGCCACCCTACGGAGGAAGCTCATTTCAGCCGCCTGGATCCGGGACCTCGTTCTTTCGGTCATGACCGACTGATTTTAAGTATACTTATTTAATTATTTTTTTGCAATGGTTTACTAAATTTTGATTTGCATGTAATTACTTTAGAAGTCTTTACTCACTACTTCAGTCATTTTACTAGAGTTTAAAGAGATTATTGTTTAAAATGGAACATTTGTCATCCTAAAAAGGACTCCTAAGGCTTTTTAAGGCACTTTTATGGGTTGTATGTACTGATTATTGGTTTTAAACCAAAGTACACCATGCAGCCATGCAGTGTGTCAGTTGCTGTTTAGTGATTCACACTTTGAGGTGTGCCTCCGTGTGTCTCTGGTGTGAGCTCTGGATGCTCTCGGGGGACACATGCTGGACAGAAGAGTCGATGCCTGCAGCTTCTCAGTGCTCACACTTCATCCGAGATCAGTTCTCATGACCAGATCTGTCCAGAGGCCTGCTGTTTAACCACATGATGCAGAAGCACCAGCAGATCAGTTTAAAGAGACTGGGTTGCTATGACTCCCAAGCTGAGCCTTGGTTCAGATAGCAGATGTTACCCTGTTGCAACAAATTTCTCTTTGTTGTTTGCCTCCTCATGTCCTTGGGGAGCTGTGATGCTCCGTCTGTGTGCAGCTCCGTAACACTCGTCAGATCACGGCGTGCCGGGCTGGATACACCACCTTAGCTTTGTTTTTGCAGCGGCAGAGACACACTCGCACCGACTGGATGCCCCTTGCATTTTTGGCAAAGAACATCTCATTACTGCGCTATTTTTCTGGCCAATCTCAGTCTTTCTACACAAGAGAAGATGATGTTCCTTTGTTTTGTCTGTGTATAACCTTGGCTGTGTCATGTGACCAGTCTTTTCAATCCTCACTGGTTGTCATGCCAACACAATATATAAAGGAGTCGTGCTTCAATAGTTCAGTGAAGACACAGGATGTTTGAACTTCACAGATAGGGAGGTATGATCAAGAGTGTCAGCTCTAGACTACAATATTCTGGTTCATTTCCGATTTTTTCAGATAATTGTTGTTTGATAATTGTTCAACCTGCAAAAATTCGAGTGAATTATTGCAAAAAAAGCTAACCAAAACCACTGACTGTTGATGTACTACCTTGAATAAAAGTATTTTGTTTTCTAAATAACTGCCATAGAGATCAGATTCTTTTTAAATCCTTATATTTTTCCTGAAGAACTTGAGTCACACTCACCGCTAACCTGCCTCACGCTGATCTCTGCTCCTCCAATGGGATTAATGTGAGTGGCAGAGATCAAGTGACTCACCAATTATCTACAGAGCCTGATGCAAATGTTGTTAAATCTTAATTTGTGAAAGAAACCCCTCCAGACAATTGTCACGTAACATTTGTGTTTGAATATTTGGAGTGCGTCAGCATGTCAAAGCTTCTCTCTTGAATGATACGTTTTGGCCTGATTTCGGGGTGTTTTTATGACATGAGGCTGTTTGATCAAGCAGAAATGATGAATAATATTCTAGGAAAGCAGACATGTTTATTAATAACAAAAACTTTGGTGAAAATTTGATTTTGTGCTTTTTAATTTACCTTATTTGGCATATTTCAAGTGAAAATTTCAACATTTTATCACGGTTTGTCTTTGTTTTTTCAGAAAAATTGATTCATATTTGTAATTTAAATTTGTGAATATTATGACTGAGCAACCGAATGACCGAGCGTTGTCTTTTCTCACACTAATTGTTGTTTTTGAATACGCTTTAATTGTCTTGTTATTGCTTTAATGAGACACAACCGCAGGCTTTTTTCAAATCAAGCGGGATACTTAGTCCCCCAGTGCGTCCTCAAAAAGCCGAAGGCCGTCTCCCACTCATCCTCACCCGGATTTCCTCCATGGCCATGCTCACCAGAGGCAGCGGTCCATCTGTTCTTTCATCCAAAGAAAAAGAGAGCTGCTGTTCTCACACATTCTTCTCTTCCTGGGAGAACCATCAACTGTGACTCAGAGCGTTTGAATTGAACAAGCAGAAATCAAACAGCTTTTTTTTTTTTTTTAAGAAATTGATGCTTTTTAAATGTTTTTTATGGTTTTATCTGTTGCTTATTTTAAGTTATCTTCACTGCATCAGGGAATGTTTTATTTACAATGAACATTGATCTGGTGAAAATGAGTAAACAGATCTTAACCTATTAAACAGCTAGAAAACAATTTTGGAGGGGTGTAATTTCAAGAAGGTCAAGATGTTCAAAATATATTTATAGATGTTAGATAGTATGTTTACCTATTTACTATGGGTAAATTGTATCCACCCTACTCTTTAATCAGTAATAATAATTAAAGACAAAACATGTGAAATGTGTCCAAATGCACTAGCTTTTTGCACAAAAATTAACAACAACTAAGACATAGTCACCAAAAATTATATTAGGAAATAAACTACATATTATTAACATGAATATAATATATGTTTACAAACTTTTACAAGGTTAGAGCATTTTTATTTTTTGATTTTTAGAGGATGGTATAGTATTTTTGTGTGTCATGTAAATAAAGTTTTAAAAATTTGAAACCATCATTTTTTAATTGATCAAAAACAAAAACCTTGTGTAAAATACACTGTTTTTGTACTGTTAAGATATTTTTTACACAAATAAGTGAGATAATATTTAGTATGGTTAACTCAAAATAAGTATTTGTTTTACATGTTAAGGTATTTTTAACAAGTTAAGTTTTTGTGGATACTAGGTTATTTTTATAGTGTATATTTCAATATTGATTTAGAATTTTAAAATTGTCTTGTCAGCTTTTCTGTTTATCTCTCTTTGTTGAAACTCAGAGATCCGTGTTCAGAACCAAGGATATGTCGCACATTAACATGTATCCGTGTTATATTTGTTTTTGGGGAGGGGGAATTAATAAATGGACCTTTTGTTGAGATTCTTCAATCACGGCACCAATAGTACTATCAGGATGCAGCCGATTAGGTTCAGAGATCTCTGTTTGATCCACACACTTTCACAGCACCTGTCTAAATCAAAGGACAAACAAGCCAGCACCCTTCATCGTGAAGTGATCTTTAATTCCTGCTGCTCGCATCCGTCTCCACTGACAATCTGTTGATCAACAATGAGCACAGACTGGCATCCCTCTCTCCAGATGTGCCGTAATTGCTGGATAACTTCATTCCATGGCCAACTGGAGACAGTTTTGCAGTTAAATGCTCATCCAAACCCCCCAGGTTAAGTGGTCCCCAGAGGAGCACAAGGAACTGAATATTTACACAAACTCTGCGTTCCATCTCTCCCTGCCTTCCTCCCTGGTTCTGTCTGCGAGATGTACCATGTTTCACAGACACATGCATATTCATCAAATGACCTGCATTTAATCTTTGCTTTAGCATAAATGCATGAGTAGATGTCAACAGTAACCTCCTTGTTTGTTCCTTTGATAATCAGATGGTTGCAGTTCCAGCACAGAATAAATTTGTAGAGATCTACAAACAAATGCAAATATATTTTAGTTTAATCTCATTTTATTTGTTTCAATTATTTTTTCAGTGTCAATTTCTATGGAAACTAGTAAGATTTCTTTTAATCCAAGCAGTTAAAAATAACTCTTTATAATGAGAAAATCTGCATGTGAAAATATGAATAATTAATTTCCTTTATTTGTCATTTTTTGCACAATGACTTTTCTAAATAAAGCAAAATGCATGGTAATTTCCTTCCTTTCTTTGTAACTTTTTCTGACTTTAAAACACCTGAAGTCATAAGCCATAAAGGTTAGCAAGTTAATCAGAGGTGATCGGCCGCAAGATTTTTGAAGTGTGATTGCAAGTCTCTTCGCAGACAACCTTCAAATCAAGAGGAAGTACGTGGCATGAAGTGCCATGGCATGAATCATAATTGGAACCTGACACCAGATTTTCTTGTGTTTTTCTGCTGACCACATAAACATCTTTCAGTGAGAATGATCAGAATCACAGAACTCCAAGTGACCCAGCCTTCAGAGAGGGAAAAAAAAGTAATTTACAAGCCCTAGAAGCGTGTGCTGCTCTGCAGAGATGAGTGCATGCACTGAATGCTGATTGCATTATTTTACTTGTGGAGCAGATGATACGAAATTGAGAAAACATGCTTGTTTGTTGATTTCAATTAATAATAAGCTTCAGAAAAACATGAATCAAATGCATACATTTTTTTCTGAGAGAGTATGGAGTTATTCATCACATTTATTTTAGACCAATTAGGTTATTGTCTTTGCTCTGGCTTAATGGTAAATCGTCAAATCAACATTTTAAGATTTTTAGTTTTACTTCAACAGGACAAAGTCTGCAGCAGTCCTGGATTCTAAGGACCAGATTGTGTTAGCAATTTTTCTTTCTTATTGAGTCTTTGAGCAAAAATGTCACCCCCGCCACATACTCAAGAATTTACCAAAAAAAAAGATAACATCACAGCGGTGGAAAATGTCAGAAAACATGAATTTGGCCATATTCTCTTATGGGTCTCAAAAATAAAAAAAAAATCTAGATAAAGTAACGAAAACAAAACACACTTTTGAATTAAAAAAAAATTCCCTTCAGTCCTTTATTGTAAGTTTAAACTCATCCTATGGATTTTCATGTATCCCCTCCTAACTTCTCAAGCATCAAAACAATTTGTGAATAACAACATTTAATATAAGTGTTTAAAGTGAATGCTTGAATACATGCTCAAGCTGAATTAAATGATATGACATAGGATATGACTATTTTTTTGAATGTGGGTGTGGTTCACAAAAAAACCTAAGTTGCCAAGGAAATCCAAAAGTTTGCTTTTGCTGATTCTTCTAAAAATTACAAAGAACTGTTGGTCAACCCCAGGCCACCAAAAAATAATATGGTTGCTATGGAGATAAAACCAGCAGAAAAGTGACCATTTTGAGAAAAAGTTGTTTTTTTAATGAATATGAAGGGCATGTAGCAGCCACTCATCCAGAAAGGATTTTATTAAACATATTGTATTTGTTTTTCATTGTTGTTTTACTCTAGATTCCATGAAAACATATTAAAAGTATGAATGAACCTTTTGGGTTTTTTTTTGTGGATGTTCATAGAAAAACTGAAGCCAGTGCAGCCACACTGATCAGCATGAAGGATCTGCACAATTGTGACTTATTCAGCTCCGCCTGAAAGATGCTTTGATATTGAACTCATAAAATGGGAATGAGTTAGCTTAAAGAGGCTGTTTCACAACTGGACATGCTGCAGAGTGCTGTGGTGTTTGGATGCCTCAACTTCAACATGTTTAGAAAGTTTTAATAAAAATGAAGAAGTAATTTAAAGCTGATTTGAATGTTGTTGTTTTTTTTTTGTTTGTTTTGCATGAGGTGCATTTTGCACATTTCAACTTAATCTTACAAACTCAACAATCTTGTGTTCGTTTTTCCTTCAAACATAATAGAATCAACCTTGGTGATAGTTTAGTGAACATTCATTAATTTGGGGTTTTTTGCATTCAAAAATACTTTTTATACAAGAAAATAAAAGCTGTTCAGAAAGGGAGTGCATTCCTTTATGCCAGGAACAAACTCTTTAGTGTGTAGGAAGCAAGGTCGTTTAATTTCTGCAGCAAAACTATGGTCTGAAGTCAAACTGCCAGGTAGAGGAGGGTTTTCAGCTCTGCAGAGAAGCTGAATGTACTTTATTTTGTGTCCTTAGGCAGAAAACAAAAACTTTATAATGTTAATTTATTAAGAGTTCTAAAAACTGCTGGCAATCATGCAAATATAACATAATGTATGAAAAAAATACAAATCTCTACATTTGATTACTTTCTCACTTATGTAATTTAAAGTCTAACATTATCTCTGTTCCTATACTGCCTTCTGCAAGAATGAAAGCATCATTTTGACTTTAAAAATCTGAACACACACATTTCAATGAAGAGATAAAGTTTTAGGGTTGGGGTTTAGCTAATTGTCCATTTTTCATTTGATTAAAACAAATAATGATGTTGAGTTTTGATTTTGGCTTTAAATTTTTACATAAAGACTGCAAAATTTACATGCAACAGAAAGATAGAGTGTCTTTTCTTCCTTGTCGGTCTGTATGTTGACAAAACAAAACAGACATGGTCTTGAACGTAACTCCTGAGGAACACCATTCAAAATGAATGCATCTAAAATGAACCCCCACATTCAGTTCTTGAATTTAAAGTAGATCTGGAAGTTGCCCTTCTTCAAAGTTATCCCCGAGGACTAACTTGCTTCATATAAATTGCCCCTACTTGTGCATCTGGGTATGTAGCCCTGTGACGGACTAGTGACTTGTTCAAGGTGTACCCCACCTTTGCCTAACAGTAGCTGTGTTGGCTCCAGCAGCCCCATGAACCTGAAAGAGATTCAGCGAGTTCTGAAGATGGATGGAGAATCTTCTGGGTGAACTGGGAAATTGTCAATCCAATTAAAACATATCTGTAGTCCTAGGTGTGGGCTTGACTTCTCCTGTTTTTACATCCTGCTTTATTTTGAAACTGTTTTGTGATCCTTTCCCTTTTGTTTACTTCTGTTTTGTCCCGCTCCACCACACCTGGTTGTAATAAATCACTTCTTACTCCGTCTGCATGCGTCCTGGTTTCTGCTTTGTCTCATTGTGTTTCTTTTCACCCTGCTGATTTCCATGTCTTCATCCTGGCTCCATTTAATAAGCTTTGTCTGATAGATTACACCAGGGTGTTTCCGGTGATTATGTCCCCCAAACTAGTCACTTTCAATGCTAATAATACTATCCTAATGCCCAAAATGTGTCTTTTGGTCATTAAAGATGAAACTCTTGTTTTAAGACATATCTTTTGTTACTATAAGTCCAAGTGGGTACTCATTGCTTAGCAGAAATTCACTACAGTTATGATCTAACGAAGCAAACTGCAATTTTTCACAGCAAAGCTGCAGCCTGCCGACATCAACGCAGAATTTATTACTGGTTTGTATCTATTTGTGGAGAAAGCAGACAACTGCTCGTTTGTCTCTATAATTTCCTCAGCATTTCACACAGAATTATAAGGCACATGGGGGAAAAATAGAACTCCAAGCAAGTGAAACAGCTTATTGGCAAAAAAGACAAAAGCTTTCTACACATGAGACCTATTTCCAGATCTTTGACTCATGCATAGACCATGTGATAACTTTAATCACTACTTTATCATATTTAGTGCAAGCAACTGAGCTTTAATGTTTCCTGGGGAGAGTCTGGAATTACAGATATAGTTCGGAAATACAGGAAATACGACTTAAATTGAATATATAGATACTTTTAATCTAGCCTCAGCTGGACCCACAAATGAGGGAATTGTTGTCCAGAAAATACTGAAATTTGTACTTATATCCTGAGATTTTCATATATAATACGAGTCACATTCAATGAGACAAAGAAAATATATAAAATATTCAAAAGCACGCACCTCCCATCTTTAGCAATTACATCATTTTTTCATTTATTGAAGAAAATTAATTTTGAAGATGGAAGAAATGTATAAAGAAAATGAAGGTTAAAATTGCATTTCTGAGTATTTCTTTATTCAAATTGCTGTGAATTAAGAGTAGACGAAAAAATTGAGTTTAAAAAGTTTGTTTGTGCTTTAGAAAATACACTGGCTGAGCCACAAGCTCCCTGCTCTGCTCCATTCTGATGCATCCACTTAGATTCGGTGACATCTTTATTTTCCTCATCTGAGCTGACATCTGACTCAGAACTGTGTTGCTAAATCGCTCCAAAATTGCTCGCTATTTTTGTTGCACTGGTAATGTTATAGGTTGAGGTTCTGAGGGGCTGTAAGGTAGCGAGAGGCAACGGGGAGGGATGGGGTTGCACCAACGGTCACGCCCACAACCCTGAAGCAAATTTCTAATGAACTACTGCCACTTTGCAGAAACTATGTCCTAGAAAACAACACAGGTTTATGCATTTTGGATAAAAACCGCATAATCAAAATTAAAAAAACCTCTGGGAACAATTTTACAATAGATGAAAAGATGATTGCAGTGGGTCTTTAAAATAAAAAAAATGTATTTAATTTAAATTTATTATAGCTTTGTAAAAAGTTACAAAGCTTTTATTATAAATGGTTGTAATTGTATCTCTGTAATATTCATTTGAACTGATTGAAGTTTGCACAATTCACAAAAAACATATATTTTAAGGTTATTTCAGAGTAAAATAGTGCTCACCTTCTTCTCATTAAAGGTTGTTTGTGAGAACCTGCATCCCTTTTGGAATTTTTCATTCAGACATTTCAAATTAAAAGCACAACCATCTGGCCGAATTGAATCAGAAGTAAAAGGGGGAAAGCCATCCACCTCATCAATGAGTTGATTGAAATTGGTTTAGGAGAATGATATAGTTATTTGATTATTTTTGTGCTTTTTGAAAGTTACATCCTGAATGTATATTTATATGCTCAATGGGTGTACCCAGAATGCTAATAGATTTTGCATTCAGCAGCCGTAAGTTAAATTATAACTCTTCCAGAGATCACATCAGACTTCCTTCCACCGACTTCAGTTTATTTCCCCCTGAGCTCAATTTTCTGATTCAGAGCCTCAGAATGATTCACCATGGAGGACAAAAAGTTATGTAGCACAACTGAAACGCAGATGGCCGAGAGCTTTGCTCCACCATCACTCACTGCTAAATCACAGGTCAGCGTGCCAACCAAGTCAGAGAAAACCGCCACAGTTCAGCAGTCACGCCGAAAAAAACAGCCCGCTGCCTTGGGCAAACTGCTCCATGTGAAGGATACCATAAAGGATTGGAGCTACCTGGGGATAATTATCAGATAGAACTTAAATGTGAGATCACTTTACTGTAACTGTTGTTGTTTTGCCTTTAAATGTCAACAGATTCTGCTTATTTTGGATCAAAATTTTCTGTTTTAATTTAATAAAGTTGCAGATGTTTTTTTTCTTTTTTTCTTTTTTTTTTTGCTGTGGTTCCTGCAGAAACGTGTGAATAGATTTTACATAAAAAAATGATTTCTGTGAAAGATCATTAACTAGCTTAAGCCTTTGGACATCAACTATATGTTTTCCAATCTGTTCTCCAACAAGGACAGATTCAAATACTTGATCTGAAACTCCTACTTGAGAGAGTCAGAGAGTATTGACTTGATAATGACTTCTAAAAAGACATAAACTTAATGCATAAATGATGTACTGCAACGTCCCTGACAGACACCATCATTGAGAGTACACCAGGGAGGCATGTTCCTCTGGCTTATGTTGTAATTATCTCAACGCTGCCTTCGACTGGAGATGTTTTTTTTTGCTTTAATATTCCCTCAGCAAGAACATTTATCCACCACTCAGCGTGCTGGAGCTGACTCGCTCAATGGCTGAGGAAGAAGACTTTTATTTTGGTAAATGCTCAGGTTTGAGCAGCTTTATTTCAATCAGAGTAAACAATCAGTACTTTCTCTTTGACCCATTAATTTGGTAAAATACGCTTGCTTGCCTATGTTTTTCTGTTTCTAAACTAGTGTTTTGGTTGTGTTAAATGTTAAAGTATATGAGGCATGTATAGTGCTCAGGTTTTGGCAGTAATATAAATTGCACCTGTAGTGGCGGCGAGGTCATGCCCTATTTTCAGCTCCTTCATCATTTACTCTTTGCAGACATTATGAAGGGGAATAACAGTGGAGTAAACATATACATATGATCTAATTTATAAAGTTTTTTTCTGATTTTCATATTAGTAAGTGACTCTTTGTTTGCTGGCCTGTAAATCTGACTCAATACGTTGATAAATTTAGGATGTCCTTTGTCCAGAAAAGGGATTTTAGTGTAAAAAAAATTCCTTTAAAAGTTCTTTTATATTTAACTTTTGTGTGCACCCATACTGTTTCTGGGGACTGACACTCCTTATGTTTTTTCCAACAAACATCTCTTTTTTACTGTAACTTTTTGAGTAAACCTGTGCGCTGCGTGGATTTTTCCTGCTGCTCCTAATTCCTCTGTCCGAGCTGCAACAGCCAGAAGCCATTGCTTCCTTTGTTCCTTTGCGCCGCATCTGACGGCTTCATGGGCTGGGCAGACTATATGGAGACACGTGACAGGACTTGGAGAAGCGATGCTTCATAAGAGTGAAAGCGCAGGGAAGGAGACTGGAGACTCACGCTGCGGCAGAGGAGCGCACCCCAAACCGCCAGCACACATATCTGGAGATGTCCGAGGAAAACAGAAACTTCTCTTTCAGGAGGAGTTGGACAAATTAAGCTCAACAGAAGTGATTCCGCTGCACGCACGCGTGTTGCTTCTTCATTTTAATAATTACCATTTCTTTTTTCTTTTGGATGATGCGCTCCTGACTCAGACTGACGCGCAGAGATAAAAGGCGATTCTGCGCACATGGAGAAAATTATGTAAGGTAAAGAAAAGCACTTTTTAATCAAGTAGGTGCAGAATATGGCTTTAAATTAATACTTTTTTTTTATTATAAGAGCATACATACTAATTTTGATCAGTTGGAGATTTGTGTAACAATTAAAATTTGAATAGATGTTTGGACTTTTTATACTCTTAGAGCTGTTTTTAAAAATGGTTATAGTGGTTAGATCATTTCGGTGCAAAACAGCCAGCTTCCTGGTTTTGAGCCAAAGTAATTTTTATTTTGATCTTCCCAAAGGAAAGAAAAAAAAACAATGATGCACTTTAGATCTTAATGCAATTGGATTTGATTTCTGTTATTTAAAAGGAAGAGCTAGACTATGTACAAATGCATGTTTGGTACAAAACATTTTATGTATTTATTTTTGGGTGAATTATAACGTATACATTTATACACATTTCACCTTTTAAAGCTTTCAGCCTAACAGTAAAATCTTATTTTTTGTAAAGGTAGCATAAAATGATGCATAAAGTATTTAATTTAAAAAAAAATGTAAATGTTTGTTGTCTGTTTGTAGGTTATCCAGGCATCTTAGGCTGCAGTAAAACCTCTCAAAGCCATGAAGTCTGTGCTAGATGGTGTGGCTGACACCACCTTTCGGACTATTACATCTGGTTTACAGTATCTGGGCTCTAACGACGCCAACTACGACAACCCCATCAGTGATGTAGACTTTAAGGGTAGCCTCGGTGTGCAGAAAACTGTGTCTGCCTTCCGCAGCAACGCCTTCCCAAATAAAGTACCTGCAGACGGGGAACTCATCTTCAAGGATATCCCCATTTTTCCCACCAATGCTTCTGATTTCTTCAACAACAGGAGCACATTTAGAGATGAGACGAACAACATTCAATGTGGGGAGAACTTTATGGACATGGAGTGTTTCATGATCTTGACTCCCAGCCAGCAGCTGGCTGTGGCTGTGTTGTCTCTGACTCTGGGTACCTTCACGGTGCTGGAGAACCTGGTGGTGCTCTGCGTCATTCTGCAGTCCCGTACCCTCCGCTGCCGGCCATCCTACCACTTCATCGGCAGCCTTGCCGTGGCTGACCTCCTGGGAAGTGTCATCTTTGTCTACAGTTTTCTGGACTTCCATGTTTTCCACAGGAAGGACAGCCCCAATGTTTTCCTCTTCAAGCTGGGTGGAGTCACTGCGTCCTTCACCGCATCGGTTGGGAGCCTTTTCCTCACTGCTATCGATCGCTACATCTCCATTCACCGGCCTCTCGCCTATAGGCGCATTGTGACCCGGACCAAGGCTGTCATAGCCTTCTGCATGATGTGGACGATCTCCATCATCATCGCAGTGCTACCTCTGCTGGGCTGGAACTGTAAGCGCCTGAACTCTGTTTGCTCAGACATATTCCCCCTCATTGATGAGAACTACCTGATGTTCTGGATTGGTGTAACCAGCGTGCTGGTCCTTTTTATCATCTACGCCTACATATACATCCTGTGGAAGGCACACCACCACGCCGTGCGCATGCTGAGCCGTGCCTCCCAGAAGAGCCTTGTTGTGTACTCAGCAGATGGGACTAAAGTGCAGACCACACGCCCTGAGCAGGCGCGCATGGACATCCGTTTGGCCAAGACCCTGGTGCTGATCCTGGTGGTGCTGGTCATTTGCTGGGGTCCCGTGCTTGCCATCATGGTCTACGACCTCTTTTGGAGGATGGACGATGACATCAAGACAGTGTTTGCGTTCTGCAGCGTACTTTGTCTGTTCAACTCCACTGTCAACCCAATCATCTACGCCTTGAGAAGCAAGGACCTCCGGCACGCCTTCCTCAGCTCCTGCAACGCTTGCAGAGGCAGCGGCCAGCAGCTGGACAACAGCCTGGAGTCTGACTGCCAGAACAGAAACATCAACATTTCTGCCAACAGGGCTGCAGAGAGCTGTGTGAAGACCACTGTGAAAATAGCCAAAGTAACAATATCTGTGTCAACCGAAACTTCTGCAGAAGCCGTCTGATTGCCCAGCAGGAGGGGCGGGGGCATGCAAATGTTGTCCTCCCTGAACTCTGAAAAAAAAGATAAGGTATTCCAGAGAAAACCCTCTCCTGAATCCACATCCTCACATAGATGCATTAGTGGCTCCATGATTTTATGTTTGTGTATGAGCACACAATGTGCCAAAGTGCCAAATGGTGATAGGAAGGACTCACAATGGAAAATGGAAGGCCGTCATAAGTCTCCTGTGTACCATAGACTTCATGAAATCAAGTTAGCAAAAGCATATTATATTTTTGTACCGTGAATTCAGGTTTTTTTGAGACGATACGTCTTCATTTATGGGATAAGGGGCTACTGACATTTTTAAGTAGAGAAGTTTTACAGCGCCATTTTGAATTTCTTCATTTGTCTTGCAGCATAATTTAAAAAATAAAAATATCTCTGCGCCTTGACTTTCTAAAGGCCTCATGTTGCATTAAAACATTTATATAAATATGAGAAAAATCAATGTCTGCTGTTTCTGATTGTTGCTTATTTTCAAGTCGTAGTGGCAGATTTATTTTTAAATAAAAGGTGGAATAAAAAAATATATAAAACACAACAAGCTCTTCGGTTTGTAAATTCTTAGCAGAAAAATATTGCGCTTACATGACATTCCTCTATTCAATTGTATAACTAACAACTGTACAGCGTTTTCTTGCAAGTAAAGTGTTGAAATTGAGTCATTCAGCTATACAGCCAGGACGACACTAATTCCAGGCTTTTTGTCAAAGCTTGAACAGATCAAAAGTGAGCTTAAGCACAGTGTGCTGGTCACAGCTGTGGGATTGAAGTGTTTTTCTTCTCTTTTTTTTGGACTATAGCTGCTCTCATCAGATGTGTGATTTCTGTGTGAAACCTTGTGACTTGGTAATCTGTTTCCAACCCCAAAGCCTTTTTGACCATTGAAGTCAGTAAGTTGTTTAAGTGCTGCTGTCGCATTAAGCCATCTTTTCAGGAAACAAAAACGAACCCATGGACAGGGCTAGTGAAGTCATCTTGACATATTTCCAGAAGAGAATGTGTCTAGGGTTCTTTTTTTGTAATTTCTCAAACCAACAATAAAAAAAGCCTTTTCATTAGCTAGTAACTTGAATCAAGGTTTGTGTGTAAGAATTCTGTGGAGTAGCACCTTGCAAAAGAAGCTGCAAGGTTGTGACTTTTTCTGATAGACGATGTAGTACTTAATCTAGAAAAATTCATGGCACAATTGTTCTGTACACATTTTATCTTAATGTGAACTTATCCAGACAGCTGTTTCTCAGTAAGCTTTGCTGCCGCTTGTAATTTTCAGTATTGAAGATCAAAATGTCAACTGTTAAGTGGCTTCTGTACAGTGGTGGCTTGATGAAGAAAATGTGACTTAAAAGCTCACAATTAGTCAAGTGCTTTCAGTATTGCTGTTTTCAAAATTTCCAATAAAGTCACAGCTGGTGTTATGATGCCTGGAGTTTTTTGATCGGACGGTGGAAGGTGGGAAAGGGAAGATCTCAACGGATCATCCATTCAACGATACTTGTCACTTGAGGCACCCACAGGAGCAGCCAACCCAAGACAAAGAAAACTCTCATGAATTGGTGATGTATTACTGTCCCCTTGTGGATGACCTAAAATATACACCAACATTTTTTTTTTTTAGATTGGTCTTTCCACGACACAAAAAATGATTTACACCTTATAATTATAGTCACGGTAGACCAATTAAAATGTACAAAATATTAAAAACTTTTCCCTCAACATTCTCCTGTTAGTTGACTATTTAGGGCTGAAACAAGACTAGAAAGACAAAAAAAACATCTGCTTCTGAGGATACTGCGTTTAGTGTTTTATTTTATACATTCTGTGGTTCAACTGGTTCTAGTTAATGCCTTTCCTGAATCTACCTGCCTTTGGGGTTTAACAAACCTTTACCTGCACTGGTCAGTACCCAGGTATTTGTCTCTAAGTCACACTGGTTGAATTTCTGGCCAAAGATGTCCTGGATCGATTTTAGGTCAGTGAATAGGACCATTTAAATATGAACCAATGTCGACTATGCCTTATATTAGCAACTGCAACTTAGATACGAATCAAATTAATCATAACACCCCCAACCTGCACTGATGCCTCTGACCTAAAAATGACCGACCAAGATTAACATTTATCTGGGTTATCTGGTCAGATGAGACCCAAATAGAACTTTTCTGGTCTTAATTTCACTCACTGTGTTTGGAGGAAGAAAAATGATGAGTACACCTCCAGAACACCATCTCTACTGTGAAGCATCTGGGTGGTAGCATCATGCTATGGGGGTGTTTTTCTGCACATGGGACAGAACGGCTGCACTGTATTAAGCAGAGGATGACCAGGACCAAGTATTGTGAGATTTTGGGGAACAACCTCCTTGCCTCAGTTTAGAGCATTGAAGATGGGTTATCACTGGGTCTTCCAACATGACAATGACCCAAAGCACACAGCCAGGATAATCGAGGAGTGGCTCTGTAAGAAGCATATCAAGGTTCTGGAGTATCCGGTCTCCAGATTTAACACAACAGAATATCTTTGGAGGCAGCTCAAATTCTGTGTTCCTCAGCAACAGCCCGGAAACCTGACTGATCTAGAGAAGATCTGTGTGGAAGAGTGGGCCAAAATCCCTCCTGTAGTGTGTGCAAACCTAGTGAAAAACGACAGAAAATGTTTGAATTGTGTAATGGCAAACAAAAGCTTCTGTACCAAATATTTACATTGATCTTCTAAGGTATTGAAATACTTATCTGCCTTACTGTATGTATATGTTTAAAATCCACCCATGTAGCTTAATTTGCTTTAAGTAAAAGCTCAAGGCTCAACTTTTTAGCATGGTTTTTAAGTGGTTCTTACATGCCCACATGTTTTTATTTGATGTTATTTACTGTTTTTGTGGGATGTGTATGTCTGTTAGGTTCTTATGTATTTGTTATTATGATTTATATTTTTACCTATTTATTATTATTATTATGTAAAATGATTTAAATTTTAATGGGTAGTTTTACACACTAAATATTATTAATAAAGTATTCACTAAATAATATTTAATTAAAAGTATTTGAAAAGAAGATTACACTTTTACATGTTTAAGGGTTTAACTGGTTTGAATGCAAACAAAAACAAATTTGAAAAAGGTATCGTTTTGAGCTTTTTGGGAAATGTAGTCAAACAACGTCTATAACAATGTAAATAGGCTTAGCCTTAACTACAAATACCAGCACATCCCAATTGTTGCTGCGCATGCTCATTTCCAACCAAATATCCGAGTGTGCAAGGAAGCAGCTGATTGTTGCTTTAAATTTACTCGGTTAAATCTGCTATCATCCGGTTTTACACTGCGATTTTACTTAATCACTTTATTTGGATACGTCATTTATGTGATAATTGAGGCCACGTCGGTGAGATTTATTCTTAGGAAAAAAAATAGACAAAAGAACTGTGTTTTGAAAAACCCCGGAATTGCGGCTACTCTCCTAAGTGGCTAACGATAGTTAGCATTAGCTACTTCCTCAGATAAAAGGGGAATTTTAGGTGTTGTGGTCAACGAGTTTTGGAAATATTTAAACGTGATGGCTTGTGGAGTCACCCTGAAAAGAACTCTGAACTTTGACCCTCTAATGAACCAGGCTTCGCCCAAAAGAAGAAGGTGTACCCCGGTCATGTCGCCGGTGTCTTCGCCTCAGAAGTATCTGCGCATGGACCCTTCTCCTTTCGGGGAAGTGTCGTCCAGACTCACCACAGGTAAGAAAATGCGCAACTTTTGAGCTGGTTAGAAGATTTGAACTGCGACTACATTAGCATTTCTCTATTAGCGTATTTGTTTTTATTTGACTAAGGGTTTTCAATTTCGAATAGGTTGGTGTAGCTGCTAAAGACGATATAAGATTGATCAAAACGTGTCTTATCTCGGTTTCTCCTAACAGCGGTCTCAGGTACCGCTGTCGTGCATATGAATCTCCTTAACCTGGTCTAACACCTGATTTAGCTCATCGTCTGCTCAGACCTGCTTTTGGGTCAGTTAACTGAACTGAACCATTTAGCTAACCTAAATACAAGTAGTTGACAGCAGCACATACAAGTTTCTTTCAAAATAAAATACGAAGATCCTCCTGGTGCAGCTGATGAATAAATGAAGCAAAACACATTCAGTCTAATTGTTAGCTTCTTAGGACCAGTCGACCGGATGTGTAATTCACATTTCGGGTTATGTTATTATTGCATGACTGAGGGCTTGTCAAATAAATTTGAAAACATATTAGACAAGAGGTCGTGTCTTAAGAGGTTAAGCCTTTACAATTGAAAGTTTGTCTTTTAAATTTAAATACTGGACAAAATGTTTTCTGTTTTAGAGCAAATCCTACATAATATAAAGCAAGAGTACAAACGCCTGCAGAAACGCCGACACCTGGACAGCAGCTTCCTGCAGTCAGATGGCGGCTGTCCTCTGGATCTGCAAAACATTCAGTGTGGATCCCCTTTACCAGGTACACACTTTTTTAAAAATAAAATAATGGTTGTTCAATAAATCTTCCTTGTAAAGTAAAAGATTTTTCTTTTCCTGTAAATTAAAAATCCCTCTAAAATAACTTTACAGCTTTAAGTAAAGGCTGTCAGGTTAAACAACCATTATTTTAGTAGAAGAAATGCTCGTAAGTTTTCTGCTATTATAAATTTGTGGTGTTTTGTTGGATGGTCTAGATGTTAGCAAGGGTTTTCATCTTTCTTGTGGAGTTGGATTTTTCTGCTTTCCAAAGTTCAGCACAGAAAACCCACCACCAGCCTTACAACCCTTCCTGTTATCTTGTTCTGAGAGTGAGTCTCCTGTCATACACATGCACTCTCTTGACAGGTTCGTCCTCGGCTGCCTCGTCTCCTAGCAGGAAAGAACAGCCCTTATTCTCTCTCAGACAAGTCGGGATGATTTGCGAACGACTGCTGAAGGAGCGTGAAGACAAGATCCGCGAGGAGTATGATGAGACTCTGACCACCAAGCTTGCTGGTTCGATTTTCTTTAATATGATCAATTATGTGACTTTCTTGATAGTGGTGATTGATTTATTTTTCTTGTGTTTGTTTTGCAGAACAGTATGATACATTTGTCAAATTTACACATGACCAGTTAATGCGAAGGTTTGGAGAGCAGCCTGCTAGCTGTAAGTATTGAGGGTCTTTTGTTGCACTTTATTAACTGCATTCACAAGTAACTCTAGTACTTGTTTGTGACAGGCCACTCATTAGAGTATTTACAACACCTGCAACTTCCTGCTTTGTTTGCAACACTTAAAAAAACAGACTGCTAAGCAGCTGTGAATGACTCCTTAACCTTGTAGGCAACACATAAAAAAAGACCTGAGTCAACATCTCTACATGTGTTAGCTACATTAGAGTACCGTATATCTTCCAGTAGTAGCCAGGGCGTTTATTTAAAACAAAAAAAAAAAGTCGGCCGACCCGGCGTTTATTAGAGACCGGCGTCTATTCCATCCCAGACAGAATGATGGTTAATGGGTTCATTTAGCGTTAAATTCGATCACATTCGATCTGGGTAGGGAGGAGGAATAGGGAGGGGGTGGGGGGTCTTAAAGGAGCCCGGCCAGTATTGGAGACCGGCGTCTATTACAACTAACACCTGTTAGACTCTGCTTTTATTGGAGACCGGCTATTATTGGAAGATATGTGGTATTTACAATAACACCCAAACTTGTTGCAACTAAAAATAATAATAAAAACAGACGGACGTTTTGACAAAGTGCAGTGTACTTCCCAAAATCCCTTCTACATCATTCAACACAACCAGGATTAAACCATATATAAGGGGTTCTGGACTATAAGGCATGGAGGTCCAGAAGAGACGATATGAAATAAATATATACTCCATTAAAATTATATAAAAGTGTCATTATTATTTAAAATTGGCATTAAGTAAATAAATTGAAAATAATGAATAAATGTTTAAATATATGTGGTATTTACATATTAAAATTGCCATTAAAAAGCACATTGAAATATTTAATTGCATATTTAATTATTACATGGCCAGCGTGGACTGTAAGAGACAAATTGAAATAAAAATATCTAATGTGAAATATTTATTTCATATTGCCTCTTCTGGCCCTCCATAATAAGGCACACTGTCATTTTTTTTTATTATGGATTTTAAGTGAGCCTTGCCACAACAAATATAAATGTTTATGCTCTCCTTTGAAGGGGAAAGAAATCCTGATTTACTTAAAAGAAATCCTCTTGAACAGCAGATTTGCATTAATCAATAAAATGTATTTATCACACAGCCCTATTAGAAAATGAAATGTTCTTCCTGCTTTACTAGCAGTCTGGTTAAATGCATCTTCACTTCTCATTTTTGTGTTCAGCTTCAATCTATTCTAATTTTATTGAAGGATTTATGTTCTTGATACCAAATGTTTGTGTAGCTTTCACTAGAAGTTGTAAAGGAATAGCCTCTGATGGTTCATTGTGTTTTTTCACAGATGTTTCCTGAGCGCTTCTGCTATTTGTTTGAACATACTCTACTGCAAAGAGTCCACAAGGGGCGGCTGCGACTGAACTTGTCTTTAGCTTCAGTTAGCGGCATCAACATTTGCTGATTCTCCCCGAGTTGGGATGGCTTTCTGTGGCAAACATGTCGGAGCTCTCTGATGCTCCATCAGTAGCCACTAAGTTGTTTTTGGTTGATTTCATTGCTTTTCCAAAACTGCCACCATTCACTTGGACTTTCTTTTTGTTTTTAACTCCTTTTTTTCACTGAAGGTGTTAGCAGTGCAGTCTTTTAAAATGTACTGTTTTTTTTTTTTAAAAAAGGGATGGGGCAGCTTTTGTGCTGGACTGCAGGAGCAGTTGCCGCTTTTTTATGGATAAATCGTACTGGTGAATACATGTATTACATTTGTATACACTGTATAACATTTCTTGAATTTAGTTCACTGCAAAGATGTTTGGTTTTAAGGGGCTTTGATTCAGATACACCAGATGAATAAAATTTGTATACAAACGTGTTTGGCTTTGCTAATGTTTATTTTATTTAAATCATTTCAGAATGAAAATTATCAAATTACTTTTATATTTATAGATACTACTGACTTATGTCTTTTAGAAGTTAAACATGTAAAATGAGAAGGTTTCATATTTCAATAATTCAAACTTTTGAAAAACTGAAAAACAACTTTTATTCCTCATTGAAAACAAAAAATACTTTAGACTGTAATAAGGAAATATAATTTTGGTTCAACTTTGCTTTCTTTTTTTAATTCTAGCCTTGTATGTTTAGATAGTTATAATAAACTTCTATTTTTTTGTTCAGTGGATTGTTAATGTGTTTTTACTGCCCATGCACCTGCTAATTAGTGCATGTCGATGCTAAAAGTCTGGCTTTTACCCATTTTTAAAAAATTTATACATTTAATATTTAAGATAATCAGGATTAATGTCGGTATAAACAGAAAAAACCACAGACAATTCAAAATTGAGGGTTAAAAGTGAGGTTTGTCGAAACGTCTTTTCGGGACGAACGGGGTAGAAAATCGAACGTACCTTTAGATGCCGTAGAAGAGGCAAGCTCATGATTGGTCGAGTCGACCCGAAGCAGTATCTAAAAGCAGGAAGTAACTGAATTTTGTCAATGTGACTAGGTTGTGGAGATTTCGCTGCTTTTAATACTTTGTATTGAAAGTTGTTGTACATTTTTCGTAAATATGGCTTGTTTCTTTAGAAGAACAATTGCAGCGAAGGTAAATTAAGTCTCACCGCCTAAATTTACGGAAATATGCACTATTTTCTTTTGCACAATCATCAAATGGTTTTATTTTGAATTTGTCTTTCTATATCTAGCTCGGGCGGACGCTGCAGCACCCCGAGGATGTGTTTATTCCAGCTATAACCGCCATGCCGGTTTTGAAGAAACAGTTAAGTCCTTGTTTGCTGAAGTCAATGCCCCCCTACAGTGAGCTGCATGTCCACCCATGATTCTCCTCTCCTGTCCCTCAGACAATCTCCAGACTTCAGGCTGTCAGTCAGCACATTACGGATCAACGGGATCCTGCCATCAAATGGAGACATTGAGCTGCAAACAGAAAACCTGGCTAATCAGGTTAGAAACTGCAGAAAAAGCTAGAAAATGTGTGCAGATTGCCTTAAAAATAAAAATAATAATAAATAATAAAAATAGTAATTTGTTTTTTAGTGGTCAGTTAAATAACCTCACAGAGGCAGAACCTTGTGGAAAGTGATCCAGAAATGATTGACAGTGATGGAAAAATAAACAAATTATCCACCACCAAAACATACAATAAAAAGTAAACACTAGATGGAAATAAAAGGGATGATCGGAAATGAGTGCAGGCTTACTCCACGCAACAACAGTCACGCCCACATCTCAGAGGCAAATTTCTGATTAACTCCTGTTGCTCTGCAGAAAGTATGTCCTAAAACATGACACAGGTTTTTAGATTTTACGTAGAAAATGACAATCGTAATTAAAAGAGCACTGGGAACACTTTTGCAATAAATCAAAAAAATAATTGGCGTGGGACTTTAAAATATTTCTCAGATCAGTTAATCTGCAAGAAATAAATCTATAGTTCTGTATGATTTTTTTTCTTATAAGTTATCTTGTAAAAGTCATTTTATGTGTGTGTGTGTGTGTTGTTATTTGTGTCTTCCCAGCTGAAGCGAGATGTCGTGGTAGAAGAAATCTCTGCTGGAAAAGGAATGATCAACTTTCAAGTAAACCGTGAGCTTCTTGCAGAGGTGAGTGTGCATTAAGAGTGTTTCCTGAGAAAGTCATTGTGTTCCTTCGCCTTTTTGTCCACCTGTTGCAGAAAGTGTTGGAGCCATTCGGAAAAGGGGATGATGACAAGTACGGGTTAAACAGCGAACTTTTAACTTCCCTGAAGAGAGGAACCACATTAGTGGAGTACAGGTGGCCCTGGAATTCACTGCATTCTTTCAAATTCTTTTATTTAGATCACACAAACCTACCATTTTTAACATAAGGTGTTTGTACTATGCAGCTCTCCAAATATTGCCAAGAAATTCCACGCTGGACACTTGCGCTCCACAATTATTGGTGAGTTTGAAAAATTTCTCAGCTTGTGAAATTGAAGTTTGCCATAAATCAATTAAATGTGTCCAGGTAATTTTCCTGCTGTAATTTAGAAATTGAAATTGTTTCTAAAAAGAAAAACTTTTTTATTTTTTTTAGTTTTAGTAAACAGATTTTTTGCTTTAACCCTTTAAATCCCACTATATCTGCTCAAGACTCTCATTGAATCTGCTTTACATTTTTGTGAGTGTAAATTATTTTTCATTATAACTTCACTTTGGAAAAAAAAACGTGAATTTTTCCCTTAAAAAACATTCTATTTTTATTTTTGTTAAAGGTTAACTTTTTTTGCATATTTTTATGGCTTAAATCTTGTACATTTTTAACTTTTATTTTTTAGTATAAATTCACGATTTTTTTTTCGTAATTTTACAACGTTTTTCTTTTAGTTTGACAATTTTAATCTTACATTTTTATGATTTGTACTCACAATTTTACAACATTTTTCCTCATAATCTTGTCACTTACACACTTTTTCTCATAATTTTAAAACTTTTTCTTATAGTATAACAACTGTATTTTAAAATTGTTTACGATTTTTATATATAATTTTATGACATTTTTCTTATAATCTTGTCACTTTTTTCTCATTATTTTACAACTTTATTCTCATAATGTTACAAATTTTTCTTATAATGTTATAGCTGTTTTCTCACATTTGAAAGACTTACATTTTTGTATTTTTTTTTCTACTTTTATGGTCCCCTTAATACTCTTTGAAATGACCATATAAAGCCCTTTTACTGCCCCAAGTGGAATGATGATTTATTACAGGACAGAAAACATGGATGCAGAAATGCATGTATCAAAAATAATATGAATGGTTATAAAGGGTAAACTCTATTCTCAGGAAACTTTGTGGCTAACTTAAAAGCGTCCCTTGGAAACTCTGTAATCCGGATGAACTACCTTGGAGACTGGGGCATGCAGTTTGGTCAGTGATCGTGCTGAGATCTTAAAAAAAAAATAACGTCTGACACTAAAAGCAGAGTTGCACAAAACCATATCCTGAATTTCAGGGTTACTTGGAGCCGGATTTGAGAAGTTTGGATGTGTTGAAAAATTAAAGGAGAATCCTCTTCATCATTTGTTTGAGGTAATCTTATTTTCCCCATCTTCCAAATTGGTCTTTTCTTCAGCAAATAACAATGATTCAGCTTAAGTAAAGCATCTTCTGAACTTCTGTGAGTTGACAGATTTTCATGTTTTTGCTGATCAGGTTTATGTGCGAGTGAACAAGGAAGCGGAGCAAAATGACGCTTTGAAGCAGGTCGCCAAAGACTTCTTTAGACAGCTGGAGCAGCATGACGGCAAGGCTGTGTCGCTGTGGCAACAGTTCCGAGAGATCACAGTCCAGGAGTATCAGCACATTTACAAGGTGCAGGTTTGAAAACCCTCTGAATAAACAGCTGGAAACATGCAGCAGCAACAGATTTGGACCTTGAGACTCTTTTTGCAAACCTTTCCAGCGGTTAGGGGTTCACTTTGACGTTTACAGCGGGGAGTCCTTTCACCAACACCAAGCCCAGGAGGTGGTGCAGCAGCTGCAGAACCAAGGGCTGCTGATAACCTCAGAGTACGTGACGGCCTTTGATTAGCTACCGCTGCGATAAATAAAGAAGCAGACCATGTAAAAGCAGACCATGTAAGAGCAGTCCGATGATTAGGTTTCTTACCAAAAGAAGCTTGTTTCTGCTCCTCTGCTCCTTTCTGATTTTGTAACTTTTACATTAACAACACAATCGCTTCAATCTGAAGCAGCAATGAGTCAAAAGTTAGTCGTCTTCTAGAATCTGAATTTAAAAAAGTCAATTTTCTTTGTTGGCTTTGATAGAAAAGGAACGTGGATAGTGGACCTCTCTCCTGAAGGTGACATGAGTAACGTCTGCACTGTTCTCCGCAGTGACGGTACCACCCTCTACATCACCCGGTTGGTATCAAACTGGACTGCAGTTTCAACCATACTGATTTAAGAAACATCTTTTAGCATTGAAGTGTCTTATTCAGGCTTTGTGTCAAATATTAAATCAAGAATTTCAATGTTTCTCCACAGAGACATTGCTGCTGCCATAAACCGAAAAGAGAAATATTCCTTTGATGAAATGATTTATGTGGTAAGACTTTTTCCTTTTGAAATAGTGAAGAACAGATTTAACAAGTTTAAAAAAAAAATCTAATTAACTTTTACTATGATGATCAAATAAGTAGGTTTTTTTGCTGTTAAAGTTTTTACCATTAAGCTCAAGATGTCACGCCCACAATACGAGGCAAATTTCTAAAGAACTACTGCCGCTCTGCAGGAAATCTGTCTTAGAAAACATTTTTTAAAATTTTGGTTAAAATCAGCATAGTCATGGTTAAAAGATGACTGGGAATGCTTTTAGAATAATCCAAAAGATACGTGAGTGGGACTATAAAAGGACTTAAAATTGTATTTTTTTTGTTGTTTTTTTTAATCATTTAAATCACTGATCCGGTTTGGCATAATTCCTTTACCACCTTGTGTGTTTTTGTTTCAGACAGACAAAAGTCAGGCGAATCACTTCAGACAGTTGTTCCAGATCCTGCTCACTATGGGACATCCGTGGGCTGACAGGTTAAACCAACAATATTCATGCACCACACTGTCACAGGCATGACTGCTGTGTCTTTTATATCTCTAAACAAAAAAAAACATCTCCTAAAAACACTCTTTTTATGATAAACTATTTGCATAGCAGTTATGCTGTTTTTACTTTACTAAAAGTTTAAATTACTTGCTGCAGGTGTCGGCATCTGCCTTTTGGTCTTGTTCAGGGCATGAAGACTAGGACTGGTGACGTGGTGTTCCTGGAGGATGTGCTGGATGAGGCTCGGTCCAGGATGCTCCACAACATGAGCCAGTCACACAGTAAAGCTCAGCAGCTTTAGTTCTAACACAGTAACGCAGAACGTTGATGCTTGATGAGTGACGTGGAGTTTGTTTTGCTCCACAGCAACAAAGGAGCTGGAAAATCCAGAAGACACGGCGGAAAAAGTGGGAATCTGTGCTCTGATAGTCCAGGTGAGGAGTTTAATGACCCCACTTCAATTAATTAACCTTTAAGCTATTTTCAAAGCATTCTTTTAATTATGATTATGCTGTTTATAGACAAAATCAATAAATCTGTCGTTTTCTAGGTCTTAGTTTCTGTAGAGCATTAGAAATTCATGTCTGAGGTGTGGGTGGGACCGTCAGTGCAAAGCAACCCCGCCCCCCATTCCTGTCTGTTGCTGAGATCTTGTCACCCACTCAGCATATAAATTAAACTCTTTTTCAAATGGCATTTTTTTGTCTGCACCTGATTTACAGTAATTTCAATTTTTAAAAAAAACCAGAAATGCTATTTTGAGATTAATTTTCTTTATACATCTCCTTCATCATCAGAAAAATTCTACAAGAACATGTCAAAAACACATTTTTCATTGGAGTAGGTCTGTATAAACTAATTTCCTTAGGATTCCTGTCTGTGCCAGGATTTCAAAGGTCCGCTGCAGTGTGATTATAAGTTCGATTGGGCGCGGATGCTGCAGGCTCAGGGCGACACCGGCGTCTTCCTTCAGTACACGCACGCCCGAATCTGCAGGTATGAACACAAACTTATTTCCCCTTTAGTGGCATAAAACTAATTATTAGACCTTAAACTGCTCATTACCAACAGAACCTGTTTTAATTCACCAGTTTATTGAGGAAAAATAAAGGTGTGGATAAAGGTGAATTTAATCCCTCCCTTTTACGAGAGGCAACGAGCATCAACCTCCTGCAGCACCTCCTTCGGTAAGCATCACTTTTATGGTTCTGTTTCAATATTTGCTTCACCTTTTTCTGAATTTTGTTAGTCATCTTTAGTTATGATGAGGTGCTGCTGCAGTCAGCTCAGGATCTGCAACCCAAACACTTGGTGAACTTTTTACTGAAGCTGAGGTGAGAAACTGGTTTGTCCTCTGATGAAGTAGATGCAGCAAGTTAATGTTTGTTTTACTACACTTTATAGCCACTTCATCGCTTCAGCACACAGAAATCTGCCGGTGAAAGGAAGCTCGCCGGATGTCGCACAGGTAGAGAAATTTAGCATCTTTTTTTTTTTTATTTTACTTACATTTTGCATTTTAAAAAATGGCTTCAATTGAACAAAAACAGCTCTTTTATTGCAGATTTTTATAATAGATGTGACTATGTTGAAAAAAGAACTGCATAAAATGAATGAAAATGCACTTAAAGCTCTTTTTTCACCATTATCAGGCAAGGTTACGCCTCTTCGGGGGGGCCTGCTCTGTCTTGGCCAATGGGATGAGAATACTCGGCATCACACCAGTACAAAAAATGTGAACGTAAACTTAAGTTTGTGTTCCTTCTTTACAACTGTATGATATTTATAAATATTTTCAAAATAAAACTGCTTTCAAGGAGAACTTCTCTTTTTTGGTGCCACAGTGATTCTAGAAAACACCTTGGAGCAGATTTAAGGATTTTAGGATTAAACTATTAAATAAAAACCCAGTTCTGACACCTGAAAGTCAAATGAAATTGTAAGAAAACTCAGTAGGGAGCCAAATATGGTTCCTTTGACAGAGCTGTTACATGCAAATCCCCCAGATGAAGCTGAATCAAAACGACTGAACAGTTTTCTAAAGCAGCATCTACTGATTCTATTAATGTAACGATCTAAACATGATAAAGCCTACAAACCTTGAACTGTCTGAACAACTGGAACTCACAGAGGCAGGAAACACTGATAGATATCATGCAGGTACTTCAGGTTACTTCTGCTGAAGTGGATCTGCAGGTTGTCATGACACAACGCTTCCATGTTAAGTAAATAATGACACTTATTTAAGTTTCTGTATGTGAATTAAACAATTTCATAAAGAGGAGACAGTATTCAATAACATTTTTGAAGTGAAGCTAAAACCCAACATGAGACGCTGGGAAAGAAAAGCATTTGGCAGTTTCAGCGTCCAGACTAAAACTGTATTCAATAACGGTTTTTCCCATATTTTTAAAAAGGTAATAATAGTAGTCTGGAACCTCAAAATATGTGACTTGGACCTAAAACAGCGACAAAGAGTAGAAAAAAACAGGAAGAAAGATGTCACAGTACATTAAAATCCTTCCAAATACAACGTTTGATGGTTTCAAAGTAAGAGTTTCTTTACTCCTTTTTAGGATAAAGGCAAATTCCACGAAGTGACAGATTGGTGCAGAATATTTACAAACTTTACACGCACCGTTCTCAGCTTCAGCTGACAGACGTGGCACAGGAAAAAAAAAAATTCCACATTCAAAGTGAATTCAGAGGATTGTCCTCAACCTCTTTTCTTCGCTGGTCAGTCATGGATGAACTCCAGAAGCTCCGAGGCAAAGCAGAGCTCCTCATCCAAGAGTGGGAGGTCACACAGAGATCAGTTTCTGCTTGGACTCTGCGCTGGTGTCCAGCCGGCCGACTTTGGATGTGTCCTGCTTTGGAAGGCCGTACAGGTAAATGGAAATGCACACAAGAATCGCTCCAGTTGCAAATGCTAACGCTGGGAAAGACAGAAACAAAATATATGAACAGAAAACTTGCAAAGGCATAGTATGAGAATACTTTGAAATAATTAAATATTCAAGAAATTCTTAGAAAAAACTGATTTATTTACGTTAATATTTTTTTGGAAAATCTAATAAATACAAATGAACTATTGTTTTTAAGGAACAAATAAAATATTAACCTAAATAGAAAATGTCTTTTTTTTTTAGAAATATGAAGACGCTTGACTTTTGACAGAGGGTCACATGGCTTCCTTTCAAAATAAAACACGTGACACTGCATCACAGGATCATCTAAATGCAGCAAATATAATTGAAGATATTGTGATGTCACCAGCATTTGAAAAAACAAAACAAAACATTTTTTTACCATTTGTGGTGCATCTCAGCCAGAAGTTCAAAAATCTATTTAACAAAAATTAAATCAGAGCTAATTATGTGACCCTTACCAAAATGTTTTGAACCATTAGACTCACTAAAAATAGAAAATCCGCCTCATCACCTGCTGCGCCTTAAGTTCAAATTTTTGGCTGTACTTACTAATTTCAGTTTGATTTTCTGTAGTACACGGCGCTCAAAAATCTGTCAAAATGTTTTAGCACAACTTTGTTAAACTACAAAGCGCACCATTTGATGGATTGCTGGAGCATTAAAGGTCAGGAGCCTTAGGGAGTGACATACTGTTCTTCAACTGTTGTGAATGAGTTGAATAAAGTTTGACTTAGTTAACCTTTTTCTTTACTTTACAGTTTCGTTTCAAAATCAAAACAATTTTATTTTTCTTTAACCAGAGAGCCAGAAAGGAGGTGTAAAAGAGACTGGAGCAGGTTTTGGAGTACATTTTCTGAATTTTTGTGCTTTTACCCATAAAGCATTAGTGATTTGAGTGGCTTCTTTTTTTGGTCTAACCATGAGGTTGAAGGGGTTCATTCTGTAGCCTCTGGGGACAGAGCTAGAATCCAGCCCAATCAGACCGTCTTCTCTGAGCTGCTCTTCTGTTGTTTTTTTTCCCCCCCAACTATGAATCTGGTTAGGAATTTTGTTAATAAGCAGTTTAAGACAGGGGTTCACAGCCTACACCCATCTCAGTGAAGACTTGGTTAAAAAAAAGAAAATCTTAAGTTATGTCTCTAAACCAATGTGCTGCAGATGTTTCTAATAAAATAAAAATGTTTGTCACATTGATTTATGTGTTTTTGCGACATGTTCCTCAAATCAGAACACTCACTTATCTGCAGTCCAAACAGCAGAACAGAAGCAATGGTTGACAGAACTATGGCAGCAGCAGCAGAGAAGCCTTTCATGATGTTATCTGTGTATTTCACCACCACAGAGGTGTACAGGCCGCCGACGCTGGACAGAACTAGTAACATGAAAGAGCCAAATGAGCCAGAATGGTGACAGTAAATTAAAAACATCCTCTGCGTTTGGTGTACTCACAAACGACAAAGCAGACCCAGGGAGTGTAACCAAAGAAGAAACCTTTCTCGAGGACTTTGTCTCCATCGGTCATGTAAACACCAATAAGGGTGACCACAATGCCTGATAGGTACATCTGGATGTTTCTCACCCACAGAGAGGTATCTGAGCTCTTCAGCACCTTCTCAAAGTAAACACCTAATGATGAGATGAATAGAGTTACTTTAAAATACTTTTAAGTTAAATGCACTTAAGAAGCATATTTACCTGCAAATCCAGAACACAGGACAGCAACAGCAATAGCAACGAACCCCATGAAGGGATTCTGCTCGATCTGTGGTTGAAGAAAAGAAAACCCTGAAATCTTTTGCGGTCAAGTAACATGATTTAAGGTCAGCATCGACAGTCCGACTCCTACCTGAACTTTGGTGGCTTCGGCTGGCTTCCATTGGACGAGCGTGACACCTCCACAAAGCATGAAAATGGAGAACCACTGCAGGCGGCTGAGGGAGCGGTTCAGCATGAGGACGGTGCATAGCGCGGTGCACGGGATCTTTAGCTGGTACGTCACCTATGCAACAAACTTGACAGTCAACATTTCTTTAAAAAAATGAAACATCATCTAGTTTAGACATTCTTCTCGACAGTAAATATATTTAGGGAGCGTGTGAAAAATGACGCAAATAAAACTAAAATCTGCCTTTAGATGTAAGTTTAGTTTCAAGTTTAAAAAAAAAGTATCCTTAAAATTTCCCACCTTCAACGCTGATTCCAGATTCTGATTGACTAAATATACTTAATCCAGGTAAATAGTGTTGACTAAAGCCGCAATGGAAGGTAAACAGTCAGAAAACACACCTGATAAACAGCTGCGTCAAGGTTACTCAGCGCGACAAACGCCATGTTGTTCTGAACTGCGTAGACAATGGAGGGAACGCTGAGCTTCAGCAGCTCTGTAGGACTGAAAATAATGTGTTCTTTGATGCTGCTCTTGAGTTTGACCAAACTTCTGGTTTCCCTGGTGAAATCACAAAGTGACAGCAAGTTTTAACAACAAATAGACACAAAATACTCCTTTAAAAGTTAATAGAATAAGAGGAATAAAGGTTTAAATCAAATATTGATGCTGATCCAATGGTTAAAAACTTCTTAAGCACTCTGCAGACAGTAATAAAAATAGCAACACTTACTTTGCCAGCATCCCCAAACTTAGTACAAGTTTAATGACCTCAGTGATGCAAACTGCAGTTGTAGAAAAGTACAAATCTCCAGATGAAATGGTTCTCGTGTAGCGTAAAGCTACTGTGTATGTAGCTGCCACCAGAGTCATCACAGTAAGGCAGTAGAGCTTGAAGACGACACTGACATTTTCTGAGAACAGAAAGAGTCAAATGAGGCTGAAAGTCATCAGTTTCATTTGATTGTCAAACCTGGTTATGAGAATCAACATGAAACACAAATGGATTATGAAAAATGTTGATGTAATACCAAAAACATCAGGAATAAAATAACTGATATACTTGTGTAATTTGCCTGATACTAAATTCACTAAAGAGAAACACAACCAAAAGGACAGAAAACAGATTCAAATACCCAAAGATTAATTCCAAAAGTTGTCCATTTAAGCAGAAAATAGGATAAATTGGCAAAAAATTCAGATTTCTTTTTGTTCAGTGTGCATGGCTTTTTAAAAAGTGCAAGTAATGAAATACGGTAGATTTATTCCAAAAATTAGTCCAAAAATGTTGTACAACATTAAGAATGCTGCAAATGCTCACAAAACAATCTCCATTAATTAAAATAGTTCAGATCTATCTATCTATCGTGAAGTGTTTTTATTTAAAGAGCTCACGACTCAAGTCTAAGCCTTCAAAAACTTTTTTTTTTTAAGTTTGGATGATATATTTAGCTAAAAGTTTACAGTTCTTAGCTTTCAGATTTAAAAAAAAAAAAAAGGGAAAAACTATTTTCCACAAGAAAACTTCATATTTAAGCACAAGTAAATTAGCAAAAGTGAAAGTACAAATAGGAATGCTCTATGAAGATAAAAAAATATGTTTAACCAGAATGTTAGAAACATCTGAACCCAAAATAAAGAAAAGAAAAAGAGGAAGAAAGTTTTATTGTGAAGGCTGTTTTTAGCGTTTGCACATTTTTATTTCCAAGGTACATACTTTTGTTATGTTCGTTATATATATATATATATATATATATATATATATATATATATATGTTTAAAACAGTAAAATTAAGTATAATTTATTAATATATAAACAAACACGAAAAACAACCATGAGGTCCAACAAAGTCAAAGTCCATTCAGTCAAATTAAGTTTCTCCCCCCACCTATGTTTTCGGGGTTTTTTTTATGCCAAATGTGCTTGTTGCAGCAATTACAAATATATATATGCATGACTTTATATCCGAGTGTGGGTTGATATTCGTGAAGAAGAGGTGGCGTAATAAGCAGAAAAAATATTTTTCCGTTCTTTTTTCTTCCTTTGCCTTCGGTTGCTAGCATTAGCTTCCAGAACTACACTTTTTTTCGTTCAAATAAAGGTAGAAAACCCACAAACTCACCGTTTGCCATCTTTGCTCTGTTGCGGGTCTCCGCCAGAAGCTGAAGAATAGGACGATTCTTTCACTGGTTTACATGACATTAACATGAAAACCTCTGTTAATCGCCGCTAACTCTGAGGCACGTCAGCGCGTCAAACGCAGGGGTGCGCTTGATTTGTGATCCGGCGAAGAACGATTGTTTTGTAAACGAATCCCAGCATGGAAATAAAAAAGTGTGTAGTTTGAATTTAAAAAGGGATTTTCAATATTTTTGTATTAACAAAAAAATACTGTAAACCATATTGCTATTAAAAAGTATTTTTTTTCCTTTTCAAAAACCAAATTTCTGTTAGAGCCTTTATACAAAAGAAAATAAACAAATGCATGCATTTATTTATGCATGTATAAATAGATGCACATGTGCATTTATTTATACATGCATGCTTGGTTCACGTTTTACGTCAAATGCTCGCCTGACAATACTCTGCTGGACTTGGAAATGCACTTTTTAAGCATACACAACACATTTAAAACATGAAATGTTTTGATATTTTTATTGTAGAAGAGAAAAAAGCACATGCTAATAATGACATTTACTTTTTATTTATGTATTTTTTATTTAAACATCTAAAATTAAATTGTAGCTTCCTTCCAGAATGTTTTTAAAAGGTAAATAAAAATATAAACTTAGAGGTTGTTAAATAAACTTGTAAAAAGACATCAGAAACCAGAACGCTACAAAATGAATATTAAGTTTGGCCTTCATAAAACCAAACAAGATTTTATTTGTTTTATGAACCTTTATTATAAATAAATATAAAGTAAATAAATCCTTTAAAGCCCCAAAGTACTGCCCGGGATATGTTAACATACAATTCTGTCATGTTGAAAGTATTTGGCACACTTCAAAATAAAAAGCACTGCAGCATTTAAGGAAAGGTCCCAATGAAGCATTTTACCAAATATTTTTAAGAAAAAAAAAGTTTGTTTCGTAATACTATGCTATTCATCTTCAAGTAATTTGATGTTACGGTGCCAAATCAGACAGAAACACCTACATCTGTTTAGCACTAGAGACACTTTCTGAGCTTAATCATCTTGGAAAAAGCAGATCCCAGCAAACCTGAACGCCAGCACAACCTGTTGGGCACATACTGAAACTGCAGGTGTTTTCAAAGCAATAGAAAAGTATCAGTAGTCAGCTCTCTGAACCTTACTTAAAACCCAGCCAATAACACATCTCTTATGTGGCTTTACTCATGAAAGGAACACTGCCGAAATGAAAGTGGTCAAGAGTTCAAGAGCTGTCAGAGTGAACATGTTCAAAGCCTTCGCTCTCCTTCACCAGTGCCCGCTCCAAAATGACCCGGCCCTCTTTGTAGCGCTGACTTTCTTCTGTGGCAAACTCATACATCCAGCCCAGCTTGCTGTTGCAGTTCTTGCAGCTGACATCCCGCACCATGTGCCTCCCTGTAAGCATGACTCTGTCTTGGATTTCGCTGTGCTGCAAATTCACAACCTGCAAGAGATTAATCGCTTTTCTGTCACAGTCATCGAAAGCATCTTTATGTGTGATTTTAAAGACCATCTTCAATGAAAATCATGTTTTTGGTGTTTTTAACATGTTCTTGTGGCATTTTTCTGATGATGGAGGGCAGATATGTAAATGTATAATTAGGCTTTAAATTGCATTCCTGAGTATGTTTTTATTCAAATAGTTGTGAATCATGAGCAGATGAAAAAATTATGTTTAAAATAGAGCTTATTTGTGATGTACAAAATGCTGGGCCACAAGTTTCCTGCTGCATCCACTTGCAGACCAATAGGTCCACGTAAATTTTTGTTTTCCTCGTTTGAGCTGGTATCTGTCTCACAACTATACGGCTGGAAAGCTCCGCTATTGCTCGCCATTTTTGTTGCACCGCTAATGTTAGGCTAGAGTTGTGAGGGGCTATAAACTAGTGGGAGAAAGTGTAAACGGGACGTGAGGGCGGGCTTGCTCTAATAGTCCTGCCTAAAACTCAGGGAAGAATTTCTGATGTACTAATGCCGCTCTGCAGAAACTATGTCCTAGAACAGTGTTTCCCAACCCTTGTCCTCGGGGAACACTGTCCTACATTCTTTTCAATCCAACCTTGCTCCAACACACCTGCCTTTGATGACTAAAGCAGTGCCTCTGTAGAACCTGATGATGAGCTGAATCAGGTGTGCATAAGCTGGGCAACATGAAAAACATGCAGGACAATGTACCCCGAGGACCAAGGACGAGAAACATAGTCCTAGAATTTGAGACATTGTTTTTATTTAGACTAAAAACAGCATAATCATTATTTTAAAAATAATAATGATAACACACACACAAGGAATGCTTGAATATTCAAATTCGAATCAATTTTGACAAGAACAGCACATCTTTTCTTCATTCTGTGAAGCATGGAGAGACAAATTACCTTGTTAAACAGAAAAGCTCTGCCAGTGGCTCCAGTGAAGCGCGTTGAGATTAGTTCAGCCCGGTTGGTCAGGACGGTGTCACAGGTGCCGCAGGAGAAGAGGCGACTTCCACCAATATGGTCCAGAAAGATCCGTCCCATTTTATCAACTAACTAAAATTTGTTAAAAGGAAATTCTCAGAAAGGTAAAGCTTCATATAATGCAGTCAAAATTAGCAAAAACCATCTTTAAAAGGCAGATTTTCAGTTTAATTTCAATTCTGGCTCATTTTAAAGTGCTATTTCCCAATCATGGGTGTCTTCACGCCCACCACAAAAGGCAAAAAAGAAAAAAAAAAACATCAAACCAACCTCCATTAGTTAAGAGTGTTGAATTCCAATTCATTTCAAACGTCGAATGTCATCTAAGTTCAGTTGATTCTAAATTATTCTGGCCGACACTATTATTATAGAAAAATAAAAAATCTCCTAAACAAATTCTCACTCTGTGTTACTGAAAACCCCTGAATATATCATTCGGCCTGCTTTATAAACAGCACAGCTTAAAAAGGAGACTCAAATAAAGTTCAGTTTCCCCAGTATACATATGACTAAATATGTGTTTATGCCATAAGTGAAATAAATGAATATATATTTGTAAATATTCATGTAACATGTAAACCCAAACATTCGCTAACTTACGTTACGGCTTTGAAAGTTGATATATAAACGATCAACAACTTACCTTGTAAAAGATAAAGGTATTTCGAAATTTTTATTTAAGTGTTCCAAGTCCCCGATGTGTCTTTATTTTACCTGTGCGAGAAATAAATGTTGGCTCCGCAATCGGAGTTAGCATCACAACAGAAAACACAGACAGGAAGTTGATACTTTTTCTTTGGAATTTTCCGGAAGCTCGTTTCTTTTTGAAAACACCGCCCCCTACTGGAAGCATAAATACTTAGTTTTCCATCAGATATCGTTAGTTGTTCATGTTGTCCTGTGCCCACTCTACCCATTAATACTTACCGAGAGAGAGAGAGAGAGAGAGAGAGAGAGAGAAGAATATCAAGACAGAAAAAAAAAAGTAAAGTGGGATTTGGCTCAATGTATTATTTTATATTTACAGATTTTTTGTGTTGTTTTGTTGTGTTTTATAGAAGAAAATAGCATGCAGCCAGAAGACAAAGGGCAACTAATAATAATAATAATAATAATAATAATGTTGGTTTTTTTTAAAGATATGTTTGTTACTGAAAATTGGGTTGAAAAATCAATGAATTATCTTCAAAAACAAGAATGTCAGCGCAGTTTTGTAACTTAAATTAGATATGAGGAAGGCAGTAGTTTATTCTTTGAACTGCAAAACTGAGAAGTCTGCTAATTTCTTTTGATATAATCATAACATCAAAGGGGACTAGGATTTATCAGATGGTTTTGAAGGAGATGATGATGTCTTTGGTAGAAAACAGCAAGGTGCCAAAATAGTACATCCTTAAATCAGGATTGCAGTAATAGTAACTGGAGTCACTTTTTATTCTTTTGCCAACATCTACATTTGCCATTTGAATCTTGTTAAACATCTCTGAACTTACTTTTCAGTGTTCTTGATGTAAAGGGTTTTTTCATTCCGATATTTTCCCAAGTTTTTTTTTTAATTCATCACCTTTGTTCTTGAGTCCTTCAAACAAAAAGTTTGACATGTGCTTTATGCAAATATATGATTAGCAGAGTTCAAGGTTGAACTTTTGAGGATAGTTGAGAAATGAGCTGCTTCATTTAATGTCAGCGCTTATATGTGTTAACAATTATATTTTATTAGATATACGTATTTTCTTCTTATCCCCCAAAAAGTATTTATGCCACCATTTTAACCCTTCAATTTTGCTAAAAAATATTTTATTTTATGTTTTAAATTCCAGATTTGTTCCTTTCACAACTCACCTACTTGTCGGATGAGACAAGAAACACGTTTAGAAAAGGTAAAAAAAAAACAAAAACGTAACTCCTGCTTTTAATTGGAAAAAGCACTGACCTACATGACTTCATTCATGAGTGCACGTGACTTTCAAACATGCAGGAAGGTGTAAATGAAAATTTTTAAAAATCATATGGTGGTTTCTTTCACCAATCATGTCCAAATGAGCTTCTGGAAAGATATAACTCCTACTTTTCTCTCCTGTTAAAGCCCATTTTTCCTTTTTCATAGGGATGTTTGTCATCTTAGTAAGGGGGAAAAAACAAACATTTATTTTGTAGGAGAGAAGAACATTTTTCAAAATAAATTATTAAACTTCAAAATTTTGTTCATTTTCAGTGATTCTGCACCATAATTATTTAACTGAAAGCAAGTCCACTGTTTGCAGAGGATGAAAGCGCTTGGTTTTGTTGTGCTCTTTTCTTTCCATCAGACCTCATGACTGTTTTTTATACTGGATCACCAGGTGAGTCGAGTCATTTGTTTACTTCTCAGCTCCTCTACTTGTTTTTCAAGCCCATTAGAGTTATGTTCATTGTTATTAATTTGAGCAAAAAATATTTCTTTCATATCCCGTTTTCTTTGCATCACCCTGAAGAATAAGCAAATGGAAGGTCTCAATATTGCAAGGTCATAACTGTTTCACTGTTTTCTGTGTTTGCACAACTGATTAGGTCCTCCGAAGCTTTACACAGAGCTAATGAAATGCATAATGCTCTAAATCAAGTCAATAAAAAAAAGAGACACAGATACTGAACTTTGTACACAAACACCAGCAAACCCGTTTTTAAGTAAATATCACTTTAATTAATATAATTGTTTCATCAATAAGAGAGTTTCAAGTTGTGTAAAGCTTGATTTTTCTTTTTAAAACTTGTGTTCATTTATTGATTTATTAGAATCAAAATTTAAATATTAGCAGGTTTTTGTTACTTTATTAGTTTCAGCATTTCAACAAGCTGGAGATAAAATCCCTTTTTGCCTTTTAATGCTCACTTTTTGTTTTATTTCAATTTAGACAACTTTGCTGCTCATTTTCAATGTAGCAACAATGTAAAACTGCTTAAACATTTAGATCTTTTCATTAGAAAATGAATATAAACATCTAACATTTTCCAATGTTCATTTTGTTGTTGCAAAAATCAGTTTTGCTTTGGCATTTCACAAATCTTAAAGGTTTTCTTATTTAAAAAAAAAAAAAAAAAAAAGCCAAGATGAGCTTTTTAATTACTTAAGAGCAATCCAAAACAAACAAAACAAAGAGGAATCTATTTACACTTTTTTTTGTTAAATAAATATTTTAAAAAAGTGTATGTGGCTTCCTCTTTGTTTTTTTCTTAATTCTTGGGGATAATTTCTGGACTGCAGGATGGAAACAAATCATCTCACTTATACTGAAACTGCACCCTTTAATCATTAATAAAAATCAACAATATAAAAACAACAAAAATAGTGAAAGAAAAGTGAAAAATGAAAAGTGCATTTCAAGTTCAGGTTATGAAACAGTTGTCAATTTGTTTCTAAACCAGCATTGGAGACTGAAAACCTTTCTACGATGAATTACAGTATTTCAACATTTGAAAATCAAGGCACATATGGTATATTTATCTTCTCAAATTTTGATTTCCCTCTTGTTACTCATAAAACTTCTGTGGTTTTAAACGAAACAATCAAATCAAACATCTAACAGAAAATCAGATTTAAAAAATTAGAAGTTTTTGATTCAAAGGAAAAGGGGGGGAATATCAAGTGAATGAAAACAGCCCAGAGCACCGCAGTGGAAAAACTGCAGAACTTCAGTCAGATTTGAGAGCTTGCAGTACTGTTGGTGGAACTCTGCTGAGGTAGTAACCGTGGTCTTGAAGTGTGGCAAGAACTCCAGCAGAGTTCATGTGCTTCACATCAGCCTTGTAGCAGTAGGGATTCCCATACATGTCTGTCAGGTTACCTGCAACAAAAAAGAACAAAAAAATTAAAACTGCAAACTTTCACAACCCTGAAACAGAATTGGTTTAATTACCTCCAACTGTGTGAAGAATGGCCTCTGGAGCACAGGTATCCCACTTTTTGCACCCTGGGCTAGCAAAAACATATGCTGAGGCTTTTCCCTCAATTAGCTGGATTATCTGCAGAAAGAAAAGTGAGTTTGGAGGACAAAATCTTATTTCTTTAACAGAAAAATGTGTGTTTGTAGTATGACATTAAGCCAGTTTTTTTGTTTTACAGTCGGAAAGATTTCAGACCTTCTAATGCTTTACTAATTCTATTAAAGACTAGTATTATTGAGTGAATAAACTTTATTCTATATAAACTGTCAACAAAACAAAAAAGTTTTTTTGTTGCTGTTTTGGACAGCAGAATTTAATACATTAATTTCAATTAAATCTGTGTAATTTGCAGCAAAAGTAGAAATATTTAAGTTTTACTATAGTTTATCTTATAACTTTCTCTTATAATTACAGTTCTGTTTTCATGCCAGTATTGTGTGTGGGGTCCTGGGATGTTTGCATATCTCTCTTTGTGCGTCTAAAAGCATGACAAGCAATTAAAAAAAAAATAAATAAAGTTTGAATTGATTTAAATGACTGTATAACAAATGTGAAACTAAATCTGCCTCACCTTGTTTCCAGCACCGCCCACTCTTATGACTTCATGAGGCTCCATGGCGTCAACGCACTCTGTCACCAGCTTGTTACTATGGGAACGGGTTGTGGTGATAATTCGTCTGTCTCCTGGCACTTCCTGTGCCTGAAGCCCAAAGGCGCCCAATCCTAACACCGCCCACATCGTTCTTCCTAATGTTGCTCCTGGTCCAAGCTGAGCAAAAAAAGTTACCACAGAAGTAAATAACAGATTTCAAAGCACAGCAACATGCTGTTTAGTTTACCTGATAGTTATAAAAGGGCTGGTTGATGACTCCTGCAATGGCCCTGCCTTCATATGCAATACCAATGAGCACTGTCACATTATCAAGGAGCCCTGAAATGAAGGGGGAAAAAGGGAGGAAAATTACTTTCAAAATATTGAACCATTTTACACACTAAAAATACACAAAACATGAAGAAACAAAGAAATATTCCATGAAGTATGCTTTTATTTGTCCGTCTCTTACAGAGAACTGGGCTGTGAAACTGAGATGTGTTCAACCCTTTGTGTGGGATCGAAGTTACAGCTCCAAGATGGAGATACCTGGATGCTGGGGTCAGCAAACAGAGACAGAGAAAGAAATAGACACCAGCAGGAACAAACCCACTCATCTGGATCATGCAGTATTTTGTAACTAATTACAAACAAGAGCCATGCAAAGATATTAGATGTTATAGGCTGTTGCTATGGAGATGCGTTTCAGCTCATGAAGTCCTCTTGAATGAAAACAAATCATAAAATGAAATCAAACTTACCTTCGGTGTATTCCTTTGTGCCATCCAGAGGGTCGACCCACACAACAAGCTGTGATTCACACAAACACAGTGAGGCAATTCAGACTGATTTCTGACAGGTTAAATACTAAACCAGAAGGCGCCCCAAACTACTACAAAATACTTCCATTTTTTTCAAGAAATACGATACAGATTTGTATTTATGCTATCAATGCTACAATGATAAATATAAATGAATGATTGTTTTTTTGGCATAAACAAACTTAAAAGGAGAAAACAGATTTTTTTCTCCTTCAAAATATGACAGTTCAAAACTTTCAACAGGGGTTCACATTACTTTCTTTTAAAATAAATCACAACATAAGCACTGAAAATCCTTGAATTCATTCAAAAATAGAAAATCCGCCTCATTTCTGGGTGTGATTAATGACCAATTGATTTTCTATGGAACACTGCACACAAAAATCTGTCAAAATGTTGTAGTTTAACTTGTGGTACATACTGTTCTTCAACTGTTTGTGAAAGAGTTGAAGATTGAAAACTTTTCATTTTTCTTTAACTAGAGAGCCACAGTGGAGGGGTAAAAGAGCCCCCTGTGGCTCTGGAGCCTAAAGTTGCAGAACCCAGTACTAAACCATCACTTTTGTCCACTGAAAATCTGAATCTATGACTGAGCACCTCTTCTTCCTTCAGTGCTTGAAACTCTTCTGGACAAATATCCTGAAGTTGAAGAATATCGTCTTCATGACCATTCTCAATAAGATCCTCTTCTTCTTTTTCAGCTGGAAGGTCCTACAATGAAAAAAAAAAGCCATTTACCTTCTCTGTAAAAAGTCAAAAATCTTTGGATTAAGTAAATAATCCCTGACCTCCTCTCCAATGATGGTGATGTTGGGGAAATTTCTGGACAGTGAAGCACAAATGCTTTTCTGTGCAAGTCTGTCTGCCAGAGTCTGCAGATCATTGGCTCCTGTCTGACCAGAAACATAAAACGAAGTCAATTCAGGTTCATGCTTACAATGGATCCTGAATGCATTTATGTTGGGCTCAACTTTAAGTTCACCAACATTACTGAGTCATACCTTTTCCACAACACCAAGTTCACCACTGTGAAGCACCTTCCTTACGATGGATCCAGCCTTTTCAGCCACTTTGTAGGCGGACGCCACAAGGCGCATAATCACAGCTGGACTACCAGACATGTTTGAAGGTCGATCCCTACAGAAAACGAACATTGTTGACAATAAGCCGTGTATATATCATTCATCTTTACAAACAATTTTATGTTATGCAATAATATGCATTGCGTAATAACTCGATTTCTTTTAGCTTTTCATCCAGACTCGTGTAGTTAATGAAAACACGAGTGACAACAAATGCACACAAGAGGAGAATCCAATGACAACTATCAAAACAATCGTTTAAAAGAAGCTCGAAAAAGCAAAAAATCTTTTAGATGGACAAACCTTTTCAAAAACGTTTCTGAACGTCGGATGAAAAAGTCGTAGAGCAGCCGCTGTTAGTCGGTAGTTTAGCTTTTCTATGTTTAATGACGTTTACTTTATAAGAGCACGTTTAGCAATAACTCAGTTAGACTAAAGTGTATTTATATGTGAAACAGCAAGGTTTTCCGCTATTTAAAGCAACCAATAAACGCAAATACTTCTTACAACCAAATACAGGAAGTAAGCTTGTTTAACAATTTTTTCTCCTTAAGATTTAATTTGGTATCAAACTTAAGGGCGCCACCTACCGGGTGGAAGACTCACATTTTCCATCCTATTAGCCAACTTCATTGCTTTGTTACAAAAATCCACAATTTATTTGATCAACATAACATAAAAAGATTTTTTAAATTCAGTTTAACAAAGACGGTTTCAATTCAATTAAAAAGAATTTAGTTGCAAAGGAAATTTTAAAGTTTTTCCTGTTATGTCAATTGTGTTCATTTTCCACCTAGAAAATCACTCTAAATGTATTTTCACACTATATAAACTAATCAAAGTTTGATTAATGTAAAAAAAGTTAGTCATTTAGTTCACAAGCCAAATATGTGGCTACAAATGCTCATAAAGTACAAAGCTTAAAGAGTTCATCCTTTTTTTGTCAGTATTTGTAAACTACATATTATTTCAATATCAGTCTGTATATTGACTTCAGAAGATATGTAGACTCAAAGCACCATGTCCCACAAGTATATGATTTTAATCTGAATGAGGTTTTTATTAACGTACAGGATATAAGTAGCCTGATGGCGTTAAACAATTTATAACGTTAATTTATGCATTCATGACTTAAAATGGAGCATAGAATTAAGAATTGGATTTTCATTATATTTACATCACTAACAAAAAAAATAGTGTTTGTCAAACAAGGAAACATTTTTCCTGGAGAAAAAACATTGTTGATTCTATTGCCCCCCTTTTCTATTATCAGAAAGGTTAATAATCTATTTTCCCTTCAGATTATTGGAACACCCGTGACCCCGAAAGGGATAAAGCGGATTGGAAAATGAATGAATGAATTATTGGAACATGTTTACCTTCAAAATGCAAAAATATATGTGCTTGTACAGTATGACTTCCACATGACTTCAATAATCAGAATTTCATTTTATCGTCAATAGCTGTCATTTTTTCCATTAGACATATGATGCAAACCTTTTCCACCACCTTTAGAAATATGTGACACAACTGAGGGATTTCAGCTATAGACATCAATGTTAAATGGATAGATACTATCTGTTTGCCAGAGGTCTGTAACCCATCTCCCCTTCCAGTTGTTCTGCAGTGAGGGAGCCCAGGAGAGGCTGACAGTCTGGGTTAAACACAGAATAAGCACTAAGTTCTCCAGGTCTTCGCTGAGCTGGGCTGCGAAGTCCTTCGTAGATCCAGTAGAACAAGGAGATGACAAAGAAGGGCAGACCAAACTCCAGTTCAGCAAAAAGACCCAACAGGACCAGCCATAGCAGCACTTTCAGCAATGTAACGTTTGAGAGCACAAGTTGTCTCGAGGCCAACCATCTTCCCAGACGGCTTTCAAGCAGCCAGTCTCTGTGGTGCTGCAGAGAAGATGACAGGGAGACAGACATAAGGTAGGGTTTCAGAGGATTTACACTAAAAAGATGTCAGCAAATTTGCTGACAGAGAAACTACACTGATCTTTCAAATAGTTGTAACTTAGCTTGAGTTGTAAATTAAAAATGTTGATGCCATAACCACCTTTTGTGTGATTTGTAATAATAATTAATATTATATATAAAATAAATGCTGATAGATTTTTTTCAAAAGTTACTAGAATAAACAATCTTGAAGTCCAGATGCTCTGAAGAACAGACTACTGGAACAAAACAAGACCTGAACGGAGATTGTTTACTTACTTCCACAACTGTGACATTTTGGCTGTGAGAGGCGGTGGGTTTGTCGTCTGTCTTCTGTGGTTGTTCATCGTTAACATCAGCTGAATCTTGTCTGCTGGGAAGTTCAGCATTGCTCATTGTACACGTCTCTGCTCGCCGTCTGGCCCTGAACTCTGCTAGCTTCTTCTCCATCGATGCTAAACGGTGAAACAGCGACAAAGTCATCTCAAAACGTCATCAATCAAAGCCATGAAAAAAATCCATAGTGGGAAAAAATACGTTCAAGTCACACTAATATAAACATAATTTGATTTTTAAAAGCTCTATATGTATATATTCCACGAGTTGAATGCTTTAAAACAAATTAGCGACGAGTTTGTTTACATTTACAGTCCACCGATCAGTTGTGTCGCAAAAAGCATCTGGGTGTCGTAAAACAGCAGTTTGCGGCATATCTGCTCCCACTTCAGCATCGCTAGTTTTTTTTCTCAGCGGTGAGTTTGGTTTTTAATACATTTTTCGGTTTTTTTGTACCTTTATATTTTTTAGCTGGATAACAATTTTAATGTTCGTTGCCAACAACGCGACTCTTTATGGGTTGTTATGTTTATGACTAAAGAAAAGCGGTCGACATGGCCACACTTATGGGTCGGGAGAAAATGTAAACATCACGTCTTCAGTTATTGTTCAATTAGTTATGTACCTCATTGGTTCATTTTAGCAATAAAAATGTCGGATGTATGTTTTGATCCAATAACCTTGGATGTTATTAGTATGGCTGCGCTGGATTCTGTAATGTTTGTTACTTATTTTAATGTAAACAAAAGCTGACAGTTTGTTTGCACGTCTGTCATGTTTTTTACCTGCAGACATGGCCTCAGCTCCAGCACAACAGCCTACTCTGACTGTTGAGCAAACCAGAGGTGAGTATTCCTTTTATTTATTATATCTGTTTCCTTTACAGGCTGGTAAAGGTTGGTGGGAGAGTTGATTTCATGGTACAGAGCCAGTTTTTTATTTTTGTGTTCCAACCCCCCATCTACAGAGGTGCTGAGTGAGGTTATTCAAGCTTTCGCCCTGCCAGAGAATGTGGTGAGGATGGAGGAGGCCAAAGAGAGCGCCTGCAACGACATGGGGAAGATGCTGCAGCTCGTGCTCCCTGTGGCCACCCAAATTCAACAGGAGGTTATTAAAGTCTACGGGTTCAACAATGAGGGAGAAGGTGAGAGGAAACAAATGTTATTTTTTTGTAAGCTCTCATAATATTTGTAAAGATTTTATAGCAATCTGAAATTATTCAAACATTAACTTTCTGTTGTTGAGCCAATATTGGTCATATTCATAAAATAAATGGATAAATTATCTCTGTTAGAAGTTTGTACTTCATTTTTGGAGCCAACAAACAAATGTTGATTTAAAAAAATACTTGATCTCCTATTTTTCTGGTAGGTGTCCTTAAATTTGCAAGATTAGTGAAGATGTACGAAAACCAGGACCCAGAAATTGCAGCAATGTCTGCAAAACTGAAGTCTCTTCTCCTGCCTCCTCTATCAACACCAACTATAGGAGGCACCATCGCTGCTTCATAAGAATTGTCATGAGGTCAAATAAAAGAACACATTCAATTTTAACCCTTTTGAAATAATCCATAACTGTTGTGACTTTTCACGATCTTTATGTTCAATTGTCTATTTTTACAATTTTTCAAAACACTATTCTTGCAAATCTTTGTTTTTATTTGCCTCTGTTACATTCTGTACTTTAACATTCACTGAAACTTGTTTGCCAATGTGCTTCTTTTAATCGTTTTATAATCTGTGCCAATAAATGTTGTATTTAATGTTTCTCAGAATCTGTAGACAAAAGTGTCACAAGAACAATTTCTACATACAAACTTTATTAGTTTTAACGTCACCATACATTCAAATTTTTAAAAATAAACTCATTTTCAGAGAAACTTTCCTCTCATCACACTGAGAGCATCTCTAAGTACATGTTCACTTCCTTTCTTTTTTCATTTGGGCTGCATGCACTCATGAGAATACCGTTTTGGAAAGCGCTACATAGAAAAGTATGAGTCCATATAAATAAAGTGTCTCCTGTTTTACAGTAAATTCATTTCAAATGTCTACACTGTTTTTGTTTAAGGTGCCATTTCATTTACAATTCAAAAAGCTTTTTGTGCAAAACGAGACCCAGACTCCCAATAACATGAATAAAATATGCAAAAAGTCACAAAGTGAGTCAAATTTTCTATTATCTATGTGCCATTCCCCAACTCACATTAAAACCCAACATTATAGCTGTGCACATAAAAAAAAGAGTGAACTGCTGTTTGCCTGCTTCCACTAGGATTGAGGATACAGCTGTCGAAGTATCACGATTGGATTAGTATATAGGAGTCTAGTCATGGAGTTTCTCATTCTAGAGTATTGGCAGATGAGAAACTCCACAGAGCTCCATCTTTTGTACATATTTTGTTTAAACTTCAGGAAAGTTTAAGACGACTTCACATCTCAAAGTGACGGAAAATGCTTTCCACGTATTCCAGAACTTTCTGCCAGTCAGGCCCGCCTTCCTTCAGGATCTCCTCTGCTGTCTGTGATGAAAAGAGATTACTGTCCAAGAATCTGTAAGAATCTTTTGTTTTGGGTTAAAGCTTCTTTAACCTCTTAAACCCTGGCAGTAGGTAATTCTGCTATCAAAGCCCAAATAAAGAGACAAAAAAAAAAAAATATTAAACAAGAGCTCGGGTCTCAAGAGGTTAATGTAGAAAAGCATTCACTTTATTAACATGGCACATAAAGATGAATGTAGTCAAACAAGGTGCTCTACATTAAAACTCCAGTAAAATAGCAGTTAAAAGGATAAAACAATCTAAAAGTTATATATGCTGTGTCGAAGGCTAGGCTGTAAAAAAAAAAAAACTTTAGGACATTTTTCCTAAAGAGATTTTACTTTGTAATTCCATCAAATAGAATGGAACATAATAGCATCTTGGGGACAAAAGAGCACACATTGAAGCTCTGGTGTGCAAACACTTTAAGACCCATTCCAGTGAACATTGTGTTTTTAACAAGTTCTTGTGTTTATTTTTTTGATGACAGATGGCATAGATAAGGAATATTAAGCTTGAAATGCATTTTTGAGTATTTCTTTGTTAAATTATTGTGAATCAGGAGCAGTTGAAAAAAAATGCGGTTTGAAAAAGAGCTTTTTTGTTGTGTAGAAAATATGCTAGGCAGGCTACAAGCTCCCTGCTCCAAACTCAGTAACTGGAAAGGAAGCGGGATTACTTTATGCCCACAACTCAGAGGCAAATTTCTGATGAACTCCTGCGGCCTACAGAAAGTATGTCCTACAAAAACAACAAAAATTTGACTGAAACAGAATAAGCATAATTAAAAGACCACTGGGAATGCTTTGAAAATAGATCAAAAGATGATGGAAGTGGGTCTTTAAGAAGAATGTAAAATGATGATATTTAAGAAACAGCTTCCTCTAAAAAGAACATAATAAAGTTCTGGAGTTAAAACACTTACAGGAATTGGCTTGTGTGATTCTGTTTGATGCTTCATCGTAAATGTCCTTACCAGTGTGGTTGGGATTCCTGCATTTGCTCCTGTCCTAAACGCAAGCTCCAAGTTTCCCTTCTGTTAAAAAAAAAGTTTTAAAACAATTTGTGTCAAATCTTTTTTCAAAAAATAATTTCGGAGTTTGATGTTTCTCTTATTAATTCTGTAACATATTTTGTGACCAAATAACTCAAGAGTAAAAGCTAAATTCATCACTTTTACAGTTTGTTTGGTGTCTTGCTGAGAAAAATTGCTTCTCTTCCCCTCAAATAAGATTGTTGCAGATATTTTACAAAATATATTTGCAGAATTAAGATTCCTAAATTAATCCTTGAAGGCTAAAAATACCATAAATCATGAAATCTCTACTTCTTAAAAAATACAAACATTGATAGAGGATACCTAAGTGCAAAATATTATCTTTTAAATCAAATGTGTAAATATTTAGTCTAAAAACCTGAGCAAAGTGACAGGTAAATCTACCTTCAACATAAAATGAATGCATTTTATTTAGTACCTTCTCAGCTGGGTTGAGGCTGTCATAAGGGATGTCAGCAGGTAAATAGGTGTGATAAAGGGCACAGAAAGCCAAACCATCCTCCCAACTGCTACTGAAATTTGTAATCTCAATATTCTATGAAAAAGCAATGACAAACATGATTCATTTCATATTTAAAGTTCATAAACAATATTAAAGTCGTCACAGCTGACCTTGTAACCTTGGGTCTGGCTTTGGCTCCAACGCAGCAGAGAATTTCTTCTGGAGCCACCGTGGCGTCTCAGCAAAGCACTGAAGTTATCCTGAGGCCTTTTGAAGAAAAAAAAAAATGGTTATGGACTCCTAAATCCAGAAGACCTGGACTGAGAGGACTCCAAGATTCTGCATACTGTCTGAAGTATTACTAAAAAGGAAAAGCTGAACAGCTCCTCACTTGATAGAGCTGTGATTGTCCACTTGCTGTCCTGCAAAACGCAAATAAAAGCAAAATCTTACAGAGGTTCTCTTTAGCTGGATGACAATGATCTGGCAGAACTCACCTGTAGAGAAGCTGGACCAGCTATCCTGCCTCTGCAGTAGACAATCCCCTCTTCTCTCTTTGGTTGGTTCTTCTTTCTGGAGGATTTAAAATTCATGAGGATTCATTTTAATCAAGACAGGATGGTTAGATAGAAGCCCGAAGGACTAACAACCTTGCATAGAGGTAATGTTGAGCTCAGGTTTTTTGAGGCCCCATTTTCATGAGAGTTGCTTTGCAGTGGAAGACGAGTGAGACTCCTAAAGGAGGAAAAGAAGAGTTTGAAATTTGCTTTTTTCCATCAAGAGATAGACTTTTCTTCACATCTCACCAAGATCTTTCAGACAACATCACAATCCTTCTTGGAGCTCTCTGCTCCTCCTTTTTTTTTTCCAGAGCAGCCAAACTACGAATGTATCCCTCCGCCACTCCTTTGCCAGTCAGCTCCACATTTTCTGATCCATTTGCCTTTTGAGCATCACAACTTCCTCCATCTCCATCATCCTGATTTTGTTCATCCTTATCTTTAGCTTTAGACTTTTCTTCACAGTCTTCCATAACTTTCTTTTTTTCATCTCTTTGCTCAGTTTCATGCTCGTCTTCCTGCTGATCTTTTTTTTCTTCTTTTTTCCTACAAATGCTTCTAAGAACCTCCAACTCGGCTCGCTCCTGCTGCTGTTGCGTCATGAATTCACTCAGTCTGCGGCAGATTTCTTTGTTCTCCGCTCTCAGACGCTCCAGCTCTTGTTCTGTCTCCTGCTGCCTGCCGAGAGCCTGAGCCAGCCGCTGCTCTACAGCTCTGTGGCTGCTCTTCAGAAAACAAAGCTCTTCCTCCATCTCCAGCCGAAGCCGGTCAGCCACTGACACTGCAATCTGCAGATCACATTGGAACTGATGCCACTCCAACCTCTCTGTCTGATAGGAAAGAAGTGTTAGTTGACATTCAGGATCATGTTACATTATAAGCAGCTCAGAGTAACAGAACTTGTGCTGAACGAAGGATTAGTAACTGTCTTTTGAATGTGGATCATGTGTCACTGAAGTTATGATTCACCTTGAGTGCCTCCCTGAGTGTGTCCACCTCCTCCACCAGCTCCTCCTTCTCTGTAATCAAGCGTCTAATCAGCTCTGACAAGTCAAAAGAAATAAATGACACAGAAATTGACAGCAGGAATCAGAATAGCTGTTCACCAATCCATGGAAAGAGATGCAGTAAATAATTTCTGAATTATCAGGGTTTAAGAATTTGGATTGGGATACTTGATAGATAAATAGATCTGCTGAATTTTGTGTGGATTAGAGCTCATTCATACTCATTAAGGACCTACTCTGATGAATACTGTGTTTTTGTTGTCTTTAATATATTCTTGTGGCATTTTTCTGATGACAGAGAAGGAAAAATGAGCTCAAAATTGCATTTCTGAGCATTTCTTTATTCAAATGTTGTGCATCATGAGAAGCTGAAAAAATGCAATTTGAAAAAAGAGCATGTTTGTGAGGTAGAAAATGCATTGGCCGTGCCACAAGCTCCCTTCTCAGAGCTCTGCCATGGGGACAGAAAGGAGGCGGGGTTGTTTAACAGTCCCGGCCCCAACTGGGGTGTGTGTGTGTGTGTGTGTGTGTGTGTGTGTGTGTGTTAAGGAACTGTTGCCGCTCTGCAGAAACCATGTTCTAGAAAACAACACAAGTTTTTTTTACATTTTGGCAAAAAAAAACCCCAAAAAACGGGATAACTACAATTAGAAGACCACTGGGAAGAATTACAAAATACATCAGAAAATTATCAAAGTGGGACTTAAAAAGCCATTAGTTGCTTTCTTTCATTTTTTTGCCTTTCATTTATGAAAATGTTTTTTAGTGAAAGTATTTTTGGGTAAAGTAGCTACAGTCCTTGCATCTCTTTAATTTTATTTTCTCTGGCACTTATTTAGGCTGCTCATTATGTTTCAATTTACCTCCAGTCTGATGAAGATTAGTGTTCCAGATCTTTTTTTTTGGAAAAAGAAGAAAAAAGTAGAGCCTACCTTCAGCTCTTTTGGTAATATCCGTGTTGGGGGTCACTCTTAGGCTGTCTCTGTAGTGCTCCATCACTCCAAGCAAAGCCAAGGTCAAATCCTCTCTGGCTCTTTCAGCTGCACCTTGTGGTTCCATGCCACTATCCCTCTCCTGCCAGCTCAGCTCTGAGGGGAATCCTTTACACAGAGCTGTGGAGTTCTCCAGACTGACCACAGGCTTCTCCTCTGCTGCCACGGCATCACTCACTTTGGTCTCCGAAGAGGACACGCTGCCGGTGCTGATGATTGACCAGTCTGACGAAGCCATCAGTGTCTGTGTCCATTCGGCGTTTGGGGAAGTTTTCTCAGTCTGTGGTTTATCAGTAGAGGCTGCAGAGGGCAAGGCCATGGCAGCCAGGAAAGCCTCTGAGGGTGAGTTTGGAGGAGTGTGGAAGAAATCTAAAGGGGAACCTGAAAGAAGAGAATGACAGGAGACTAAAAGAAGCAGAATGTGCAAGAATCTTGAGCTGAACATCTAATATCTATTGAAGAGTCAATTTTTGCAAACCTATGTAATCACAGTTCACTCCCTTATTTACACATCCAACAGACTGATGCAGCAGAAACCTGTCCTGCTTCTGTCTTGGCAAGAAAACAGTTTCCCTGAGGGAATTTTCTGCATGTTGTGGTGAAGATATTTTTTTTGTACAAAACAGGTCTGATAGAGAGTGATGTCAATGGATATTTCATTTCAGTTAAATATTCACTATGGAAAGCTATAAGGATCCTCTACTCTGTTCTTTTCATTCTTTCCCTTCTTCTCTTTTTGGTTTTAGCACATGGTGTTGCTGACTCATTTCCCCAGCAGCTGCTCAGCTGCAACATCCTCTGGCATAAATTTTACTCCCTGCATAATGACAGCCAAGAGACAAAAGGCAGGAGTCGCATCTTGAACAGGTTAGCAACTATTTAAATGAGATTTTATCTGCTACACTTGACTGAAAACAGAGCTTAGAAGAGAAACTTTGTCACTCTTATCAATCGACACTTTTTATTGCAATTAAATAAATTAGGATTATTAAGGTGTTTTCATCTAATTTTTACATAAAATTGAATTTTACCCTTAAAAAATGTTTACCTGTTGCAGAAAAATAATTAAAATCTGGATGTGAAGATTAATAAAAGTGCATCTAATATGGCTCATAAGTCAACAAATAAACCCCCCAAAAAAGTTAACCCCCGACACCTATGTTTTATCACATTTGTTTTTGCTTTCAAGTAGATACTAAAGGTAATTTTGGAGCCAAAGCGGTTTGATGCGTATTTGTATTAATAGATGTCAAGGGGTTAAAATTGGATTCATTATTTTTAATGAAATAAGGACTGACTCCTAAATACCTTTTTTTTTTTTTCAATTTAGACTTGGATTACCTTATACTTATTTTCTATGAATTGGTAACAATTAGGAAATTTTCCAATATTGTTAATTTAAAGAAAGTTTTCTTAAAGTCTAAAGGTTTGACTATTGTGCTACACAATTTAGAAAAATCATATGCAATGAAATGTAAGCATTAATGGTTTCTGATGAATTAACAGTATGATTTGACTGACACATTTTCAAATGGCAGGACAGCACAGTGTTGCATCAAGGAAAACTCAAGAGGGAAAGACAAATGTGGACCTAAATGATTTCAGTCTTGAATAAATGGATTGAATTCTTAAAAGTCTAATACTAATGCCATGAAACAATCCAGAAATGCAGGAATACATCAGCTTTAGGGTAGGGGTGCATACTACCTGCAAGATCATGAGGACCTTTGCTGTTATGATTACCCATAATGCAGCAGTGATGGGGTTCTGACAGGCTCCTCTTCTATGTTGATGCTTTTTCTAAACAGGAATTAAAATGAAAACAGGTCATGAGGATTTTTCACTGTTGAGGTACGAAAAGAACATTTATTTTGCATATTAACACGAAGAAAACGGCAGTTTTAACATTAGGTCAAATATGATCTCAGGCAGCACCAAGACTCAGGAATATGCTTTTTTAAATTACACAGGGAACAATAATCAGTAAGAGGAGTCCAATCCAAAAGAATGTGGTCAAATTAACTCGGCAGCTTAACAGTAAGTGTATCATTTTATGACGCTGCATGCATGCCAGGTTTTTCAGTTGTATCAGATCTTACCTGCTGAAAACCGTGGTTCGGTGTCTGGCGGGTCCCTTCCCGAGTCCCGAATCCCAAATATTACCGACAGACCCGGGCTGATTTGAAGAACTGCATGTCGACACGTTGTCATCCACGGAGGGAAAGAAAAACCCGCCGGTGTCCAATAAAAGGCACTTTGCTGCTTCGCCTTTAAATCCAATGCGGCAAAAAGCGACAGAAGCAGAAACAAACGCTGCAGCCAGACGTTCAATAACCGAGAATAAATATGTTTTCTCACAGTTTGTGGTTTAGTGTTTTTAAATAACTCAAGATTATGACTTTAGACAGCAATACGGGAAGGTTTTTGTGAGCCAACCGGGAGGTGAGGTGCATTCTGGAAGCTAATCATCCAGTGTTTGATGCAGGTGTGTTGGTAGGATGGTTTGGTGTCTCCTGATCCAAAACATCTGTCACGCACCCATAAGAAGCTGCTGGGGAAGAACCTGTCCGGACATGGAATTCGGTTTGGTGAAAAACAAATGTTTTTTCTCAAAAAGATTCTCCAGATAAGAACCATCTTTATCTACTCACGGTGGGGTTCAAAACCTGATTAAATAAATGCTCAAATGAAAAAGTCACCTTCATTGTTATATATTGTATCATATATATATATATATATATATAACAAGACACATTTGATTTATTTGTAAAATTTTTTTTTGTTACATGAAAATTGTGATGGAAAAATTGATGGCAAAATTCAGCCTGACAGAGTTATCCTGTGCAAAATTGGAAAATAATTATTTTTTAAAACCGTTTAAATTCACAGATTTATAACAGAATGTTAGGAAAAATGTTTTTGCGTAGAGAGAATATTGTAGTTCCCAGGAGTGCTAGTTTAAATGATCAGAAACTGCATCGGAAACTCTTAGGAATGTAAAAGAAGTTCCATGTTTCAGCACCATGGACAGAGCACTGGGAAAATCATTGTCTCTGGCGCCCCCTACTGTTCACCCCAATCAACTAAATAAATAAGAGATTATGTAAAGGGAAACAAATAATTTGTCAGTCGCAGATTTTGCATTGTCTCACAATAGAAATATAAAAAAGTATCGTAATGTTGATCATATAAACACTTCAACTGATAAAGACAGAATGTAAAAAAGAATTCAGGAAATCAAATTTGTTGGTTTTTAACAAATTTATTTGTATAACGGTTCAGAAAATAATGATTTATCTCCAACAAACAAGCAAGAATTATGTCCCTCACTGACGTGTTACTTCTTTAAAGATCCACTGCAATAACAATTATGTTTCTTGTGTTTTTAACAAGTTTTTGTAACATTTTATCTGATAATGGAAGACATATAAATAACATTAAGCTTGAAATTGCACTTGTGATTATTTTTTACTGAAATCATTGTGAAATGATGCAGAAAAATGCAGTTTGTAGTTGTGATGTAGAAGCTATAATCAGCAATCCACATACCCCCTGCTCCACTTCATTCTGGTGCATCGACATCTAGATTCAGGTACGTCTTTGTTTTTCCATGTCCGAGCTAGCATCTGACTCAAAACTTTACAACTGGATAAATGCTCCAATATTGCTCACCATTTTTGTCACACCAGTAATGTTAGGTTGGGGTGGGGGTAGTGGGGTTTTTGTAAGCTATCGGAAGAGTTTGTGTGTCTACAGATGGATGATGGGACGAAGGGGAAGGCTTACTTTGCACCAAAAGTCCCGCCCACAACTCAGAGGGGAATTTCTAATGAACCACTGCTGCTCTGCAGAAACTATGACCTAAAAATCAACACAAATTTTGTTTTTTTGGCTAAAATACAATAGAAATACAACGCATAATAATCATTAAAAGACCACTAGTAACGCTTTATAAATAGATCAAAAGTTGATCGGAGTGGGCCTTTAAGAAGCTTTTCTGTGCTCCACTCTTATGTACTCTACTGTCCACACCCTCAAACAGTCAGACTGCAACCTCTCCACCATGACCAAGACTAAAGAGCTGTCAAAGGACACCAGGGACAAGATTGTTTACCTGAACATGACAGGGATGAACCAATCTACAATTAGCAAGCATCTTAATGAGAATAGATCAACTGTTGGAACAGTTATTAGAAAAAATACAAAATCACTCACAATCTCCTTCCACCATGCAATATCCCACCTGATGAGGTACAACTGATCTTGAGAAAGGTGAAAAAAAAAATCCCAGAACCAGAAGCCCAGTAGAGAGCTGGAACCACAGTAGCAAAGATTGCTATATTAACACACAACATAATTGTGGATTTAAATTCTGATGGTCCAAAGGTCTCTCTACTTAAGCCAGCACGTGTCATGGCCCGTCTAAAGTTTGTCAGATACCATCTGGATTATGTAGAGGAGGATTGGGAGAATATCATGTGATCAGATGAGATAAAAATTGAACTCTTTGGTACAAATGCCACTTGTGTTTAGAGGGGAAAGAATGCAGAGTTACATCCAACACAATAGCCATCAAAAGCATCATGCTTTGGTGCTACATTTCTGCAAAGAGGACACGACAACTGATCTGTATTGAAAGGGTAAATGAGGGAATGAGGTTTGGTGAAATTCTGGGCTAAATCCTTCTTCTGTCAGTTACACTTGGAGCATTCAGGATGAAAAGTGTCTGGATCTTCCAGCTATGACAGTGATCCCAAACATATCGCATGGGAAACATGTTTCTGAAATAGTCTAGTCATCTAGTCTCTGGATCTAAATCCAATTGAGAATCTTTTGGAAGAATTGAAAATTTGTGTTGCCCAGCAACCTTTCCAATACATCACAGAAGGATGGACCAAAATCTCAGCTAAAATGTTGACAAATCTGCTAAAGACCTACAAGAAATGTTTAAAAAAAGTAGCCAAAATGAACTGAGGAAGAACTCAGATGTAATTCAAACAGGAGGTTTTTTGTATATTCTGCAATTACATTGCCAACAAACCGCAATCATGCAGCAATTTTTTCCTTTAACAAATGTTTTCAACATCCAGAATACGATCTGCAGCTCAGTAACTGGAAAAAAAAAATGCATTTATGGGATTCAGAGTACTTTAGTCTGTTTAATCATTTATTTTGAAAAGGTGATTGGAAAATAATAATAAAATAACACAACATGGATTGTTTGGGTTGAAAATTGTAATTCATTCTCTTAATTTATCCTTCAGGCTGAAACTCTCACTTATTTTTTAACAATATGCCAGAGACTGTAATTTGTTAAACTGTGCACCCACGCCATTGCCTTTTGACCTGTAAAACCAATCTCTTTGTAATCAGTCTCAGTATGTCTCCTCACACTGAACCCACTCATTTTTCCATGAAAATAATTTTAAAGCTTTAAAACATCCATGGAGTTTATGAGATTTGGACAAGGCAAAACAAATCTGAAATATCTTGAAAAAAGACATGAAGATAACTGACATTTTTAAAGGATTTTGTTTAATTTACAACAAACATTTATTTTAGAATAATCATTGATCACAAACCTTTATTCTGAACTATTCTGCACAAACTTAGATAGATGGCTGGCTGCTCCACAAATGAGCTGGGCTGTTTTAATGACATGCATGAGTGACTTCCTGTCCTGGATGGTGCACTTCCTGCACCAGAGTGGATGGAGTGTGTCAGGACACTCTCTGAAGGGTAATCCAAATTTCCTCATCTTTTGGAGAGTAAAAAATCTCTGCTAAGCATGTTTATAATCTGCTGAGTGTTGGGAGTCCAGGTGAGATCCTCACTGATGTGGATGCAAGGGAGCTAAAAGTTTTTACCCCTTTCACCTGGGTGTTGTTTATGTAGAAAGGGACATTCTGGTTTCTCTTCCTCCTCAGGTCAATGGTCTCTGAGTCCTCAGGATATGATGCAAAATGGGAGAAAGGTAAGCGATTGTCTGGGTGTCCCCATCTGAACACTTAAAATATTTCTAAAATAATTTCCCCGCCTATTACAAAAAAATTCTGTAATTTATAAAAAAAGAAAAAGACAAAACTAACACTCGTGAAAGTGTTCCATCTTCCTCCGACAGCAATGGACTATTCTTTCAATAGCAACAGCAAGTTAACAAGCAGACAAAGACTCTTCAAAGAGATTTAAAAAACAAACAAACAAAAGAGGTGGTAATAGAGCGACTGTGAAAAAAGCAAAAGGCAAGGAGAAAAGCAAGACATTTGTTGCCACACTTTCAAAAGTACAGGATCAGCTGCATGGCTCAGTTGGCTGCATGCAGGACTGCGGATGGGAATCCAGGGTTTGTTTCCCCAGGGGCGCACTCCAGTGTGGGTTCTTAGGCAAAACCCTTCATGCTACTGCCTACTGTGTAGCCACAGGGAGGGGCGCTGAGTCTGGGTCTCCCTGTGCTGGTCCCCAGCCTGGATGATATACAAGATTGTGTCAGAATGAGCATCCAGTGCAAAACTCTCTGCCAATGTGTGCTGATCAGTGAAAGCTGATTGGCTGGCGACCCCTGACGAGATGTGCCGATAGGTGAACAACAGTTTTCAAAAGTACAGGAAGACAAAAAAGGAAAAAAAAACTAAGCAAAGGAACTAAAAAAAAAAAAAGATAAAGAAGGGCAAGAATGAGAAAAAGGAACAAAGAAAGAGAGGAAAGGCTAAGACAGAAAATTGTAATTTTGAAAATAAATATTTATATTTTTATTGACGCCTCTCCATAGGGTTCAGTTTTGATCAATATATTAGGCATTTTTTTTCTTTTTACCTTATATTTAGTAAAAAGAAAGACAGAAGATGGGCATTTGGTCCAACCAAAGAGTGACAAATTAGCACAATCCATAACTTCCATACTTTTTCCAAGTAAAAAAATGTATATAAAATACATATCTTTAAAATTTAAATGTGTTACCCCCAACACTGCTTTTGCATTTGTAACAGTAGTTGTATTTACATGGACACAAGTAATCGGATTAAAATCCTGATCAGAAGAAAAATGCGTCATGTAAACACGCCATTTGGAAAACTCATTCCTTCCGATTGAGGATGGGTGGCTTATGCTGATTGTTGATCCAATTGAGGTGCATACACACACTTATTCTGATTGTGGGTCACTATTGTGCTGGGTTTTACATCATACGTAGACAGTGTGTGCTCGGGAGAAGGCTTTGGAGTCCAGTCTGGCCGGCTGCTCTGCATCCACGAGCAAGCTGCCAGAGAACTGTATTTGTGAGCAGGTGATGGCGCGTCCATAAGGCTAAATGTTGTCGTTGGTCGCACGTGTTAACCTAACCATAACCCTTCCTCCGGGTTTGTGCGGCCAAGAAGAAAGTTCAGCACTGGCCTCACATCTTTAGAAAATTACGTAAAAATAGTCACTTAAGAATACATAAATGAAAGAATGCTAGAAGATTGTCTCGCTAAACGCTAACCACAGCCCTGTTTGTTTATAAGAGAACTCAGCTACTTCTTCTACGGCTCTTACGGTTCTTTAGATAGTTCTTCTGATTTAATATTCTGATTTAACATGTGACGAATGTAAACATTTGCTATAATCGGATACATAGTTTCGGTGCCCATGTACACAGTTCAATTCTAACCTTGCTCAGATTAAAGACATTTCGCACATGCACAGGCAACTCTTGATGCTGTCTAAAAGTGGACCAGTGAAGAAGTTATTTAACAGACTTTTTGCCTCATGAGGATTAAAAAAAAGATAAATAATGATGCTTCAGAGGGCCCCATGTTTTTGTTCACCTGTGGCCCCCAAACTGTTAAGTCCGCTACTGGATGTAGGATATGGGAGAGCTTTGTAAGCAAACATTTTTTAAAAAATAGTAATATTTTGTTTTTTAGTTTAACAGTTTCATTTTCTCGTTTGTTTATACCTTTGATTTCTAATATTTGAAAAAGGCAATTTTAAACTGAATTTATTATTATTATTATTATTATCATTATTGTTATTATTATTATTATTTTGTTTCGCGCAAAGTTTTGTGTAAGGCTGTATCCGTTAGGTGGGATCAATAAAAGGCGCAGATTTGGCAAACATGGCGTCGGCTGGAGGCTGCCTCCACAGCAGCAGAGGGGCTCTCGGAGACCACATCAGTCTGCTGTGAGAAATTCCCAAAGAATGAAGTCTGCGGCCGGTGCGGGACCTGCGGCGGAGAGTAGAGCTCACGCAATCCGCCTTGATGATGACGGGACGCGGCGGCTGCTCTGCTGCGGGTTTTTCTAAAAGACGTTGCCATGAGTGTTTTCAGGGAATCCAGGGGACAGAGCCGACGCTCTTTTGTTTATCTGCCCTTTACTATCGAGGAGGAAGCCTGCGAGCCTGAAGATGTCAGTTCTGAAAAAGGTACGTTTTTTTGTGACTGCGTATGCCCTCGCGTGCGCATTTACCGCAGACTGAACATCAGCAGGTGCGCATCTCACACCTGGCCACGCACTAGCAAGCGGGCTTTTTTTTTTTTTTTTTTTTTTTTTCTGGAGGGAGCAAGAAGTTCTGCAGAGCGAGGATGATTCACTCAGTGAGATTGTCACTTCTCTTGTTTCTGTCGTCAATCATGATGCACGCGGCGTGGGAGAGGTGTTGTTAGAAGAAGCACGTGTGTTTGGAGGTGGAGGACAGGGTGGGCTGGAGCTGGGGGACCACTCACTTTCTACACTTGTTCCCTCAAGTTTCTTCTGTCTATATGTGCCACATTCTTCCATTGTGTTCCCTTTGTTCAGTCAATGTGTGTGGAGAGTCTCAGCTGTATTGTATGTACTATATCTGTCATCCATCTTTTCATCTGTCACAGGTGTTACCATGGCTACTACAGACTCCCTGCTGTCTTTTCTTTGAGAAGGACTCAGGTAAGCAGTGGGAAGGGACATGATTCCTGTTTTCAGGAGGACGGTATCAGGGAATTGGATTGAGAACAGCAAATTTACCTTTCCATCTCTGTTGGTCTTTGATGTCAGATGACTTGCTTATTGTTGAGAAAATTTAAACCTTGGTTTGTACCTGGTTGGAAAGATGAAAAGATTCAAGGGGTTTGGCCACAGAAAACAAGTGTGTGACATCACTTGTTAGTTTGTCTTATGCTGAACTGGACTTAAAAAAAAGTAACCATTTCGGTCAAATACGGTGTCACCAAACCCTGACTTTTGGTGAAATAGACAAAAAGGGAACTAATATGCTTTATAGATGATTAAACATGCCCAGTGAAACCCTTCTTGACTTGATGATTCAGTTGTCACCAATCAATCCAAGAACTACACCCCTGTTCCACTAATTTCTATCTTAATAAAAAAAAAGAGAACAACTCAAAACAAATGTTACAAACCAACTGAAAACCTAGCCAGTAACTTTCATTTTCAACCCAATATCAAACAAGAACTTGTATACCCTGTTTTTGAATTAACCTTTTGATTGATTAATTGATTGATTGATTGATCGATTAAATTTGGTCATTTCAAGCATAAACTGTGTACAATGCAAGACAAAAAAAAATCACACAGATTTATCAATCTCATTACAAAGATAGTGAAATGCATTGATCGAAAAAAAGGATAAATAAAGAAACACTTAAATCCCATTTGATTTATAAAATATAGTGATTGATGACTAAAAAAATCAAGTAGAGTTTGATTGAAAATCAACAGCATATTGATTGTAATTAAAATGATTCAGTTATCATTATTGCACATTACACACTGTAATACTCATTGATTGTAATTAAAAAGAACTTTGATTATTTCACCCCATTTAAGTTAACACATCCACATATTTGAAATTATTCAAACACCAGCTTATCTTTAACTCCTCTTATCTTCATATTGTGAAATTAGACTTTCTTTGTACATTTTCTTGCATTTTTGGACATTTGAACACTGTTTGAGCTCATTACTCAACCCGTTCCAAAGTTTAGAGCCCCACACAGACGCACAGAAAATTTTCTTTGTGATTCCTATCAATTTGGTCCTGAAATTCCTGCATCCCCTCAGTTTGTAGCCTACTTCATTTTCTAAGGACTGTTTTTTGGAAATTGTATGGTCATGTTTTCCGACTAGTTCTATATAGAATTTGTGCATTGTAAAAATCAACAAGGTCGTGCAGTTTTAAAAGTCCGGATAGAAAAAATAAATTGTTGGTATGATCAAGATTACCAGTTTTATGTACAATTCTGATGACTCGTTTTTTTAATTAAAAAAGAGGATGTAGTGAATTATTTTTTCCCAAATTTCTATACAGTGGGTGAAATATGGTAATATTAAGGAGCAGTACAATACATATCTACAGTTGTATTACGATATTTATTTAGATTTATTCATGATTGAAATACTTTCTGAAACTTTAGTTTGTATGTGTCTGATGTGTAGCTTCCAACTTAGTTTGTTATCGATAACAATCCCTAAGAATTTGATTTCTGTGATGTTTTTGATTAGGGAATTATATATTTTAATTGAGAGGTCTGTATGGCATTGTATTTACCAAAAACATCACTTGGATTTTTATCAAGGTTTAAAGATAGTTTGTTGTAATCCGTTCATGATTTTCTTTTGTTTAATTCTGTGTTCACCACATCGATGTTCCCTGTGATTGTCTGTAGAATAAAATATATTTGTGTCACCAGCAAATAATATGAGCTTTAAAAGTTTTGAAACACTAAATATATGATTTATGTAAATATTGAAAAGCAGCGGGCCCATACATGATCTTCCTTTTTTATGAAAGAGTTTGTCTTACCCTTATATGTTGGCTCACCAGCACTCATCTTGTCGTTTTTACTAACTCTACAGCTGATGGATGTGCAGTGAACATGCAGTGTCACCTCTGCTTAATTACAAAAGACTTAATTTGGAGGGAAAACAGATATCATCTGCAGTGATTACATTGGAACTTTTATGTCTCAGAAGACTGTGCATGTAGCCATAGCATCAATGTGGATTATCTAACAAATATTAAGACCCACTCCAACAAAAAGTGACAATCTCTAATTAATCAGCGTTAATATATATTAACGTTTTTTAAAATATATGTTAACGCTTCAATGTTGACATGAAATGCGCTATACAAATAAATTTGCCTCGCCTTGCCTTGTAGATGACTAGATCCATGTACATCTTCAATTATCCTGTCCGAGCTGGCATCTTGCTCCAGACTGTACAGCTGGATAGCTCCAAAAATGCTCGCCATTTTTGTTTTACCGGTAATGTTAGGATGGGGGTTGTGAGCCTATAGGGCTGTAAGCTAGCGGGAGAGAGTGTAAATAAATGGATGATAGAAAGTGGGGGAAGGCTGACTCTGCAACAACAGTTCCGACCACAACACAGGGGCGAATTTCTAATGAACTACAGCCGCTCTGCAGAAACTATGTCCTTGAAACCAACACAAGTTTTTTTTTTTTTTTAATTTTGGCTAAAAACAGCGTAATCATAATTGAAACACTCCTGAGCATGGTTTGAAAATGTAGATCGAAAGATGATCAGAGAGGGACTTAAAAAAGGTTAGTCCATCAAAAGGCTGTTAAACTTACCTGCAATTACAAAAAAGAACATGTCTGATTCAACTGCCATGACTCCAGCTTCTCCATCCAGTCAGAAATTGTCAAAAGATACAAATCAAGCATAATATTCTGAAATTTACTCAAGAGTGTTTGTCAACATTTTGTAATTCTGTATTTGAACAGTTTAAACCATCCAACAGATACAAGTCAATAAGTTGTAAGACAGCGTTCTTCCCCAAATGCAGATGCTGCAATGTGTGAACATTTTGACCAGATTTCACAAAGCAAAATCTCCATGAGTTTATCTCAGAGGTTGAGGAAAAGACTGCAGGGGTCTGTTGCCTTTCTCCTGACAATTTTAGTTATTACTAATGATCAAATGCAGGCTCTCATCAGCTCAAACTTTAAATGTCGTCTCCATCACTGTGATACGTTTGATGCCAAAGGCTTATATCAAATCATCAAAGAGTGATCTTATGTTTGGTAATCTGAAGTAATATTAACCCAAATTATAGAACAAAAAAGGAAAACAGGCTCCTAAAAGGTTTGATTTTCCTTAATAGACCAAAAAATTGTGAATTCTTTATCTGGAACGTCACACAAAAAAGAAGTAGTTGCAAATCTGATTTCAAAGTAAACTATTTTTGCTGCAGTGAGTAAATATTCAACTGGTTTCTCTTTTGTTTCTACTTTCTTAAAGCGTTAAAATGCAGTTCCATCCTCAGTATAAAACAAAAACTTGGTGCTGATTTTGACAGAGTTTATAGTGCTTGAAAAATGTCCTCATCATATTCTGAAAATGTCCTCTCACGTTACAAATGAGCTGACAGTGGAGTTTCCAGCTATGCATAGATTATCTGAAAGTTAATCATGTGCTTGGTCCTTGCTGTGATTTTACAGGCTTTGTCAGCACAAATGCTGGTGATGAAGTGAGTACAGATAAAGCTACATCTTCACTTGTTTGATGTGTTTAAACCTAAAGAATTTGCATAGATTTATCAGCTGCCCGCACAACTGCAATCATAATTTTCTCAAGGTTGAGAAGTTATTGACAATATAGACAGGATCATTTTAAAGTAATTAAATTAAAAAAAATCATGTATCAAGAGCACTGCTTTTACTGTATTTTGTGTGTGTTTTTAATTTAGATTTTAGTGTCTTAGTTCAGAGATTCAAATGTGACAAGAATTGCACCACTAGGTGGGACTGTTCACTATGAAGAAAAAAAAAAAGTTGCAACATACTAGTTTTTGTTACAGCAATGGTTTAAAAGCTTGTGTATAATGCTGTGCAGAAAACAACTTGATGCTTTATGCATTAAACCAAACAAATTAATTATTTAATAAAATCAGTTTCTTGCAAACACTCGTGATGTTAAACCTTTAGAGTTCAGAACAACAAGTGAAATTTTGTTATTACATATAAATGTACAAACGTCCTAAAATTAAATTATTTAACTAAGAGTTAGGCTAAAATGCAAAGATAAGATATTTTTACACTGTTTTTAGTTTTTGCAAATATATAAAAAAAACAGAGCCAACACATAATAAGAGAGCTCAGCAACTGTAAAGATACATTGATCAGTATCGGATTTGTATTATGAAAGTTTAAACAAAAAGAACCTAAAATATAAAAAAAACTGTAACAAAGGATAAAAAAACCTGGTAAAATTGTCATGAGTACACAAAAATTGAGAAAACAAGTTTCAGGACAACTGGCTCCACTCATTTTTTTTGTTTTGCATGCAACTTTTGAGTTTTTGGGGTACTCCCAATCTCTGTGTTTAAGCGAACTAGAAATTATAATTCTGATGGTCTCTTGAGAACTTCAGAACAGTCTGGACATGTGCTGGCTTATTAGCAGGGGTACTTTTGGAGCTCTGCTCCAGGAGGATTTGAATCCATGATGATGATGATGTGTGTAACTGTGCGGTCCCTGCTCTCCTCAGGTCATTGACCAGTTCCCCCATGTAGTTCTAGGCTGTTTCCTCACCAAGTGAGATCTTACATGGTGCTCCAGGTGGAGAGAGACTGTCATTCATTCATTCATTCATTCATTTTCCAATCCGCTTTATCCCTTTCGGGGTCACGGGGTTGCCGGAGCCTAACCCGGCTACTCATGGGCGAAGGCAGGGTACACCCCTGGACTGGTCGCCAGTCTGTCGCAGGGGCCTCAATCACACACCCATACACACCTAGGGACAATTTAGAGTAACCAATTAACCTGTGAAGCATGTTTTTGGACAGTGGGAGGAAGCCGGAGTACCCAGAGAAAACCCACGCATGCACGGGGAGAACATGCAAACTCCACACAGAAAGGTCCCCCAGCCAGGACTTGAACCGGGAAGAGAGACTGTCATTGATCTCATATTTATTCAATTTTCTAAAAAATCTGAGAAGTCTGGTGAGATCTTCTCACCAAGCTGGTTGCTTATTGTAGATTGGTTCAGTCTTGTTCAGACATTCAATTTTGTCCCTGGTGTCCTTCGACAGCTCTTTGGTCTTGGTCATGGTGGAGAGGTTATAGTCTGACTGTTCAACGGTGTGGACAGGTGTCTTCAAACAGGTTACATTAATAGTGGCTACCAATGGAGGATAGATTACTTTAAAGACGTAGAAACAGGTCTGTGAGGGACAGAATTCTTGCTTGTTTGTGGGAACTAAATACTTATACAAATAAATTGTTTAAAAATTGTAAAATGTAATTTTCTGGACTCTTTTAAAAAGTTCTGCCTCTCAGTTAAAATGTATCCAGACTGGGGATCAAAAGTTTGGGCACCCCAGGAAAAAATGTTATCTTATTGTGCATAAAGAACATATGCATTCACATCATGCATTTTAAAAACAAGTTCTGTGGACCGACAAGGTTAAAATGGAACTTTTTGGCCGCAATGAGTAAAGGTACGTTTGGAGAAGTAAAGATATAAAGTTTGAAGAAAAGAACCTCTGTCCAACTGTTAAGCATGGGGGAGGATCAATCATGCTTTGGGCTTGTATTGCAGACAGCGGCACAGGAAACATTTCACCAGTAAAAGGAAGAATGGATTCCACAAAATGTCAGCAAATTTTGGACACAAACTTGATGCCGTCTGTGAAAAAGTTGAAGTTGAAGAGAGGATGACTTCTACAAATGGATAATTATCCTAAACACGCCTCAAAATCCACACTGTCTTACATTAAGAGGCAGAAACTGAAGGTTTTGCAGCGACCTTCCCAGTCACCTGACTGCAACATCATTGAAAATCTATGGATAGACCTGAAAAGAGCAGACATCCCAGAAATCTCAAAGAACAGGAAGACTTTTGTAAAAAAGAATGGATGACGGTACCTCAAACAATAATTGAGAGACTCTTGGCTGGCAACTAAAAGTGTTTACAAGCTGTGATACTTGCCAAGGGAGGCGGTACAAGGTACTAACTTTTGGGTGCCCAAACTTTTGCACACACCATTATTTTGTTTTCTGTTATTTTGAAAGGGTAAATGATTGGAATAAAGCCTAATTTTTTGACAAAGTTGTCTCATCTATTAACTGATGTGTTTAGAAGAGTTTTCAATCTTTCCTTGGGTTTTAATGCACAATAAAACAACATGTTACTTGGGGTGCTCAAACTTAAGATCCCCGGGGTATGATGAACATTACAGTTTATGTAATATTCTCAATGTCTTTTTATTTGCACCAACTGTTGCTGTCAAATGATTTTCATTCAGAAAACAGTCATATTTTCTCTTTTATAAAGCGGTCTAGGACATCCCTAGGACAGTTAGGCTGACGGAACGTGAGGGGAATATAAAGAAGGTGGAACTTGGAGACTAAATATTTGAATCAAGTTGAATCAGAAAAAAACTTGTAGCCACTGGAGTGTCTCATCAAAGTAGAAGCATCAGTTTCAGTTTCTCAATGAACTGCATGTCATGCAGGTACCTGCCTGTGGCACAGGCAGCACGTTGCCGTGATGAGAGCTGGATCTGACAAGAACAGGAAACGACCGCTTCCTTTTTATGGTCGGAGGAGTTACGTCATTGCAGAGAAGGAGGTTTGCAGCCAAATGGTTGCATGACAACATGCACCACTGAATGAGGATGCAGAGGAGTATGTGAGAGCTGAATCAGTCCGAAAATCCAGGGATGCAGGCAGAAACGAGAAGGGAAAGAGGGAAAGCATGAGGCTGCATGCTGATGAAAGAAGAAATATGGAACACCATTTGTGCCAAATTTCATGGGCTGTGGTTCATGGGTAGAACAGCAATCTGCCAAATGCTTAGATGGTAGTTCAAGTTTTGGGCTTAATTTAAGGTTAATGTCTTCCTATAAAAACATGTTACTCCACATTTCTTCTATTTTATGAATATAATTACATGTAGGTATCTAAGAAAAAATTAGCAAATTACAACAGAAATGCAAAAGATAAATATTGACAGGAATTTGATCAAAATATTGCAGAAAAAATTTTCTACTCCAGTCTTACTTTGGAAAAATAAATATTAAAATAATATTTTATTAATTATTTGTTTTGTAAACTGATAAATCATTATCAAACTAAGTCTGTACACCTCCATGGAAAAACATTGCTATTGTGATGCAGTTTAAAAAAGATATTGTTACACCCTGAAAAACTAGTTTTTTTTTAATTTACAGCACTTTTAACAGCTTAAAATGTTGTTTATTTGGGAAACTGGAGCACAAAAAAACAATATATTGTTTTATATAATACAATTTAATTTATTGTATACAATTGCATTTTATTGCCTGAAAAAACGGTAGGAAAGTACTGCACACATGATGTTCGATACAACAGTGCATAAAACAGCAGAGCTGCAGAATCCTGAATCCAGCAAACAAGAACTCCATGTCCTTGTTTTGCGCTGATCTGTGGGAGCAACATGCAGCTCGCACCACTGCCTCACACTGCTGCAGTGGAGGAGTAAATGCGGAGCCTAGTGCTGCTCCAGGTGATCCACA